>WBNH01001857.1:248257-348967 GCA_013401255.1 Urocolius indicus | reverse complement strand
AAAGCATGTAATGGCCTTAAAAGATGTGGTAAGCAAGTGTCTTACACAGAAGTGTGTAATGTACTGTGAAGAACACAGATACGCATCAAGAGATAGAGACAAATATTTACCAGTGGAGCGACTCTAGCTTTTATAACCTTACTGCCTTTCTGAAGGGAATAAACCCTGTGAGCTTTTTACATGAATTATTACCTATTAATAAACAAACAAGTTTAAAATTCACTGACATCCTAATAAAACCATGTTTCCCATTACACTAACTGAAATCAGGCAAAAGAATGTTCAAATTAACATTACAACTGGAATATGGCAATTCAATATATTTTTAAGATATAGTATGAAATCAACAACAGCACTTCACATGAACGCAAGTGGGATTCAGATTGTGAAATTACCTGTCTGAGCCTTAAAAATGCATAATGATGGTAATATAACAAACATAACCTTCTTTTAGTCTCTTTGGGCCAGCTGCTAGGCTTATCAAAATTGCTATTTATTGAGCAACTAGGACAATTTTCCATTATTCAACTTAATTGCTCTTGTTTCGTTCAAAATGGCTTAAAACACTCTGTTTCCCATTTTGGCAAGATAATAGTCTACAAACACAGTTTCCAACCCTCGCAATGCAGGATGATTTAAGACAGCAATTTCTACACATTTTGATGTGTACAAGCTACCATGCATACACACTTATTCACTTTTCTGAAGGTTACAAAAATTACTCACCAGTAGGCAAGTTATCTATAGGCTGGTTTTCAGAGTCTGGAGCCGTCACTTGCTTTGGATTAGCCTCAGGATAGCAGTAGTCTGTATCATGCTGGTCCAGCATGGTACCTGTGCTGCTTACCTTTTTAGATGGGAACTTTATTTCTCTGTAACTCCCGGAACATATTGATGGTTGTCTCATCTTGTATCTCTGAAATATACTGTTTCCTTCCCTTTTGCTGTCCCCTTTGACTTTAGGGGGTTATCTTCAATTTAGCCTCATGTCAGACTTTGAAAATGGAACGGTTTTGCTGGCAGTTTGCGTATTGTCACCCTCTTTTAAAGCAATGATAGAAGCATCTCAAAACACAAAGCTTTCAGGATAAGGCTGAGATTACCGCACAGCTCTTTTATCAGATTCCTTGTAGGATATGAGATGAGTTGATGATGATGTCAGTTACTCTCATTTCCTTTAGTGGCTTAGTTTCATTGATGCCCTAATTCACCAACATTTTCTCTGGCTTCATTGATGCTCCCAGTGCACATGTCAATGTAGTGCACCTCTCTCAGTGGTTCTTCAGTCATTCTTGGTCCTATTAGCAGCAAAGTGTTGGGGAAATAAAGTAGGTTACTTCATCCTAACTAGAGGAAAGCGATCACTAGAAAAATGATTGTCTGTAGTTCTGCTAATAAATTTAGAAAACTGGCATTAGCAGAGTATGGTGTAGAAAAATATGGAAAAAAGGTTTAAGTACCCAAGTCTTGTTCAAAGGGGCTTATTTATTCCACATTTTTCCTGTTGCCTTCAAGTGATGGCTTCAAAGAGAAACTAGTTATTCTCAGTATTTACCAAAAAAACCCCACACTGAAGTGGCTATAAATTGTCTAACTACTTATATGATTATTTCTATTTTTCAGCAATCAGTTCCATTTATTTAAAGTAACACACAAAAAGCAGATCATTTAAAAGCTAAATCTTCTGTTTCACACGTCAGCTTTCTCTTGATAACATGGTTCCACACAGTGAATTTGCACTGCAGAACACACTACAATCATGTGCTTCCATTTTCAAACAGTTTTTCTTTCTCTTTTTTTTTTTTTTTTAAGAAGGACTGACAGAATAACTGATGCTCTGAGAAGACATGAGTTTAAAAGGATGTACTCTCTGCTCTGGTCTCAAATGTCATAATTTTTTCAGCTAGCATAATATAGAAAAAGAGTATGTGAGCCTATAGGATGCACAAGCAGGAGCACTTCAGCTTATATACAGGGTTAAGTGTTTGTAAGCTGAGTGAATTTAAATTTGATATATTTAATTCCTTTGTATGTTACCATGACTTCCACATCAAAGAACCATGTTTTGTTTAAACAAGTTGCTAAACCAGAAGCCATGAGAAAGAGATCCTTTCCAAACGCACTGAATGCTTTTCTTCTCACAAAACTCAGGCATTGTATATTAAATAAACCTTGTTCCCAGTTTAACTGGAACATCCTGTAGGACACAGATAATTAAATTAAAAACTTAAGCACTAAAGTTTATACGTAGTTTCCCCTGCCTCATAGTAGCAACTGCTCCTTTCTCTGAATCAAAATGAAACAGGGTGTACCCAAGAGTTCTAATGCAGGTGTCATTCCCAGACAACGGTTAGGACTTACTGAAGTGGGCCCTGGGACCAGCAGAATTTTAAATCTCAGTCTTTCCTGAAAGCTAGTGTGTTTTCCTAGGCACTGCTGGCCATTGCTCCTAAGAACTGTGGTAGCTACTTTCTGTGGTATTTCCTTTAATCTCCACAAGTTCTTGCCATACTGTGAGATGAGAAGATGTGGAATGTTATTTTTAGCAGGCATTGGTAATCCCCAGCGACCTGAGACGTGATCACACAGAATGCAGGCACTGCCCTTGGCCATGTGAGATGGGAAAATGTCTGTCCAGTTAGGGTCAAATCTACCAAGTTTCTCAGTACCTAAGATGATATAGGGCTGTATTTAAGGTATCCAATCACAGAATGACAAACTTGAAAGCCTCTCTTCAGCTGTTACTTAAATTCTATAGGCATCCAGGGTTTCAGGTTTCCAAGTGACAAAGTTTGAGATGCTTAGAGAGGATTTAATAATTCAGGCCCTAGCAAGAGCCTGTCCCAGACAAGATCCGAGCAAAAGCCTTTCCTCTCTGTCTTTTTTGATGGACTTGGCATAGTTGGTTGTCTCAGAATATGTTTATTGAATCTGTCTCTGCAAAATTGGATTGCAGGCATTTACTCCTTTTGAAATATGGTTAGAGGGACTATGTCTCTCTCTGCCTATTAGATTGGGACTATTTTTACAGCTGCTTAGTGGTTAGAGCCCTCATTCAGAGATGGAGAGGGTGCAGTCCAATTCCCAGTCCTGCCTGTGATATGTCTGTATGCTTCCATCTCTCATGTTATGGAACAGCACTGTAGACAGCTATTCCCTGGTAGATGGCAATTCTCAACCACTCCTGAATCTGTGAAGTAGAAAGAGGGAATATTGCTTTAACTGTGTGATGACAGCGGTCTCACAGAAGAGGTCATTCCTGATCTTCTTTTCTCAGCCCTCTGCTATGACCAATGCATTTGGCATAATAATAATAATAATTAATGCAAAACTCTTAAAACATTGCCCTGGGAAGGATGATGTTAATCCAGAGCTCCCATATCTCAAATTAAGTGCTAGAAAACAGTTTTCTAGCTCTTTCTCCTTTTCTCATTTAGAGACTTTGTAATTCTTCTGCGCAAGGTGGAACAGGTTCACAAGTGATTTCATCTTAGTCCAGGACTGCCTTTAGTCTGGTATATAGAGAAAATCTGACATGTGAAAAAGTCAGTGTCTTCTCATGAGAACTATGAACCTGGGCTTCCTGGTATGCTGAGCCTTGCTGCTAAAGAACAGAGAGTTTGCTTGCACTCTACTGATAGAGTAATGCAACCTTTTTAAAAGCAGGTGATGAAGGTGCCTATTAGCAGAAGCTTCTAGACTGTGAATCCAGAGGGAAAGCAGCTACCTGTTAGTAAATAATAAGAAAGCCACATCTTAGCAAGTGGTCAGATTGAAGACATATTTGTGCTGACTTTTCCCATAGTCTCATGCAGGTAGTTCCTTCCTCAGTGTGCTGCCAAAATTTCTATTCTGAAGCATTGCATTCTCCCTATGAACTGTGTGAAATCTCCCCATGAACTGTGTGTTTGGCCTCTCCATCTGGATGTGGGCATGCAAAGCCTTAACTATAATAGCAGTCTGGCTGTAGCCAGGATAGTCTAAGTGAAGCAAGATTTGTAGAAAGATGATGTTTTATACTGGAGCAACTCATGCCACAGGAAAAAGAAAGCAAGCTGTCAGACCTTTTTCAAGCATTTTCAAGCTCTTTCCTGTTTTTTCTAATGAAATATTTTCCCTGTCTACAAAACTTGTTGTTCAATTTATGGCAAATAATGTATTACCATAGAATCATAGAATGGCAGGGTTGGAAGGGACCTTTAGAGATCATTTAGTCCAACCCCCTTGCAGAAGCAGGTCCACCTAGATCAGGTCACACAGGAACGCATTCAGGTGGGTTTTAAAGACCTCCAACTAAGGAGACTCCACACTCTCCCTGGGCAGCCTGTGTTTTTCCTATGTTTAAAGGAAACTTTTTGTGTTCCAGCTTCTTCCCATTACCCCTTGTCCTGTTGCTAGAAACAATAGGAAAAAATTATGCCCCAACCTTCTGACACCCACCATTTAGATATTTGTAAATATTAAAGAGAATCCCCCACAGTCTCCTCTTATTCTGTGCCATTGATCACCATTCTCTGGGTTCTCTCCTTTACCCAGCTCTCAATCCACCTCACTGTCCACTCATCCAAGCCACTCTCCCTGAGCTTTCTGATGAAGATATTATGGGAGACAGTGTCAAAAGCCTTGCCGAAGTCAAGGTAGATGACATCCACTGCTCTCCCCTCATCTAGCCAGCCAGTTATGAGTTCGTAGAAGGCTGTCAGGTTGGTCAAACAGGATCTCTCCTTGGTGAATCCATGTTGACTCCCCCGATAAACATCTTTTCCTTCGTATGTTTAGTGACGTTGAGTATGAGCCGTTCCATCACCTTTCCAGGGATGGAGGTGGGGCTGACTGGCCTGTAGTTTCCTGGGTCATCTTTCCTCCCCATTTTGAAGACTGGAGTGACACTGGCCTTTCTCCAGTCCTCAGGCACCTCGCCTGTCCATGAATGTTCAAAAATGATGGAGAGAGGCTTAGCAACCACATCAGCCAGCTTCCTCAGCACTCTTGGATGCATCCCATCAGGTCCCATTGACTTATGAATGTTAAGCTTGCTCAACAAGTCTTTAACCTTTTCCTCATCCACCCAGGGCAAGTCCTCTGCTGTCCAGACCATCCTACTGCCCTTGCTGGACTGGGCTTCCCGAGGGCCAGCCTTGGCCGTAAAGACTGAAGCAATGAAGGCATTCAGTGGTTCAGCCTTCTCTGCATCTTCTGTCACCAGGGCACCCTCTGTGTTCAGCAGTGGGCTCACATCATCATCACGTCATCATCATCATCAAGACAGCTTGGTCTGGAGCTCGTCTCTTTTTGAACTGGCGAAGCACCTTTTCTGTGTCAGCATTGAATATTCTGTGGCTAATAAAGAATGTCTTGACATCTTTTATGCCTTTAACAGAAGCCTGGGATCTTACATGGGGCTGAGGGAATTCTCTCCTTGTAACTGGGTCATTCTCTTTGCCATAGCTGCCTTTAACCCAGATTTGGGTTGCTCATCTGCCTCCCTGGTGGCTACTTCAGCCTTAGACAACGGATCACATAGTTCCTCTGGAAGCTTTCTGGGGTTCCCAAGGAAGGCTGCACTTACTTGCAAGCTACACCATTTCCTCAGGCGCTAAGATCCCTTCCTTCAGGATGTCCTTTACCTCTCTCCCAGTAAAATCTAATACCCACTTTCTGAGAAAACCTCTCCATGGCCTCACATGATTCAGTCCACCTAATTTGCTTGCCTTTGACCATTTTATCCTAGGCTTTTCCCATTCTGGCAAGTATCTACAAAATGTCTGCCTACCATAAGTAAAATCTAATTATAACACTAAACTGGTAAGTAGTACCTGTGTGTCTGATAATAAAGGTTTCAGCCATCTGTATTTTGGTCCTCTGTCAGCTTGGGGCATCTGCTGTGCATGGGGGATGAGGTCTGAGCTGCTCACATCATTCACAACCACTCTGTGAGTGGCAGGCATATGCCCACACATGCTTCAGTTAATCTCTTGCACATCACTTTATCATAATCTAATTGCCTTGCAGTGTCACATTCAGCTCCAGACTGGCGATTCTTTTGAACTCGCATGGCTGCTGCACAGTTGTGAATTTCAGCAAGGCTCTGTGCAGTCCATAGCATCCTGTCCTTGCTGCTACAGATCTCCAGGGGAAGCCTCTACAAAGCTGCGATTTAGGCTCCAAGGAAACATCTTTCCAGATAGTTGTCAGCTTTTAGAGTTGTGCTGTGTAAGAAATATACACAATGTTTAGTGTGACCCATTTCAACAAAGAACGTGTTTCTTCTTTCTATCCATTCAAACCTTGAAGTCTATTTTCAGTCCTTTGTATCTTCATATTGTTTCTTCAATTTCAAGGTTTTTCTTTCAGCAACAGACAAAAGGTGGCTGAACAGTTGATGAAAATTCATTCTTAAGCACGGGCTTTCAAGTTCAGTGTCTTTCTGAATAATTGCTTACGTTTTTTCATGATCTACCACTAAGCTTTTTTCTCCCCCTAACATTCTTTGAGAATGTTCTCACTAACCTCTTCTTAAAAACCTCTTTATCTGCTGCTAACTCCTAATTCTGTTCTACAAAATCCTTCCCTCTCTGTGGTCTTCTTGTGTAATTTTCATGTGTTTCAATTAAAACCTGATCTGGTTTCTCTTTTCTTGCCTGTGCACCATCTCTATGTTTCTCCAAAGCTTTTGGATTCTCTTCTGAGAATCCACATCGGTTTCCTATTTCAGATGTGAGTCAACAAGTTTTTAAGAGAGAATCACAACACATTGCCAGCTGAGCTATCAGCACCAAATATTTATTATCACTGATAACAGTATAGACAAGGCTAACCCATGAATGCATAGCAAACTTTTCAGCATAAACAAGGGACCAAATCCCACTGCATCAAAAGTTACCCAGGCTCATACAAAGGGCACTACCTCCTCATCAAACAGAACTGGCTGGCTGGTGATCTCACTCAGATGAAAACTGAACTCAAGAAATGTGTGTGACATTCAGTATAAATGGTGAGACTCTGCAGGCAGAAAGACAAAGAATATTTAGCATTTCTAATTTGATTACTTCCACTACAATGTTTGTGTCTCATCCATCATTGCCTTTGGTGATATCTTAGAGTTGGAAGAAGATACTCCATCATTTCTGAAAACCCTATGCACCTCTCCTGTTTTTCTTGTTAATTATAGGACTAAGTTGCAAGCAAGTACAAAAACTGAAGCTCATAAATGCTCCTAGGTTTTAGATTTTTTGCCAAACTTGTTTGGGAAACACTTAAATTAGATCCAATTAGTTTATAATCAATCTAGTTGAAGAAATTATTCTTTTGGTTGCTTTCACAGGAAACTTGAGTTAAAAGCAAATTATAGCTCTCTGATTGCTACTGGAGAAAAAACTTCCTCTTATTCACTCACAGCAGCCTACTTCTCTATTTTTAATCAGAGATGTTAAGTAGTTTGTCCTGGGCAAGGAAAACGTATACAGAAACTGATCTGGAATTCATTTCTAATAATATGTAATAGACAATAGATACAGAATGCACTTTTTTTCTCCCCATTCAGCTCCTTTTTGAATGCCATGCAGGAACTGTGATTCAGACAAAAAGTTCTCAGGTGTGAAATCTATGGGTGGTAAGCACAAGCACAGTCATTGTGCTGCACTTTTATGAAGCTCACTGCATGATCATAAGCCAACTTAAATCTTAATTGATTATAAAGTTGCAAGTTTTACTAAGCTGGTACAATAAAAATGAGATTACATGAGAAACTATATTTTTATTGTGTCATCAGATCTTAAATTAACTTGGTGACTTTCAGTTGCAGAGTATTGGGAAAGGACAGACAGTTTTGTCTCATCTCATTGAAGCAACTTCAGTCCTTGCCAACAAATCTACTTTCCATTCTATTAATAGAAGACCTATTTAAGCAAACACAAATGATTGGGATTTGCCAGTCATGAAAACTAAGCATTATTCAAAAGGGGTTATTTCCTTCAGGCAACATCCAAGCAAAGGGTTTTTCTTGAAGACTAGGACAACAGAGCAGCTCAGGGACACTGTGAGTAACACCGATACTTGTGAGAATTAAATATGCTTTGAAAGAAGGGGAATTTCAACTTAAAAGAGGAAGCTTCTTTTGGACACGGGATGCTTGCTGTAAGAAGCACATACGTATTTGTGGTAGGAAAGGGTTGATTTTCTGTGATCCAGGCTTTCTGCATATGGTGGAGGACACGCACTGAAGACAGAAGTAAAAAAAGAGCATTTCTGTTGTCAAGATCTATACTGGAGTATTTTGCGGCCCTCGAGACAGGAAGCCTGGAAAAAGAAGTAAGGTACTCCTTAGTATTGTAATAATGCTTTCAGTTGAGTGGTTTTCCTTTTTTACTTATCTGGTAATGATTTGAGCAGTTATGGGGGCAAGGCTTTATAATACCCTATAAACAAGCAGGAGCATACATTTGTAAAAATATAATTGCTATCAGTAAAGTGACTCCACAGCTGTTCTCTTATTTCATTTGAGACATAGCTGCTAATTGTGGCAGCTTCACACACATCCCTTATTCCCTGGAGCAAGCTGACCAATCTATCACAGAATAAGCCAAAGCCCATTCTATAGTGGCATCAGCACAATTATTTCCTGAATTCCTGGAGCAGGACATTTATAATCAGAAACTGTGCAAAAGGACCAAAGGGAATTTTCTAATTATGCATGCTGTAAGGATGATGTTCTTAATTTACACCAATAGACAGGAGAATCAGGTCATTTCTTCTCAACTACTGTAATTCTGGTGGTCAAAGGGAGAGACACAAACTCAAAAGGCAAAACCTCTTCCTTTAGCTTGGTATATCAGTTAATGTGCCTTGAGAAGTACTATGAGAAAGTCAGTACATATCCCTAGAATGATTTCTGCACTAGAACTGAGAGCAGGAGGGCTTGGCTCATTTAACTGCACTTCTGAATATCACATCGTCATTAAATAATTGAGAGTAATTTGTTGCAAGAAAAAGTAGCTCCTGAACAGTGATCCTGTTTAAAAAGCAGTATGAGGTTTGTGTCACATGCCTAGTTGGTTTTGAAAGATGCTTATTGAAAATAATGTCATACCTGAGGACTAAACAAATAATATATTGTATGGCTGCTAACCCGTGTTAGGTGTATGCGGTTACAGATTAGCAATTAACTACAGAATCATCCTGTTATGTACAGTAAGTATCTCACCATCAGACGTGCCTTCCAAACTGCTACTTGACGTTATGCCTATACTGTATTCTGTAGCCATGCTGCCATTTCCAGGCAGTTTCCTGTGCTGAAGGAGGAGGCTCAGAAAAGGGACAACCTGGGAGTGGGCGCTTGAATTTCCTCTTCCATACAGTGAGTCTTAAGGAAGCTCCAGCAACTGTTCTGATCTGTTGATCAGCTGGCATCTCTAAATCTCTAACCTGTGTGGGAACAGAGGTGCGCTCCTTCCCTGTTTCATTGCAAAGTCAAACAGGTCAATGTGATCTGGTGAGAAGTGAATCCAGCAACTACTACTCCCCAGCTGACAACTTTGCTTGACTAACCTTGAGGCAAGTGCGAGGGCTGGGAAAGGAGGAGAGATGTCACCTGCACCTGTGATGCAGAAGTGGATCAACCAGGTTACCAGTTCTGTGTCCAGGTATATCTTAGAGTGTGGAAAAATATGCCAATCTGACCTATCCTTAAGGTGGAACTCTGAATAAACACCGCAGCTAATCCCAACAAATGTCTCATTCTGGTTGTTGACGTTCTTCCCCTCTGAATTTCCCCTGCAGTTTCACTTGCCTGGAGCACATGTTCATGACCTATGATTTGTGCTGTGGGACTGTGCATTGTTAGGCAGTTGCTGTACTCCCCTTCAGAGATACCTGTTGTGGATGAAGACTTCTGCTAGCAGAGGCAGTGGAATGCTCCATGATCTTTGGATCCAAGGTATTACTTAAATAATTGGTGGTGTTTAACTGTTATTAAAAGAGCAGTTTCTGGATGTTAGAGCAAAGTGATCCCAGAATCATAGAGAAAGTCATAGTTCTCTTAAGATCATAGATATAATCAGAGGATGTTACTGAAAGAGGGAATAGTGGTGAGGAGTACCAAATGCATTCAGAAATCAAAAATTAGGGACACAGAGAGTTGGGGTTTTTCTTGTATGTAACAGCAACATAATTAAACAACAAAGCCCAGAGTTTTAAGTGTAGCTTGGAATAAAAGATTGCTCTAAATGAATGAGCAATAGAAAAAGCCTTGCAAATTATGAAAACAGTGTCACATTCTAACTGGAGATTCACATAAGAAACACAAGCTGTCTGCATATGTTTTCAAAAATTGTCCCTCCTTGCATATTTCTGTGTTTGCATGGCTTAGTATCTGGGTGAAGAGCATCCTAGAATTCTCTGACTTTGCCACATTAAGGGAATATTCTTCAGTTATGATCTCCTTTGATGTCACTTGTTCAAATCAATTTGTGTTTCACAACATGGAAGAAGACTGGTAAAAAATGCATTTTTAGCAGAATTTCATTCATAAGTCTGTAGGGTAGCTTTCAGGTCAGTGGTGGAAAGTCTTAGTCACAGATGTCCTGTCTCCAGAAGGCTCACAGCACTACTCATGGAGCTATTCAGTGTTGCATAGGGTGGAAATTTTAGAAAAATTCCCTATACTAGAAAAATCAAAAGAGTAGGTTGATAGTTCAGTAGCCAGTTTTGTTTTGAGTTCATCATGCAGTGTGAGGGAAGAGAGTTTTCCCATAGAAGACACGTACCTGATGTAAGAAAATAATTACATGTAAGAACATGTAAGAGCAGGTAAGAAAGGAATGTCTTGAAAGGAAGTGAAGGGCGGTGAAGGCATTTAGGAGTCAAAGAGTGCAGATTTGTCAATGTCTTTCAAAAAATAATTATTACATCCAAAAATAAATGAGCAAATGACCAAATAAATGAGCAAATGAGAACCCAGACAAGCATACCAGATACAATTGCCCTCAAAAGTAAATGGAGTAAAGTTGCCTCTTTGTCCCAAACATTCATCTTCAGGTTCTTCAGGGAAGGAACTCCTTGTACTCAGCCAAGTGGAAACTGCCTCATGACTTTTCTCAGACTGGTTTAGGCTGAACCAAAGCAGTCATGAATAAGGCCAGTAAAGTACATGTACCCACATGGCTTCTTCTCCTTTCAGTGGTTGGACTTCAGACATAGTAAATAAAAGGTTTAATGTGACTACTGACTGCATACTGACATCATTTCAATTAATAAACTTCTCCATTTTTCATCTCTAACATCTATATATGATTTGTACTTATGAATCATAGGGGCATCTCCAGAAATGGCTGACAAAGCCTCAAAAAGCAAAAAAAAAACATGTCACATAATGCTAGCCTTATTTAGCAAAGCAAAATGGCTACCACCCCACACACTGACCTCACATAATTCTGGACGTCAGGGGTAAGTTTTAAGCCCTCAATCTTCAAACCTCTTCCGTCTCACCAGTTATCACTGGCATCATGAAAAAGTGCCACTTCCACATCTGGATGCAGCCAGCACATTCACAGAAAAACTGTAAATCTATACACAGACCCAAAGTGCTCTGAAGTGGAGCACCATTCAGTCTGCACCATTTGCCAGCAGTGGGCCATACCCTGAAGCAAAGTCTGTCTTTCCCCTTTTGCCTAGTCCCCTTTGACCGCTAAACAATTCTGGAACATAACCAGACTGTCAGTGGCCTCCAGATACAAAAGAGTACAGCATTTGTACTGAATATGCCAAAGAAATGGTTTAAGTAGCCAACATAGAGACTGTGTAACTCTCCTTCCTTCCCTCAGTCCTCGGGACACTGACTCCAAGGATTTGCATTTGCTGGTTAAAGGCATCTTGTAAAAGAAGGGAAAGAAAAGCTGCTTGCAGCACTAAAGTTTTAGTGGCCTGATTCAAGATTAAGCAACTCTATAAAGCAGCTCATCTACGAGGTGCAGCTTGTCACACTCAGTGACCTCTTTCTGCAGGATCTCACAGGATCAGACTCACAGGATCATGCAGCCACCTCCAACAATGCACATTCTCCTGGAAGGCACCAGCCAGAAAACCATGTAGGATCTTTGAGACTTCCTTCCTCACAGCTCCAAATCCAACCCATAAAGAAGGGCAAGCAGTGTTATATGTTATATTTGCCCAGGGTTTAATTCTCTCACTCATTCTTATTTTCAGTTCCGGTTTTGGTCTTTGCTGATGAGACACTCATTGCAAAACAAGCCTTGCTATAGCAATACACTCTCTGCTTCAGTTACATTTCTAGTTGCTAAATTGTTTTAATTTCTCCTCTTACACAACTGCACTGGATCAAAACCATAGGGCTATCCTTTTTGTTTTGTTTTGCTTTCACATGACTGGAAGAAAAAATTCTTATTCACAGGAGGGGAATATGCTGAGAAGGAGTTTCTGTAGTTCTTGGTGGCTTGGTATATTCTATTCAGGCAATCAGTTGTGTGGTTTAATTCAGTGGGGCCTAGCCTAGGAGGAAAATCCCTTGATAAAAGTTTACCACACAGTGGGGTGGCTAGAGCAGAAAGAGACCTCTGTCTGAAACAATGGATTCTGCACAAGTCCTCCCTCCTCTTCTACTACAGCAGGTGGGTCACAGAGAAAAGAAACTGTATCATCTGAGATATTTGGGCTTACTTCTGCCTTTTCCTAATAATCTGGTCTGGACAAAATATTGTTCACAGTTCTGTACACTACAGTACATACACACTCAAAAAATATGCCATCCGACCAAGCTTTGGATTGAACGGAAGAAGAGACTCTTTCTCCCAGAGACCTGGGATAAAAGTAGACCCAAGTGTACCTGCTTAAAACAAAACATGAAAATGGGAAGCCATCAGGAAGCTGTACTACCAGTCAGGACAGCAAACAGCAATCTCACTGGTTTTAAGTAGTATGAGAATTGAAAAGTTTTTACATCTGCTCCAGCAAAAGATGATACTTCAGAATTGTTTAAAGGAGGAGAGTGAAGGACCCTGGTAGGTGGTTTCAAAGCGTCTCCTAAATTTATGGAAAAGGCACAGTAAAAACACATAAGTGCAGCTAAAATGCAACCCAACAACCATGGATCAGTCAGATGTAGGTGCTGTTCTCTCACCAATACATGGGGATGATGTTTGGCTGTTCAACAGGATTATAGGTCCTTGTACTAGACAAACCCAAACAACCATAGAAGTGTTTTGCTTATCAGATGTCACAGCTGTTTTCTTCTTTTCTTAAAAAACAGGTACTACTTTTTCTTGACCACAAATTATGTGCTGTTTAGCCCCACTGCTTTAAACTATATAGGACTTCTCTCGGTTATCTTTTACTGTTGTGAAGGATATGTTCCTGTTACAGAACTGAAGGTCACAAACTTCACTTCTGGTAGCTGACATCATCATCCTGTCTCCCCTACCCTCTCCTTCTGTGTCATTCTCTCCTCCCCCTCTACTTTCAATTCCCCCATCATCTTCCCCACACTGTCAGGCCAGGCATGCTCCTCATTCCTCTTTCCTCCACAACAAACGCTTTGGGTACTCGTCCTGTCTTTTGCTCCCTGGGGGCTCTGTGTTCCTCCCATGGCGTACCCTGTTTGCAGTAATTTTCCACCACATCACCTCCTCTGTAAACCAGACATCTGTCATGACATGTTTCTTGTTGCTAAAGGCTGTGAAGCACACAGAAGTCCTTGCACCGGTCCATGGGAAAAGGTGAGAATAACCGTCTCATTAGTCTCTATTTTGCTAGAAGTTCTTCTTGTTTTACCACTTCTTTGAGAGCACTGGAAAAGATACTGGAGTGTTTTAAATCTCTGACACTTTTCTTTCATTCTTCCTTCTTACAGAGTCATGGAGGTCTGCATATTCTTCCTTTATGCTATGATATTTCTTCCAGGTAAAAGGCACATTTTTAATTGTAAAAACTATACTGATTCTTTGTATCCTGCTATATGATATTTTCTCATCCACTAAGGAGCTCATTCCTTAGGAGTAATTAATCATTTCCATTGCACAATCAAGGTCATATAGCCGATTTGCAATTAATTTGTGTGCAGGAACTCAATAAAATATATAGTAAGTACTCTCTCTCTTCAACTTTATAACTTTACATTACACTTACTTTATGTTGCTATTAAATTTTCAGTTTAAATCTATCTTTAAAATGTGTGCATATCACCTCTGCATATCATACAGCAGAGCTGTATTAAACTGAAAACTGACAGTTTGATACGGGATGACTGGCGTTTTAGGCAACCATGGAGATCATTTTGCAGTCTGGTGCTCTGGAAGAGCAGTCAAAACTTTGTACCAGGAGACAGATTGTAAATCTTCTCCTCCTTTTGAACACAGCAGAGGTGTTTGAATCTTCTGGGACAGACAACCGTATTTCTCATTCCAAAAAAAGACAGTCCTCCCAGCTCATTGCCATCCATAATAATGACTACATGCATAGATGAAAGCAGAAGAATCATCCCTTGTGGGATACAGTTCATGCTTTCTTTGCATGAAGGCATAATTGTGTTTATTGACTATTTCTGTTAACAAGATCAGCATCAGAATAGTTAAATTTGACATTTAATCTGTCATTTAACTAGATTAATTACAGAACAATTAAATCTGACATTTAATTTGTCATTAAACTTTAGATTAATTCTTCGTGAGACTGAAAATGTTCACCTATTTCTGGCCTTCTGGTCATATACTCCCCTAGACACCAACATTTACCACACAGTGTGCACTTCACATTTTCTTCACTGCAACGCTGTGTTATATTATTAGGAGAATGAACTCAGCTTTTCAAAAGGAAATTGTGCAACTGTCTCCTTTATGTCAGAATCTCACTACACTCAAGATGTTACATACAGGAACAGTTTGCATCTTTTGCTTGCATATAAGTTTTCTAAATTATAGACACGACATCTGTGTGGTAGCCCTTCCTTGGAAAGTAAAATACAGGAAGCAAAATAAGAAACAGTTTTATGACCTTAGCTCCACAAGACTAAGTGAGTCAGTTTGAAGAACTATGTGTCCTGTCATATCTACTGGGAGAATTTGTGTCTAAATGCTGGCAGTTTTATTGCTACTGTCGTTAAGTGTTGCGTGTATGAGCACAAATACTTGGTGTTCTTTATTAGCTGATGGAAATCTTAATTTCTTCTCTCTCTAAGGTATTGCTGCCAGTGTGCATCAGGTGAAGTCATTTCTCAATCACACTGCTTACCTATCCTGCTATTTTCCAAACTCTCAGAAAACTGACATTAATGATTTAAGAGTTTTTTGGCAAAAAGGAGGAGTTGAAGTGGTGCACGAGGTATACTATGGCCAAGAAAAACATGATAACCTTAGTCCTAAGTATATACATCGCACCAAGATGGATATGGACAAATGGACCTTAGAATTGCTAAACGCACGAATTGTGGATGAGGGCCAATATTCATGTATTATACAGCACAGAGATAAAGGATCGCCAAAGGTCATACACACATCCGAGTGCTTACTGCACATCATCGGTAAGTAGTCTCTTCTTGTCATCTGGTCTGGGTTTTTTGGGGGCAGATGGGGGTTTCTCTGTCACTTTATTCAGTCCATAAAAACATGCTACCATCCCCAAGCCACTGATGATGTACCTGTGCTGGAGAATTTCTAAAGGCAGATAAAAGCAAGCTTGGGAACGAGTGGCTGGAAAGCTGCCAGGCAGAGAGGAACCTGGGAGTGTTGGTTGACATCCAGCTGAACATGAGCCAGCAGTGTGCCCAGGTGGCCAAGAAGGCCAATGGTATCCTTGCCTGGATCAGGAACAGTGTTGTCAGCAGGAGCAGGGAGGTGATCATTCCCCTGTACTCAGCTTTGGTGAGGCCGCACCTCAAATACTGTGTCCAGTTTTGGGCTCCTCTCTATAAGAAGGACATTGAAGTGCTGGAGAGGATACAGAGGTGGGGTACCAAGCTAGTAAAGGATTTGGATCACATCTCATATGGAGAATAGTTGAGGGATCTCGGGCTGTTTAGCCTGGAGATAAGGAGGTTGAGGGGAGACCTTATTGCTCTCTTCAACTATCTGAAAGGAAGCTGTAGCGAGGTGGGGGTCGATCTGTTCTCCCTAGTAACAAGCAATAGAACAAGAGGAAATGGCCTCCATTTGTGCCAGGGGAGGTTCAGGCTGGATATGAGGAATTTCTTTACTGAAAGGGTTGTCAGGCATTGGAACAGGCTGCCCAGAGAGGTGGTGGAGTCATCATCCCTGGAGATGTTTAAGAGATGGATGAATGTTGCACTTAGGGCAATGATCTAGTGGTTGATAGGGCTTGGACAAAGGGTGGTCTCTTCCAGCTGAAATGATTTTATGATTTTATGAAAAAGTATTCAAGTGGAAGCAATCAGAAGAAGTAGAAAATGAGGCAATAATTTGCTCAATATTACATCATTCCTGATTATCATCCTGTCATACTTTAGAGTGAAAAGCATTCTACCTTCTCCTTTTATCTCCTGTAAGTTTTATGGCTTTTAAGACTCTGGAAAATAGACTTCTTTACTTGCATCTGCTGCACTGCCTTCTATTAAAAGCAATAGTAGTTAGGATCCGTGGCAGTGAATTACTATTGAAACACAAGAAGATTTCTGCAAACACTCATCTCTTTTATAATGATATAAATTGCAGGGAAAATAAAGAAAAGAGCAGCTCATATGTGGAGGAGTAGACATTCATATGCTCAGTTAAAGTAACACTGAAAATATCCCTAAAGAAAAAATAGAGGCATTGACAAGATTCAACCTGATTTCTTGCATATTATCAGTGGAAAAGACAGTAAATCTTTTAAAGGGGGAAGAGGCTTCAGTGAGCAAGCGATACTAATATTTTGTAATATATTTAGTAATTCATAATATATTTTCCTAATGTTTTTCTATTTTAAGCTGTTCTGCTAGTAACCTTTGTTTGTATGCTCCTTCTTCCACTATGATAGTGCTAGTCATTAATAATATCATCTTCTAAATTCCATTGGTGTTCTCAGGCTTTAAAATTGCTTCAAAAGAGAACAGGCTACATGTAACAGCAGCCAAAAACAGAGTACCAGTCTGAGCCTATCTAACTTTGTGCTACCAGCAAATGTTCCCTTGGTTCACTGATAGAAAACCTAGATTCTTTATTTTTATTCTCCCAGAATCCACTTGACAATTGTTTTCAGCAAAGTTTTTCTTTTCAGAAACTCATAATGTGCACTCAGGGGCTTAGCATCAACCGTTTAGCTAATTCAAGCAGTTAAATAAATTATCATGTTAACCAACATGAGCAACATATTATAGAACTCTCATACTTACACACTAAAACTCTCCCAAATAACCTTTTAAGGCTTAACTTAGGAAGACTGTTTTAAGCTGCTTGCTGTTTTGTTCCTTCCAAAAAACTCTCTGTTCAATAAGTTCCCAAATGAAGGAGCAGTATGGCATGTCACATTTAAAATGGACTTAAGTAAGATGAGTCCTGTACAAGAATAATAGGGCAGTCATATAAAACAATCTAGATCACTTGTTGACCAAGCCCAATCAGAAATACTGAAGTACCTTATAACTAACAGATGTAAACTGTATTAGATATATTACATTAGGAAAATAGATAGATGATTGATAGATAGATAGATAGATGTTATATGTATCATGCACAGACAATGCAATTTATATAAGAACAACAAACACAGATCATTCTCCAGGAAGAAGGGAAGGCTTCACAACAGAAAGCTTTGTCTCTTAAAACAGGCAAGGTAAGGGCCATGGTGACAATCAGCTTAACTGGGAATTCGGCTGCTCTAGCATGACTGTAGTGCTTCCTTTGGCTGGATCAGTAAGGGAAGTAGGTGAGACCAGGGAAGTGATTCAAAATATGTCCTATTCAAAGAGTTGGGAGTGAAACTGATGTCCAAATAGAGACTTTTAAAGTTCACGTCCTCATTTTAAAGGGGATATTGAAAAACGTAAGTGTGAAGAAAAGCTATACTAGAGTTATCTGAAGGCTGGAAAAAATACAGTCCAACTGGTGACATTAAAAGATCAATCTGATTACTTTATCATGCAGAAGACTGAGAAGAGTTGTTTTCAGAGTACGAGAACCTGAAATACACATAAAATACTGGACTTTTTTTAAAAAAAGGCTAATTAAACAGTGAAGATATAAGAACAGTCAGTGGCTGGAAGCAAGTGAGAAGTAAGGCACATTGTCACTTAAAAAAAATGGAAAAAAAAACCCAGGTAAGGTGATTAAGTCACTGAGAAAAATATTAAGGGCTTGACAGATCTGCAATCTCTTGAGATATATAAATCTAAGCCCATACCCTTTTTGGAAGACATGTTATCCTTAAACACAAAAGACTTCCTGAAACTTGCTTTTCTGTTAGCAGTCCAAAGCTCACATTTACGTAGCCCACACCCTGTATTCAAACAACATCACTTTCCAGTAAACTGAATTTCCAGAAGCTATAAAAACGGAAGTGCTTTAATTGGGGTATATTTCACTATTTCCACTTGTTTAATGTCAATAAGATTGAAACTCTTAAATCACCTGGATGATCTGGCAAGTTTCACAGCCTATCCTCCCATTAAAATGCCAAGGAAATAATAAATACTCCAGACAAGAAGCTGGAGTTGAACAGTCAGCTAAGTGAGTCAGACCTTGAGAAGAAAGAGGAAGCTTGAGCTCTTCTGAGGGACAATTTAACTAAATTTTGGGATGTGAAAAAGGTGGGAATTTTTCCATTTTGAATTCACATGGACTATCTTGGGTATTTAAGTGACTAAAATCTTTCTCGCTATGTGTTGGCATCCAGCAAATAAAAGCAACATCATATTTCTTCATACATCCATATTAAGAATTAATATATAATTATAATTATATAATATATTAATATTAAGGACAAGAACCTGAATCAAGCACATTGAGTGTATTCAGAAGCCAGACACTTTTAGGCTCATATTTTTCTCCTTCTCCAATATTTCTCCGTATTGTCATTAGTCTCTATTGGCACTAAAATAATGAAGTATTTTCAATGAAGTCTTAAGTCTGTTTTGTGAGGGTTTGAAATTTTGGGGTTTTTCTTTAACTTGCTGTATGCTAACGTGCAGCCAGTATTATGTCTACATTCTCTTCTTCTCCTTTCCATTATAGTCTACTATTTCTACTATGACATTTTAACCAAAGAAATCCTGGTTAAGAATATTTGGGAGAGTATTTAAAAGAAAGTATTGGTTAAAACACTCCATTTATCATTGATAATTTCTGGTTATATTATTCTTTCCAAGCCTGTTTCACTAATTATTTCCTGCCTAAGAAACTCAACTTTTTAAAGCAACAGGTGTGTTTTTCATTGACTGGGATGAGTATGCAATGAACCAAAGTAAAAGAACTTGTACTTTTATTTCCTTCACATAAAACACTAAGCTAAGGGAGGCCTACATTCAAATTGAGTGAATTATTTCATATGCTGCAAAATGACTACTTATAATGCTGACAGATGCCAAAGATATTTCTACCTATGACAGCACTGGACCTCCAACTTACCTCATCTAAAGTCCCTCAGATAATTTTTTTTCTCTACATTTCACAATTAGAAATTTCTGTATTTCCCTTTATCTAATCAGGAAGTCAAGAGTAGGCAACACTGTGTCCCATTTCCATTTTGTGCTTACATATTGATCTGCAAGCAAGGCAAGTTTGATTATTCCAAGCTGTTAATAGATCTAAAGGAGGTGGGAAAGACAGAATCCCATTGTCTGGCTGATTAGGCTTATGTGCTTGAAACTCCCTAAGAACCAGGAGTCTACACATACACCAAATATACAACAAACCCTTCTTGGGGCTCCCGTTGTTTTAGTGAGAAAAATGTTTACAGAATGGTAGAATGGTAGAAGTTAGAAGGGACCTCTAAATGCCATCTAATCCAACCCCTTTGCTTCAGCAAGTCCACCTAGATCAGGTCCCATAGGAATATGTCCAGGTGGGTTTTGAAAATCTCCAGAGAAGGAAACTCCACACCCTCCCTGGGCAGCCTGTGCCAGGGCTCCCTCACCTGAACAGTGAAATATGTTTAAATGGAACTACTTGTGTTCCAGGTTTTGTCCATTACCCCTAGTCCTATCACTGGACACTACAGAAACAAACGCTGCCTCATTCTCTTGACATACACCTTTCAAATTAATGAGATCCCCCTCAGTCTTCTCCAGGCTGAACAGTCCCAGATCCCACAGCCTTTCCTTGTAAGAAAGATGCTCCAGTCCCCTGATCATCTTGGTGATCCCTGTGCTGGACTCTCTCCAGCAGTTCCCTGCCCGTCTTGAGCTGGGGAGCCCAGAACTGGACAAAGGACTCCAGATGAGGCCTCACCAGGGCAGAGGAGAGGGGAAGAAGAACCTGCTGGCCATGCTCTTCTTGATGCATCCTAGGATGCCATTGGCCTTCTTGGCCATGAGGGCACATTGCTGGCTCATGGTTAGTTTATCAACCAGGACTCCCAGGTTCCTGTCTGCAGAGCTGCTCTCCAGCAGGTCAATGCCCAGCCTGTATTGGTGCATGGAGTTGTTCCTCCCAGGTGCAGGACATTCTGCATTTGTCCTTGTTGAGCTTCATAAGGCTGCTGTCTTGCGCAACTCTCCACTCTGTTGAGATCCTGCTCAATAGCAGCAAATGGCAATTTAGAGCTGCTTTTGTCTGAAAATCTTAAATGATTGGCAGGAACTGTCACAAGATGTGCTATGTCCAACTCATGATGCTTTCTCTTTCATCTATTTCAGCCAACTATAGTCAACCTGAAATAGCACAGCTGCATGCTGGGGAACTAAAGCCCAACGAACACTTGAATCTTTCCTGTTCTTCCAGTGGAGGTTATCCAAAACCCCAGCAGATGACTTGGCTAATTTCACATGAAAACAGAACACGCAGCCTTACAAGTCACATGGATGTCTCACAGGATGCTGCAACAAAGTTGTACAATGTTACTAGCAAGCTGAATATCCCAATTCCTACAAACACCCTCACTAATATTAGCTGCTTGCTTCACCTTGGAGAGCAACAGGGGAGCCTTGTCTCAGTGCCACTAGGCATAGGTGAGTCTCCATTTGCCCGTTCCAATTTTTGCATGGGTAGGAGCAGGGCACACTGCAGTAGAAATGGCGACAGATAGCAGCACAGTCAAGGCAGGGAATAAAGTAGCAGCCTGTTCACCTGGTGGTCTGTTCACCAACATCCGTGGCCACCAAATATCCTCTCCTTTCCATATGAGAAGTCTTATTACAGCAAGGTGAGGGGATACAGAGAAGGAAGACTAATGCTACACAATCCAAAATACAGCCCTGTTCATCCCTGCTCTAGATGATGCTACAGTAGCAACAAAGCAACCTGACTATTGGGCTTAGGCAGCAGCCAGTCTCTGGAGGTGACATTTAGCTGTTAAGAGAGGTTGCCACTTCACAGAATCAGAGAACTGTTGAGGCTGGAAGAGGCATCTAGAGATCACCTAGTTCAACCACTCTGCCCAAAGCTGGGTCAACAGGTAGTGCAGGGCCTTAGCCAGTTGAGTTTTAAATATCTCCCAGAATACAGACTCCCCAACCTCTGTCAGTAAACTCTTCCCAGGTTTTCACCACCTTGACAGGAAAAAAGTTTTTTTTCTGATGTTTAGGTGCTTGAGCTGCTATTGTAATCATTCCTTAGAGAGAGGCAGAACACTAAACAGGATTGTCCCTCAGACCAGATTTAGCTCACAAACTGCCAAAGAGATTGTGCTGAGTTTAAAAGTAAAGGCCATGAAACTTTAACTTAGAAGCATTCCTGGTGGTTTTCATAACATTTGGCAGAATTAAGTGCATATTCCAAAATTACTATTTGGGGATTTTATTTTTTTTTCTGTCAGGGATTGTGTCTTTTTTCAGATATCTCTTGCAAGATGCAGCTGGAGACCTGAGTTCCAATAAGACTTTACTGGTGGACTATCTCAGAGTTCCTCATGACTGATCCTTTCTTTAAAATAAAGATGCATTTTATCTGTCTCCTGGGACAGGAAAACATCCTTTGACATATTTTTGTTCATAAGCTATGGTACAAGCGCATCAACATTACGACAATTCCCACATGGTTTACACACGTCTCCTTTAGATAGTGTTGAAGATGGAGAGCTGTGCTTCAACTGACAGGAACAGAGAGCCAAGAGGGAAGGGTAGCAATGCAGGAAAGCCTACCAGGGTAGTACAGCCATGTACCTTACTACCGCATATGTAAAAGAAGCTTGCAAGTCATTCTGAAAAAGCTTCTACAGTGCAGTTTTGTTCGTATAAATTTAGCTAAAGGGTTAAGCTATCAATGCCACATATGGCAAACTACCTCCTTACATTCTAGGATTTAATAATATTATTAAAATACAATACATAAGTCTTCAGAGGTTTGCAGAGCTCTGCACATTGCTCATGAGTGTTAACATAGCCATATTAGCTATAGTGCTGCATCCCCCTCTTCCCTGTCCAATTCTTCTCTCCTCCCTGGCTTTACATAAGCAGCTACCTGATAAGCAGTGATGGTGGGTAAGAAACAAAACTCTGTTTGGCAAGAACTGAAGCTCTATCAGTTGCTGTTGTGGTTCAAGATCAGCTGGCAACGAAGCCACAGGCAGTCACTCACTCACTCCCCCTTCCCACACCTCATGTAGGATGGGGAGGGGAAACGGAACAGAAAATCAAAGCTCGTTGGTTAAGATAAGAACAAGTATAATAACTAAAATAAACTAAAATATAATAACTGTAAGAAGACTATATTATAATAACAGCAATTAAGAGAAACAGAATCTAAGAAAAAGACAAGAGATGCCCAATGCAGTTGCTCATCACCTGCTGACTGATCCACCCCTCCCAGCCAACACCCTCCAGCTGAAATACTGGTCACGACTTTCTGTGGTATGGAATAGCCCTTTGGCTAGGTCAGCTCTCCTGGCCATGCTCCCTCACAGATTCTGGTGCACACATTGGCCTCCTCCCACCCCCAGCCCACTCACTGGCAGGGCAGGGAGAGAAGCAGAAATGGCCTTGATGCTGTACAAGCCCTGCTCAGCAATAACCAAAACAGTCCTGTGTTGTCAACACTCTCTTTAGCTTAAACCCAAAATATAGCCCTATAGCAGCTACTGGGAAGAAAATTCACTCTACTCCAGCTGAAACCAGGACAGTTGCTAACCCTAGCAACCAAAACTCTGTTTTCTTATTCAGAGATAAAGGAGGAAGAAATGGAGCAAGTGAAGATACACTTCTTTGGCCCACTCATAGCTGCGATTGTACTGATCACATTTCTTCTGAGTTTTGTGATATTGAAGAACAGAAATATCTCATCTACCAACCAGAGTAAGTTATAACTTCTCACTAGGCTTATTCAGCTCTACTGTCCCCCTAGTCACAGGCTTTGCTCATCCCTTTATCTACATTCAAGCTGCTGACAGAAAGTTAGGTGTCATGCTGGACTTTAGCCAAACTTTCTTGGACAATTGAGTTCCTGCAACAACTTAGTCCATCCAGCAGCACATCAAAACATCTTTCTCCTGTCTTGTCCTAGGAACCACTTCTTTCTGCTCTAAGAGCCTGCCACGGCACCAGCTTACCACTTTTTTTTTTCAGTTTCATCCTTTTATTTTTTTGAGGTTCTTTTGGTAGATTTGGCTCCTAAAATCACTGAACTATAAAAATGTTTTTTTGTCAACCAGCATTTGTAAGAAAGATGGAGCTGGGGGAGGGATGAGATGATGCTTCTGTCAAGTGTTAAGTATCTCTGTCATCACAGAGCTGAAGGACCAAGACATTGTTCTACCAGAGACTATTCAACACTGGACTGGAGGAATCACCTTGAACTAACAACAGAATTCAATCTTTGCATTGCATTTCTCTATTTCCTTCCAACATTAGACCTCAGCAGTCCAGGGTTTCTTCTGCACTGAAAAGACTGCTGACATTAGAGCCTATCCTTCCTTGAAGCAAGAGGAAATGCATTCTTCACAGTCAGTCCTGTTTCCTTATCCAAGCCAAGGGTCCTGAGCCCCACCTCATTCTTTTTCCAAATCCTACGACAACTGGACATTTACTGTCAACTCCTCTTCGGCTCCTATTTCTTACATTTTTAAACCACATATTCATCTATTTCAGGTGTTAGTCATGCAGTCTAGAAGCTGTTCACCTTGAAACCAAGGCCATCAGCCAGACTACTGACTGGGAAACACCTCGGCACATAGCAAAGTCTGAGGTCCCCTATTCTCAGATGATCTGCCAGAACTCCCCAGATATCCTGCAGAACAACATACAACATTTTTGTCTGATGGCTGAAATCTACTGTCTGGTGTTCTCAGCTTTTCTTCTTGCTCCAGAATGGTAGTAAATACGATGATCTGCCTGTCTGTGTGACTATTTTTTTTTTTCTGTACCTTTAATTATGCACTATGACATTGTAAAATCCTGAGAGTTGATGAAGAAAGCAGAGCTTCTGGATTACAGAAGAGGGTGTCTCAGAAAGAGTTAGGCCACAATCTGTGAATCATAACCATCACTATAAACATGATCAGAGGCAGGCCATTAATTGCGAGCCATAAATGTTTTTGGCAGAGACAGTGTGGCTTTGTACCAGTAACTTTTTTATATAGCTCCACAGCAGAAAGAGGAACTTCAGGGCACTTTCCACACCTTCTGGTAAAATTCCTCTCAGACATTTGAAACTAGAAACCCCCTGAATGAAAGAATTGCTTTAAATATAATTTCTGGTAATCTTACTTTTTTTACTACCATTCAAGCTTAATATGTGTAGACAATGCCTCCATGCTTTGTTCTTCTGACCAGATGCTGTACTAGTTTTCAGGTGGGTGCAGGGACAGAAAATGAAAGCATGAGGTATCACTGATGTACGTATATATCTAAATATACAAAATTAAGCTAAACAGATAACAAACAAATGTTACGTAAGTTGTCTTCCAATTTGGTTGATTATTTTCTCTTTTATTTTTGCTTCAAACCTTGAAGTCAGAGCAATCTGTAAGCTTTGGTAGGAACAGGAAACTATAGGAATCAGTTTTACCTTTCAGAGAAGGTTCTCCATTTCACTCAAAGTGTGCCAGTTCTCCAATCCTGAACAATTTCTGCACTTTATATTCTTCAACATCATTGACATCTTTCAGGAAGAAGAATGCAGAACTGAGACAAAATTCTTCTGAAATCTTGATTGTGTTTGTAGGTCTGACATTTTCAGGAAGCACTGGGATATTAGCATCACAATATGCATATCCTCTTGAATTAGTTAAACCATTTGTGAGTCAATTTATTAAGCTATTACACTAACATTCCAAATATTTTAATTCAGATTAATGTCATTCAAAATACATTAAAAGTTAAAAGGTTCTTTTAATTATTTTTATGTAAAAGTTTGTATTTGCTAGCAAACCTATTTAATGACTTATTAAAAATATGTCTTTTTCTGTGGTTGTGTTTTATTCTCCTGCCATTAAAGCAGTATATTGGTGCATACCCATATTTGGTGTTCTCAGGGTGGAAACACTCCTAGAATTATTTCTTAGAAGCAAATGAAAACACTAAAAGTTTCATATGTTCATGGAGCTGGCTATATTTGCACAACTCTTTGTATGCACAACTCTGTGTAAGCATACCTCATTGATTTATTGACCTAAACACCTTAAAGATTAGATACAAAACATTTCAGTCTGACGATCTGGCCTTTTGAGTCTATGCTGCAGGTTGTAAAATACATCTCCATCGAGTCACGCTATCTTCTCTTGATTAACATTTGGTTCCTTAAATTAAGTATGTGTTAAGCTATCAGGTATGCTAAATCAGGTAGATACTCACTAGATTTGTGTTTTCTTTCTTGCTTTTTTTTAACATGTGCTGTAATCCAGTTAATTTTCTCAATATTTCCCTTTCTCACTCCAGTCATCCACTTTAAATCCTTATTAGTATTGAGGTCATCAGAACAATAGCTAAACCCTATTTTGCTCCTACCCAAACAATAAATCTTATGGGTCTTTTGTCTTCCATATGGCTAGCTTCATGCATGTACACATACATTCTCGAACTCACAGTCTCAGAACTGTTTTACTAGTCCCTAAATCCTGACATGCTGCTTATCTGATCAAGCTTTATGTACTGAGGAAAAAAAGCCATCACCAACCTTTCAATAACTAGTTCCTCCACAATGGATAAGATATCCAGAAATCTCAAGAGTTCTTCTCTGGCACATTCATTTAGTAGAGAAAAAAAATATTTCTGAGCACTTGGAAACTCAACAGTTTTTGCAGCGTGCCTTTGTACTTCTGCAGGGGCTTTTACACCTCAATACACTGCCTACTAATGGAAGAAGTCACATAGTGGGTTAGGTTTACCTTTTGACAACTCTCTTCCATCCTTAATTTTTTTTCTAATTAGTGAAGTTGATTGTTTCTCCCCTTTGCCATCCCTCTACTTTAGGTTGTCAACCTCCTATTACTTGATCAATTTCTCTACCTCCTCTTCTCTAGCTTTTAAAATCAACTCTAATCCCCTCCTACAGCTAAAGAGAGTTAAGGGGAAAAAAGCAGATGCCCTTCAGGGAAAATTTTAGTTTGTCTCTATCTGTTGAAGTGCATTAATCATCTGCGATAGCAGGTGTAATGAGCACAGTGGCAAGGCACAAGAAAAACACAGCTGATGTGCTGGCATTTTTATCCTCCATATGAACACTTTCACATTTCCAGGCTACCTCCTCACCCATTTTGTAGCTTTTTTTCTTTGACAGCATGCTTTCAGTCATTCGGCGACTCTATAAACATGACAAACAAATGAGCGTACACCCACAACGTACCACAGCATGTAACAGCTTCGCTTTAAAACACCATTCCTTCCTTCTTAGGAGTAACACTATGAATTTCAGAAAAATGCTAACAAAGAAATGGAAATGGTGTGTTAAACCAGTATTCAATTCCCTAAGGTAAAACCCTGTCATCAAACTTAACAGTTGTGATAGATTGCTTCAAGTTTACTGATTAACCAGCATTGAATAACAGAACAGTTGAGGTTGGAATAGACCTAGGGAGATTGCTCAGTTCAAACACTCTGCTCAGGCAGTGTCACCAAAAGCAAGTTGCCCAGGTCCATGTCCAGACACCTTCTGAATATCTCCAAGGACAGAGATTCCACAACCTGTCTGAGCAACCTGCTCCAGGGCTCAGTCACCCTTCACAGTAAAAAAAGGTTTCCTTGTGTTCAGAGGTAACTTCCCAGGTTTCAGTTTGTTTCCATCGCCTCTGATCCTGTCACTGGGCTCCACTGAAGAAAGTTTGACTGAGTCTTTTTCGCACCCTCCCTCCAGAAATTGATGAGATCTCCTTGAGGCTTCTTCAGGCTGAACAGTCCCAGCTCACGCAGCTTCTCAGATGTGAGATGCTCCAGTCTCTTAAACATCTTTGTGGCTCTTTGCTGAGTTTTTGAGGGAGCCCTGGCACAGGCCGCCAAGGGAGGGTGTGGAGTCTCCTTCTCTAGAGACATTCAAAACCCATCTGGACTCATTCCTGTGTGACCTAATCTAGGTGGACCTGCTTGAGCATGGGAATTGGACTAGATGATTTTTAGAGGTCCTTCCAACCCCTACCATTCTGTGATTCTGGGATGTTCTCCAGTATGTTGACGTCTCTCTTGCACCGAAGAACACAGAACTGGACACAGGAATCCAGATAGGGAGGGCCTCACCAGCACTGAGTGGAGGGAAAGGATGGCCTCCCTCAAGCCTGCTGGAAATGCTTTCCCTGATGCAGCCCCAATACTGTTGGCCTCCTTTGCCACAAGGGTGGACTGCACCTCATCTTCAACAAGCCCACTAGGCCATCCATGACCTCTAAAACTGCTTTCTAGGTGGCTTGCCCCAGCCTGTACCGGTGCACAGGGTTATTCCTCCCAAGGTGCAGGACTTTGAATTTCCCTCTGTTGAGGTGCTTCCCTCAAGAGGCCCATTTCTCAGGCTTCTTGAGATCCCTCTGGATAGTAGCACAACTCTCTAGTATGCCACTCCTCCCAGTTTTTTATTAGCTTTAAAATCGCTGAGGGTCCACTTTCTCCAATCATCCAGGTCATTAGTAAGGAGGAAAGTCAGTTAGTTTTACGTGGATTTTTCAACGTCAAGAAGTAGCAAGTAGCAAGTAGCAAGTGCTACTTCAATGAACAACATTTTCCTATGGTTAGTTGGTAAAGGACAGTGAAGTGTTGCATTTCTAGAATATTCCACAGTCACTTCTGAGGGAATAGTCATTAGGAAACCATCTCATGGCAAACACCCCTTAGCAGTCTTTTTCCTCTTTGGCTGAATTGTTTGCTACTGGAAGCCACATTTGACCACAGAAATATGGTGATTCTGTTAAATAAATCTAGATCTTGTGTGTTTGGTTTAAAATCCTCTTTCTCCCTCCTTTCCAAACTCAGAAGAAATAAAAAACCAAATATCCACCTAAAACTGGATATCAATACTTATCTACATTGGAATCCTGGGCTATGATAATTGATAAGTGGCCTCTTTTTGCTTACCCATCATCTGCACTGCAAGGGCCATAATGCTCTCTCTAAGGATGACGTGTTTTCTGATCTCAGGATGGGCTACCAGAAGGTTTCCAAGAGGGAAAAAAAAAAAAAAAAAAGGCAATTAGGCAGGAAAGACAGTGAAAGAACATTTGGAGGAGGCAAATGAATGAGGGCTGACAAAGTGTATGGAAAAGTGTGACACACCAGGCTGGGTTGCAACAAGACCTGCACATGCATGAAGTGCAGGGCCTAGGCACAAGCGTCTGTTTCACAGACTCCTGGAAATAAAAGGTTCTGGCAGCTGTCTGCCTGTGGCCTTCTGGGCAAGGCTACTCTCCAGCCAGTAACAGTGCCACTAGCAGAAGAGCTTCTGTGCAGAAGTCCTGAAATCCAGAATATTCTTATGGTGCCACACCTCCTTACTAACTTGTGAATTTTATGGCAAACCAAATTCTCCACACTTGGTGTGTGCTCAATGCTGAGATCTGCATACCTGAAGACAGCTTTTTTGTTAATACAGCTCTTAAAACCAAAACTCATGAAAATCATAAAAATTATACCCAGCCACCTATTCCTAATCAGCAGTGCTTGTTATTTCAGAAGGACATATTACTAGGGAAAAAATGGAGGCGAGAATAGCTGAAATTGCAGTTACGTACGTACATGCACAGCTAATCAACCACGTATAGTGAACACCTTCTTTCTAAAGCTTTTCTCAGCTTGGTTCTATTGCTGTTATCAACAGAAACTACTCTGTTTTCAGAGTGTTCAAAACTGAGACTCTCTCTATCATGTCAACAACTTTCTTTCACACCCTTTCTTGTCTTTGCCCTCTCCCTGTCCTACAAATATTACAGAATCCACAATCTGACAGAGACTTTTCACAAGGTCTCAAGATACACGACGAAAACAGCTTTCACTTGCCTTTCAGTTTTCCAGTACTGCAGTCTGTTTCACAGCTGAGAGGGCAAATGCAAACCCTGCAGGTAAGAAAATGGGACTGTGACACAGAAGCAGAGGAGAGATCTTACTTCTTCACTTCACATTGTTACATGCATCACTGTATCCAGAACCATAAGTCATAGAATCATAGAATGGCTGGAGTTGGAAGAGACCTCTAGAGACCACCCAGTCCAGCGCCTCTGCTACAGCAGGTCCATCTAGATCATATTTCAAACAGACATTAAAATATTAGAAACAGAAAACAAGTGATAGAAAGTGACTAAGGCTCTAGAAAGCAAGTTTACAATGTGAAGTTTATGGAGTTCAACCTATGCAGATGATGAAGCAGATGGAGAAAGGTCCTAATGAATCTGTCTTGACTGGATAGATAAAGAAGATGGGAGAGATCCTTCCCACTGAGTGACTCTGGTACTGGAGAGCCCAGTACTGGACACAGTACTACAGGTGTGGCCTCACCAGTGCTGAATAGAGAGGAAGGATCCCATCCCTTGACCTGCTGGTAACATTCCTCCTAATGCAGCCCAGTATACCATTAGCCTTCTTTGCCACAAGGACATGCTGCTGGTTTGTGTTCAGTTTGGTGTCCACCAGGACTCCCAAGCCTTTTTTCATAAAGCTGCTTTCCAGCTTGCCACTTCCTAATATGTGCTGCTGCATGGCAAGGAGATACAGAAGTTTTGTTAAAAGAGGCAGCATAAAGAGGTTTCTGGAATGTACCTGAAAGAGCCACCATATAATAGAAGTTTGTACTGTGGAACAGAAACGGACCAATTTAAAAAATACTAGAGGTAGAAAAAAATACTACACCAAGCAAGACATTCTGTGTGGAAAGGAAAGCCAAGGCAAACACAAGGAAAGAAAAGAAGATGCTCGGTAGCATATTCTCTCATCACTAGATAGCTTCTTGAGAGAATTATCAGTGGTCACAGCTTGCACTATTGAAGTTGCCTATGGCAACAGAGCATACTAAGAGGCAGAAAACAAGCTTTTCCTATCAGATCAGACATCCAGAAATGGGCTCTAAAACTCTGAAATCATCTTGTCTCACAGACTTTCTTTCTACCCCTGGGATATTGTACAAGATCCACTCTCCAGCTACTGTTTGAAGAGTGTCTCAGACAAGGTTTGGTCAGATCAGATTGGCTGAAACTGGCAAAATTATGTCAATAGGTAACAATAGATCTTATGGCCAGTCCTCTTTGTCTGAGTGTGTTGGAAAAGACCAATTAAAATAATGAAACTCTAGATAACAACTGCATCCATCTTCTGCTTTAGTGCAACTACAGTTCCAGATGAGGTAAAGATATCACTTAACATCTTTGAAATCGGGTTAGAAGTGCTCAGGGGTGAGAACTGCATTGCACACCTAAGCTTTTACAGAAAGTCAATTAGACTGCAAGCACTGGGAAGGTGTGGGTTTGGTTTTTTTTTACGTTGGGTCACCGGTTAAGTGCTTCGGTATTAAGTATGCACCCAGAGCAGAAAATGTGTAAAATCGACTACAGTACTGGAACAGAGTAGGTTTTATTGAGTGAAATACCAAAGTGCTCTATCAGCACAACAGACTGATACATCAACATCCAGCTCCCACTAAAGTGACGAAAAGCAGCTGGTTGATTCCAGACACCAAAGCCAGGAACCGTGGCACACACTTACCTTCTCACATCAGATTTTACCAACTCCTTAGCTTCCTGTCATTGCCAAAATGTGAACACAAAAGAGGATTCAAGGATATCCCATCTCAGACATTCACCTGCGAGGTGAATTGAGGCAGGCTGACTGTAACTAGCCTCTCTAAAACCCAACATCAACCCCGCAGCACGACACCACCGAAGAAGAATGACTCATGTCCCTAGTCAGGTCCCTAATCCCACGGTCCCGTGTCCCACGCTCCCTAGGTCAGGCCACTGAGCTCGGCTCTTTACTTCCTCTTTCTTCTCGTTATTTCGCTTTCCGACAGCGCTGGGCCGGTGGTGCCGACAGGTTCCCAGAGCGAACCCGGCTGCCTCCTCCAGCCCACCGCGTTTCCCTGAGGCACGGAGCACCCCCAGCTGGCCCCAGGTACCGCCTACGGCTTTTGCTCAGGGAAAAGGCGCCCTGCGCTCACCGGCGGCGCTGGCTCTTCGGTACCCTTTCGATCTCACGTCAATTATTGCTCCTGCTCTGATGCGCACGCCTCGCCTGCCCCCTGGCGGCTCCCGCCCGAGCCCGCGGCTCCACTCACTCACCGCGTCCCGACGCGGGGAGAGGGTCCGGCGGCCCCCGACGGATGAATCCCTGCAGATGCTGCTGTCAGAGGCTGTGTTTGTGGAGGGGCTTGCGGTCACAGGCTGAAAGCGACTTCAGCTCCAAACCAGGCCGACTCTGAAGCCGAGCTTGCCCAGTCAGGTCTTGGATGGATGCAAGGATGGAAACTTCATAGCCTGGTTGGGGGGAGGTCTTTACTGCTTCATTGTCCTCGCAGAGAAAAACATTTGCCCTTACTCCCAGCTCCAGCCTCTCTTCTTTCAGTATCTGACACTTCTCATCCTCCACATCATCCACTGTGCACCACAGTGAAGAGCCTACCCCCATCTTCTCGATAACCTCCTTCCAGGTGCTGGAAAGATGCAGCTTGATATCTCTTCTCCATGCTAAACAAAAGGAGCTCCCTCAGCTTCTCCTCACAGCATGAGAGCTCCAACTTCATCACTACCTAGGTGGTCTTCCACCAGACTTGCTCAAATTTATTCACCTCTTTCTTGCTCTATGGAGCCCAAGACTGCATATGTCTGTTCCAGATGTGGTCTAAAAATTGCTGAGTAAAAAGGGGTGGCATCACGCCCCTCAACTGATCTTCTGCCAAGGCTGCTGTCAATACAGCCACACATACCTTCGGCCTTGTTCACTGCCAGGATACTCTTCTGTAATGAACCACATGGACAGAAATCATTTCACCAGCATCTTCCTTCCTGCTGATGGGACCCTTCATCTTTTCTCCAGCAGCAGCTAGCACTTTTGGAGAACAAATATTAAGTATCTGTGCATTCACTCTGCCAGTCTTTCGTGCTGTAGTTTTCTTGTCATTTCTCCTCCTCTTCTCAGGCCTGGCTCATGACAAATCCCACAAGTCTTGCCTACTCTCAATAAATTCTTTGCAATGTGCTCTGCTCACGTTTTGGGAATGTTTCATGTAAAATTAAAAAGTAGCCAGAAGATACAGAGAGATTTATTCACGTGAACAGAACTGTAAGGTAGTCCGGGCAGAAAAGAAGTTATGGGATAGCAACACTGAGGTTTAGAAAAGGGGGCTCATAAGGTGTGCTTCAAAGTGAAAAGATATTCTGACAATTGAATGCAATAGGAAGAAAGGAATTCATACAGTTCATTATGAATTTGGACATATCAGTGACAGAGTTGGAGCCTCTCTAGGGAGAGAAGTTTCTTTTCCATGAAGCTTGCAAAACAATTGGTATGGAAAGTGAATTTCCTCTCAGGGAAACTTAATAACTTAAAGGATGTTCTTGTAACAGGGAAATTAGGAAAAAAAAAGTATTTGTAAAAACTGGATTAAAATATCTAGTCAAAGCATTTAATTTCAGTACTGTCTTTTCTATGTGATATAAACAAAACAAGGATTAGAATGAGAACATATAAAAAATGAAAATCCTTTTTGAGTTTTATTTTCCCCCTTCAACTTCTAAGGATAATTTTTGCTAATTGTTTTCAGCATTTTAAAGAGGAATTAAAAAATCTATTGCAATTTTCTTTTTAATACCCAAAGGCTTCTCTGCACTAAAATCTCTTCATGGGATTTCAACTGACCTAAAGAGAAACACAGGGAGATGGATTTACCAGTAAGTAAAGAGGTCTGAGAGTTTTCATAACATATATTCCATCATCAAATATGTGTCACTAGACATGTCTCAATTTAAGTACAGTTGTTGTGAGCTACATAGTACAGTACAACTCAGTTGTATTTACTCTTCCCCGTCAGCTATATTTTCTGAATCTTTTGCTGGTGTGAATAAGCTCAGTTTCAAAAACAAATAGCTACAAAAAAAACACCAGATTTAAGTGTTAATGCTAAGAGCAAGAAAGTCTGGAAAGAAAAGGCCGTCTAAAGAGTCTTCACGAGGCAGAACTAGGAAACAACTAAAACTGTGTAGTACTAAATCTTTTCAGTTTGCACTAATACTCTGTACAATATAACATCAGCCATGTGAGACATGAAAGCCTTTTCTTTTACACACCTCTATGACAACTTCCAAGCATTTAGGTAGGCTGAATAGGCACCCATAGGGGAAGGCTCCACTATCATTTTTATTACATACTCATAATCAAAGAATGGTAGGGTTTGGAAGGGACCTTTAGAGATCATGTAGTCCAACCCCCCTGCTAGAGCAGGTTCATCTAGATCAAGTAACATGGGAACATGTCCAGGTGGCTCTTGAAAATCTCCAGAGGAGAAGACTCCACACCCTCCCTGGGCAGCCTGTGCCAGGGCTCCCTCACCTGAACAGTGACATCGTTTTTCCTTATGTTTAAATGGAATAATGGCTCCTGCTGGGCAACATAATGTAAGAACTGATAAAAATGTAAGGCTGTGTAGGGGTGTCACAGTGACATTTTGCAAAGCACTCTTTTTGCCACAGACCCTAGTGACCTCAATATCTTAAGGAAAGATTGTATTGTTATGTCCTTATGGCATTATCTAAGGCAGCAAGCAAAGGAGATTTTTTAATTAATCAGCACCACTATAATACACAAGTAAGTAGTTCCCAAGGGAAGTAGACAAGTACTGCTACACTGTGCTAGCCAAGGGGGAATTAAAGCACAGAGTTAAACAATGTGACTGAAGCCACACAGGAAGGCTCTGAAAGAGCTGGGCACTAAATATGATTTCCTGAGAATCACTCCACTGTCTGATCCACAAGGCCAATCTTCCTTGTTGAGCCAACTGCTCAATGACTGATCTCAGTCACTGCAGACCACTTTTCCAGCTGGAAACCCACATTCTGGACATTTCTTGAATCAGGTCACAAAAAGGATGTAGATGTTTCTGGACAGCAAAAGAATAACAAGCAGATTTAGAATCTGGGCAGACTTTGATCTTCAAGGGAAAAAAAATCACAGCAGAGGAAACAAGTCAAGACAGGTTTGAAAGTAACAGTTTGGCAAATGTGGATTAAAGGAAGTGTTGGTTTAGTGCTGTAAGTACCCTATATTCTTGAATATGCTTTTGTGCTACCTAGAGCAAATATCCCTCCTTGTCATCCATCCAAACAAGTATAATTAATCTTTTATTAATAACTACATCTCTTAAATTAGCCATTGACATTTCCTGGTTCTTAGGCCATTGTACATGTGCAGTTAGTACACAGTGGTATTAATAGATTTTTCATAGTTATCTTTCTGCAGTTACTCACTTCCTTCCCAAATACCTAAGGAAAAGCATCACATCAGCAGTACAGTGCAGATATAGCTAGTGGGAAGTGCCAGGAAGCTGGCAGTAGGTAGTAGGGACCAGCTTACCAACCTGATCAGGAAATTCTGAACTTTACCATGCTGGGGACAACATAGAAATAGACAGATTGCATTGCAAATAATTTATTTTCTCATTTGCAGATGTAGAGAACATGCTTTGTTGTGTGCACATCCATGCAGCTAATTGATACCTTAAGTAATTTCAGACCCTATTAAAACAAACAAAACACCAAACTTCATGTTATCGTCTCTTCATCTTACATAGTCAGACCTCCTACTCAGGATACCTGCATCAGCACCTTTTTTTTCAGTGCTGGTCTTGCTGACCCATACCTTTTGACAGCTCCTGAAAAAAAGCTAGTTACCACCAGGTAATGATATATTTGTTCATGATACGCAGCACGTGCTCCCAGGCCCCCATGTGAGGAGTTTTGTGTTACTTTTAAACACAGTCCTTCCTAAAACTGGTTATGGATTTTCTGCAGTAACATTGTTCATTAGGAAAAGCTAATTCTTTGAAACCAGCCCAGCTAGTGAGAAAGGCAGCTTTTCAGAAATTGGCTCAGAAAATGTCTGGGGAAAAAATTATGTGGTTATGATATCTGAATTTAATGTTTTCAAAATGAAGCCTCATTTTTCAAGTGGAAAATATTTTTGTTTCCACTAGTTATGTTTTAAAAGGTTTAAAATACTCAGAAGCTCAAATGGAAAAACTGAGTTTTAAAATCAAAGTAACAATATTTCAAATTTCCCCGATCTCCTTTTTCTCCCACAGATTATTTCTCACAGAATTTCCACTCTGTGTTTCATAAGCTTAGGGTCTCTCTGACACTTCAGGAAGAAGAGATACTTCAAAATCAGACTTTCACAGAAAAAAACAGAAACCTTGTTGGAGACTCGTCTCCACTTTTTTTACATCATTGATGCCTACCCAGGTATTGCAAATCAGGCACTCTTCTAAGTGGTTCTTATTAGGGCTTTTGCCATCAGCTGTCTATTTTCCAAACATCTGCTTGTGTTTAGCATCGTTCGTTTAATATCATAGACATTGGCAAAACAAATACATTCCATCATGCCCTTTCCTGTAGATCACTTTGCTACTCTAGGTGTTATTCAGACTTTCTGGATCAAAGAAGCAACCACTCCTGGCTGATGAGAGAGAGTGAAGAGATATGTAAGCACTTAAAAGCATAAATCAAATTTGAACTTTAATGTTTAATATGTTGGACAAAATGTGCCTGGCATGGCTGCAGTCAAGCTCTGTATCCAGTAAATATTTTCCTTTATATCTAGTCAGTGCTGCAATATACAGGCTCCCAGGTGGAGCTTTGATATTTTGGGCTCAGGGAGCCCATCAGAGTCTTCGTTAAGGCTAAGATTAAAACAAAAATGTTGCTGCATTGTCTCATTGCATGTGTTTCAGTATGCAAACTCTCACAAAGGTGGACAGAAAGACACATGCATAAAAATAGTTGTAAACGTCATTCATTCATTAGAACATAGGATTGAATGCTGAGTATCTCATGTCTAACATGGGAAAGGTAGTACTTCATTGCCTGGGTAAATATCAGTCTCCTCTTTGGTAAGACACAGATATTTGACTAGAAAGTCACGTTTTGGTGGTCTTTTTGGCGATAGGAAGGGTTAGTCAGTTAATAATTACCCCACTAACAAAGCCTTTGGTCCTTTTAAAAAATTAATCCTTGGTGCTACAAGAACAAAGTCCACAGAGAAAGGAACCATGTTTTGCAGCCTTTACTTTCTGATTTTGTGACTTCACTTTGTGCCTCAACTCTCTGCACATTAGTGTCCCTGATTGTTAGATAAGGTAATGGTCCCCCGAGCTACAAAAAGGCTTTAGCATCCCGAGACAAAAGGCACTGTGGAAGCACAAAAGAACTGTTTACATTAGTTAAAAAATAACTTTTAACCTTACTTTTAACCTTTGAACTTGAAGATCTATTTGCACCATATGCTGAAAGGCCTGACAGCTTCAGCTTCACCTTTTTCCTGTGAATGCACTCCTTGACTTCATAGCCCTTATGCTTTTAGCTTTGATGGCATCTAAGATGTTTCTTAGTAATCATATTCTGCCAGCAACACACATTCTTTGCTCCTCAAGATCTGGGAAACTTACTGCATTCTTCCCTTTTCCACTCTTCTCTTTGGAGAAGTTAACCTCTGAAGAATCCCAAGCAAACAAATAAGAAATCTCACAAGCATAAGTGATTTGCAGCCTGCTGAAAATGCATAGGGGTGGAAAAATAACTCTGTAGTTGTCAGCTGAACCTGATCCAAAGAATCTGATCAAAGATGATAACTCTCGACTTTGTTTTGTGCAAAAATCTTTGTTTATACATTAGGTGCACAACAAGGGGAAACCATTAACAGTATTAAAGTAGCTGGCCCGGAATAATAAATAAGATTTTTAAAGGTGAGGAACAGCAGTCTGCAGAAGAAACTCAGGTTTTACAGGGCTTCTGGTGACAAAGGAGATGGTATGGAATGTGGAAGGTTTACTTCAGGGCAGATATTTTTTAACTGATATCTTGCCTCTAATTTAGGGAATGTTGTGGGACTATGAAAAGCGCAAGAATAGGAATAGAGATAGTCACAAACACCTTATACATGCATCTGTATGATGGTCATGTTGAAAGATTTTTTTTTTTAAAAAGGAGACAGCTTGCCCAAGCCAAGGGTTACAAAGAGAGTGAAAATGTGAGAGGAGACCAAACAGCAGCTTCACACTGAAAATTGTGAACTGAGTCACATGAAAGTACAAGATAAGGAGAGGAAAAGGCAGATTCTTTCCCTGCTCTCTTCATCTCTGCCTTTCCTGTCTAGCAGTCAACTAACAATCACATCACTCAGCAGTTTTTCACTGATTACTTGATCTCATATCCCAATGCCTTCAATGCTCCTCTCTCTTTCTCTCTCCCTAACTGCTCACTATCTTCCTAAACAGCCATCCTCGATTGTAGTAAAGGTCCTCTTAAGAAGGTAGCGTACCATGTCTGTAGGCAGATGCTGGGGGAAGGAGTATAAAAACAATTCAAATGTGATTCAATTCTCTCCCAGGTTCTAGAAATCCACCCGTTGAAATACTTCTCATAAGCCAGAACAGCCCTTAGTGGAGTTTTCTTTCATGAGATTGTCAGATCTCATTTTGAACCCATTCATTCTTTTGGCTTCAGTGACATATCTTGCTACTGAAGGTATCTTTGTGGAAAAAAACATTCCCTCCTTTTGTTTGTTCAATGCTTCTCCACATCATTTACTTCCCTCACAATTCACTACTTGTATTATAAGAAATGGTAAATTCCTTTGTTGCTTGTTTCAAATAATTCATGAATTTGCAGACCTCTATCAAAACATACCTCATCTGCCTCATCTCCAAACTGAACAGCCTATGTAGTCTCTCCTTGTATAAAAGCCATTCCTGCCTACTGATTATTCTTACTGCTCTACTTTATGACTCCTCTAGTTCCAGTATATCCTGTTTTCAATGGGAAAGACCAGGGATAAGGACAGCATTCCAGATGCGGATATGCCAGGGTTTTAGTCCTCCCATGGCATCTCCAAGTCTAATGAAGTAAATAAAAAATGAAAGGCAAAGAGCTGGTAGCTGAATTGTAACCAGTTGTAACAACAAAATAAAACAAAAAAAAACCCACACAGAAGAAAAATTTCCAGTCATTACAAACCAACAACATTTTTGCCATCACCAAAACCAAAGTAGCAGCAGAGAAATAAATTCGAAAAATGTTTCTAACACCAAGCTATAGCAGCAAATGTTGCCTTCTCCTTACAAGATGACAGATGACAATTTTATTTCAAACTCTGAGCAAAATAAATTAGATTCTGGGAAAGTTAATAAATCAATAACTATAATACTTTCTGAAAGTGGCAAATGCTACTTGGAAACACAAACAATGCAAAGCAAGTGTTGTGACTAAAAAAGAAGCCCTGATCCCAGTGTCTTTACCTCCTCCCCCACTGAACGGCTCAGGGAGGCAGAGAATGGGGGTTTCAGTCAGTCTGTTCTCTATGGCTTCTGCCATTTGTCTCTCCTCAGGGCAGGCAAACTCTGCACTAGTTCTCCCTGCACTTCTACAGGGTACCTCACACACTGGGCAGCCCTGCACAGGCCGCTCTGATGTGTGTTTGTCCTGAGGACTGCAGCTCCTTTCTGCCTTTCATGTGGGTCTGCCTCTCATGTGGGCCTGCGCCATGGCCACCTCACACAGTCTCTCGCCTGTCCAGACACACTCACCCAGAGCTACTGGTGGCTCTCAGTCCTGCCATTGCCCTCCATGGGTGCAGGGGCACAGCCTGTGTTCTTGCCAGGGATTGCAAACTATCTGATTGTTTGCAGAGTTACTCCTTCTTGTAACTATCTGAAACCAATCTCTGCAATATTGAATGTGGATTATGAATATTCAAATGAGTTGATTCCTATTTTCAAAGGAGAGAAAATACTTAACCAAGTGTGTCTTTGGAGCAATGAACTTTCCAAGAAGCAAAATACTTCCTTCATTGAGACATTTTGTCATAGAATCTGTTAAGACTGATAAAGAAAAAGAATGTAGTAGGATATATCAAAACATAATAACAGCTCTTCTTCCCTTGCCCTTCAAACATTGCCCAATAACTGAGTATTTAAAAATCACCCAGAAAATTCTCATTGTGTTATAAAGGCCTGGAGACTCTTCCCAGGAAGTATGTTATAAAGTACAGTTAAGTGTGGAAAAGTATGTGACAAAAAAGTAGATGCAATACAATAGCAACATTTTAAATTACTTTTTATGTTTTTTAAAAGGAAACAGGATTAACTTTCTGATGTACATTATAGATATATCATCCCATTAGCAGCTGTGACACAGAAGACAAGAGGAGATTAATTATTTGCTTTCTCTAATGACTAGATTTATTCAATAATGGCTGAAGAGTTCATGGGATCATTTCACAGGAAAGCAGAGGTGGTTAATGAGAGCTTCATTAAGACTGGTGATCAAACAATACTACAATAAAGGCATAAATTCAGAAGCTGAGATGTTATAAAGACCTCTCTCTTCTTTAACAGAGACTGTTGGATTTTGAAATAATCTCCCATGTAATAAAAAAACAACCAGTTTTGAATTTAAAATATTTCCATTTGGTAATTGTTCTGGCAGTTATCTGTCAGTAATATTAGAAAATTGATTTCAAGTCTAAATTTGCTTAAATTAACATTCCAAGAAATGTCTCTTGCCCTGATAGGTATCTGTGTGTAAAAGCAGGCAAATGGGTCTCTGTCCATTTTTGTGGAGCTGAGGGCTTACCCATCTCTTTCTGCCTAGCTTGGCACACCAAACAGGTAGGCTGATCGACTTTTTGCTTTGTTATCTTAAAACTTTAATTGGCTTTGAAACTGAAGAGCTCTCTAACTACTTTCCCCTCTGCCATGTTGATATTTGATGGCTGTGATAAACTCACATCTTGTCCTTCCTTTTTCATAAACTAAACAAATCTCTGTCTCAGATTTTCACTGAGACATTTTCCCCAAATCTTTAATAATTCTTATGTCTTTTTTTCTCACTTATCTCCAGTTTTAATGCCATCTGTCTTAAAGTGAGAACATTTGCACTTGATACTCCATTCTGTCTGTTGCCATAGCAATGCAAATTGGGGGCAGAAGACCTCCAGTTTATAAATGAACACTTTTCTGTACATCACTGTTTGGCTGAGCCTGATGTTCATCTACATGTTCATTGATTTATTTGTCCAGCTGCTTTCGTAACAGTTGAGAACTAAGCTGTAGTGAATACACACACAGGTATCAATATGCGTGGATTTCTCATCATGAATAACCCACCAAACAGATGAAGAGATTAGGTTATTGTGAATGACTGAGTATAGAAGTACAGGGATATGACTGATGGCGTTTTGTATGAGTCTAAAAAGATATTGAGGACTGCATTCATCCTGTTTTTAAGATCTCTTTTTTTGTTTAATCTATATTTTAGGGCCCTGACTTAAGTATTTTGGTTAGGAGCAAAAGCTGCCCCAACCTGCCTTAGAGAGAGACATCTCCTGGGGGGTGTATAGATCTTTTGAGGTGGCCTTATACTTTAATTCACCTTCTGTTCTGTATTATATAATAAATACCCTTAAGGAGCTGCATTACAGATCACCACTCACACTGCCAGTTCTTCATCTGTCTACTGTTAATAGAGAGCAACAGGAGACAACAACTACTTTGTAGAAAGGCATATCCCTGTGACTTATAAGGAGGAGTGCATTCAACCTTTACTACAGTCAAAACTTTCACTTACAAAAACTGTAGGGAAGAGTAGCTATTAACTTTCGTCATCATGAATAAATAGCTATGCCAGCAGCTGAACTTGAGAGTCATCTCTCAGTTAATGTCTGTCCAGACAGATAATACCTTAACTGGTGAAAAACAAACACAAAACCCACACCACATCCAGTCAATCTATCAAAATCTGCTCACTCCTGCAACCACACACAACAGAATTTAATCTTTAAATAAATTGCTTTTTAAATCTATTTTTAGTGTGTGAGCTAATTAAGACCTTTCTGTTCTTAGAAGACTGCTATTCAAAGTGTACATTCTCTAAGAATGCAACAGTTTTTAGACAGATGATATGTGCAACTTGGAAGTGGAACAGAAATTACAAGAGAAAGGAGTTAAGAGAAGAATCCAGAAAAGCAAGCATATGTGCATATAGCTAGAAATCTTAACTAAAATGGAGCACTGCTGTGACATGCTTTGTTAATACCTGTGCAGCAGAAGACCAGAAAGGACCAGAGATAAGAAGCTGTAGGAAACATGAGGGAAGATCAAGAGACTTCCCAAGAGCAAATGAGCACTTAAGGTTCAGTTTCAACCTTGAAATTTTTGCATGCATACATTTAGACCCTTGACTTCTAAATGGATGGAGGGAGGGTCAATATTCTTAAGCTATCCAACTGTAACTTCAAAGCTCCATGGGTGCAGGGTAGTTCTGTGTTTGTTTTTAATCCTCTGGTACAACCTTTTCTTGGGTTGTCAATACTGAAGGGATGTTTGGAAAGCTCCTTTGAGGGTGGATTTGATGGCTCTCCATCCTAATACTTCATTCACTGCAGACTATCACAGAAGAAATAACATTTATGGACCTGCAGACTTAACAATCACTATTGTCTCAGTCAGATGTGCTGGTCTTTGTGTTCAGTCTGAGGAAAAAAGATGGGGTAATGTGCGCAAGGTTTTTCTGTAGCTTTCCTGAACCAAACTTTGGAAATATAGAAAAGAACGAAAGGTGTGAAAATGAGGGAAGACAGTGAAAGAACTAATATCAGAAGGAAAAAAAAAAAAAAAGAGCAAACAACAAAACTGACTGAGGAAAGATCAGAGAATACAGAATGAGTCTGACTGGAGATAGCCAGACACTAGTAAATTTTGCCTTCAGTTCAGTTATTGTGCTAACACTGGAAAGTTTCATCCTCAGAGGCCTGTTTCTTCACACTAGTTGTCTCTTTTCATTTATGAGGAAACATAAATAATGTTCACCACACTGATTTTTAAACAGAGTCGTTAACAGTCTCTGGAGCTGAAATATTGAAAGCAAGTCCTGCCTCTCAGAAATACTGTTTAATGCTGGCCACCTTCTGATGCAGATATCACTGCATCCACTTTGATTGGCCCATATCTGGAAAGTTTTCTCTGCAACCATTAAATGTGGACATGAAACTGTTATTTTATCCATGGCGAGCTCCTGAAGCCCAAGATGACTCTGTCATGAGGGTAAATAGCTCACTAAGACACCCCAAGTAGGCCAAATATGATCTACAGAGCAAACAAAAGCAGGGACAGAATAATAAACAAAGGAGCTACAATAGTTATAAATAAAATTTTAAACAGAAAATTTGTTCCTCAAAATTTATAGCCAAATAGGATTTTAAGAGTGTGCTTGGCTGTTATTAATACAGGGACAATGTTCTCTGTGTGCTGCTGCTTTGATATTCAGCAAATACCTTGGAACTTTTGTTTTGGCTTTTCGTACTCCCTAGGGCAGGATATTCCAGGGTTGCTCAACATATAACTGTTCGAATGATATCGCTTAGACTGCTTGTATCTGCCAGAGTAGCCCTGCCCAACTGCGCAGATCCTTTTAAGAAAAGCTAAGGAGAGGGAAGAAACCAAATAAGAGCAACCAAATAAGAAGTGCCTGTGCCTGAAAAGGAATACAAGAACAAAAAAGATGATGGAAAGCAGTAAACAAAAGGTGAGAATGGACATCACCAGCTATTTCCAGATCTGTTCGTCAGGGACACAGACCCTTTCCAAGAAACTAGGATATTTCAAAATGAGTTTGGAGGTGGTCCTGGAAAACGTACACGAAGAACAATTCTGCAATGGCAGCAGGGGGGATGGACGGGATGTGAACTTACTGGGTCTCTTCCATCTCCAGTTTCTACGAAAACAGTCACCATTCTTTAGCAATATGATAAATATTTTAAAAATAATAGCTACAAACTAAATAAAACATATTAAATAACAAGTTCAGCCAATTTAATCATGACTTTTCAACTTTTTAAACCAAGACAGCAGGGAGGAAGAAGGAACAGGCTTGAGATTTTTAGTCCTCTTTGTTTAAGGCGAATTCACATAGGACACACCTTCATGAGACTTGTTCAATAACATTTGTGGAGCTGGGCTGGAGTTGTTGTTGGATTGTCCTCAGTACACAGGGCTGCTGGTTTTATCCAATGCACACGGGGTGCTGTCTCTCTCTAGCAGCCTTTAATTCAGATTTTGTCTTTTTTATGTTTCACTCCTAGCTGGACCAGTAGATTTCATTTTGGGTAGTGTAATACCATCCTAGTCCTCTCAGCATTTAGTCATCATAAGTTGATTCCTTTCTCCATTCCTGCACTGACCTAAACAACATCAACTGCCCTCCAAGAACAAATCTACTTCTCTGTAAGGGATCCGTGTGTTATAGATACACAATCTTCATGGTTCTCAGCAGGGGAAGAAGAATTTTTGGCTTGAAAAAAGTAGAGCTCATTATTTGAGCACATGGTGTATCCATAAAGTCTAGCTGCAGTGAGGGGATTTGTGTTCCATGGGACAGCCGCTAGACAGTGATATAGCCACATCTACACAGCCAAAGTGTATCATCTTCACATCCCCCTCTCTAGCATTTTGTTCATAATAGCCAAAATTTTCTCAAAACTCAGCTTGCATATATTCCTTCTCAGTACTCATCATTCAGCTTGAAAAAAAAACTCTTCTTCTGTACAAGCCAAAGATGGAGGACATTTTGGGGTAGAGGCAGCCAAGGCTATGCCTTGCCTGTGGTATTCAACGTGTCCTGTTCAATGGAAAGAAGACCTCAGCCTCTAGACCGTCAGACTTCAAACTATTGGTCTAGCTTCTTTTATTAGCAAGAAAAGTAGTTTAAGAAGTTGAGGAATAGTCATTCTTCCAGTCACTTCCCTGAATGAAGTATTAGAACAAAACAAGGGAGAGTCTGGTTTAGGCTTTATCAGTGTATCTCTCTTCAGCACATCCCTCATTGGGAACAAGCGACAGGCACCAGTAACATGGCTCAAGTTCAGATGTCAGTTTCCCAGGCAACTGTCTCAAGCCACTTACACCCACACTTGCTGGATTAAGCATATCTCTGGCAAGCATCAGCTGCATCCTCAGCTCTGTCAGTATGAACATCAGACTTTTCAGTTGTCCCATCTGACTTGCACATTGTCATCTAGCCTTTATATCTCTTCTTGAGTCTTCTTCCTCAAACACATGCACATCCTGGATAAGGGACACAGATAAGCTGAAAGAAGTTAATTTACAGGGACAACAAGCTTGTCCTAGCAACAATCCACCCTCTTGCATAAGGCTAGGTGAATCAAGCAACTTTCTGAGAGCTTTTGGAGAGCTATCTGACTGCTACACTTGAGAACTGCACGAGTTCTGTTAGAGAATTCACCTACATATTCATCCAGATAAGAAACAAAGCTGGCCTTCTGTACAGAAATGCTTCTGTGAGAACATTTTGGCATTCACACCTAGACAGGATCAGCAGTGGCTGAGCAAAATGCCTGTATGTAAAGGGAAACCTTCAGTACTCTGCCTTATAAGATCTCAAAGCATCTGCACATTCCCTGCTCTGGCTATTCGCTAGGAAATTAACTTTGAGTGGAGAAAGACACAGCCAGTCTGAGATGGGTGTGCAACATCATCCACCAGAGCCATTATTCCTGACCAAGGATCATCAAAGACATCATCAAAAGAATCAGTAACTTAACATAACTCGTCCAACTGTGCCCTAAGAAACATTTCGTAAGACTCTATTTGCCTTAATTCTGCACAATAAAATGCATTGCACACATAAATCCTCAGGAGGTCCAACTAACTACAGATTCCACTCCAATCAATGGTCTCCTCCAGGAGTCCTTCCCAGAAGATTCTCTCTCCCAGTTTTCACTGAGTTTCTAACATGCCTGGGCATCTAATGTTATACAGTTGGAAACAATACCAGCTCTGTAATCAAACAAAACCCTTGCAAGAGGAAGGTAACTCTTTCTGAGGGTCCTTCTGTCCTTCTGTCTCCTTGTTCTGTGAGATGTCCCTTATTGCTTCCTGAAGAATCTCCCCACTAAAACCACAGATGTCTTTTCATCACAAGGGACAGGCTGCAACTTGACAGACTTGCTTGACAACACAGCCTTTGATCCTTTCGGATCAAATCCTTAAGGCCAGAGTGCACTAGAGGTGATCATACTACTCTGGAAACCAGAGAAGCCTCTTTTCTCCTTAGCTTTTCTCTTCTTTACCCTTAGGTCTGGCTCTACTCTTCCTGGCTTTTCCTTGTTTAACTGCTTGTGATAATTCCAGGAAATAATCAAAGGTGGTTGCAACTTGTAGTTTTAAATGAACAAAGAGATGGTTGTTCGCCATAGTTCTGTACATTCCTTTTCTTTTTATTCTCACATGTGCCTTTGAAGCAGAAGTGATCCTCATTACTTGTGGTTTGGTTCTTTCATGGGCACTGTATCACTGAGCTACTAACATAGCTTAGTATTACAATGAATAGGGAATTAAATAGCAAAAATAATATATTTGGCCTTTACTTGTTATTTTTATGTTGTATTTTAAGCACATATAGCACATAGCAAAAGCAGAGAGAAGCTGGGATATAAGGACTAGTTCTCAAATCAAGTCACTACTGAGGCTAGCTTGGACCCAAAGTCTCTACTAAAATGGTAGTTTCATATGCAAAGGGAGTGATAGAGACAAAACCACAATCGTCATTAGCAGAGTATTCAAAATGCTAGTGTTTCCTTGGTGTAAGGAACTTACTCTTATTTTTTCCTCCCAAAACAAAAAAAAGGATAGCATGGGTTTCAAAAAGACAGCATGAGTAATTCCTCCTCTACAATACTCCCTGGCTGGCTGTTGAGGCCCTTTCCTTGTCAAGTGAAAGATATGTGTTCAAATCTGCTTATACACAGGAGGAGCTGAGCCTTCTATATTCCAGCAGAGTTCTCCAGACAGTGGATTTGAGGGTGCCCTGACAAAGTGCATTCTGGTATGATCTGATTGAACTCCATAGGTGAGATGAATGGATGCTACTTTACTACCTTGACTTGCATAGCTAAGCTCTAGGGATCAGTCAATTGTCCAGCAAGAGAACAGAAGGTCACTATGGGCTTGTCCTGCTGCCTCTCCATTGTACTGTTTTTATCGGTGGAAACAGTCTCTGCTCTGTTGCTACTATCAGGGTGAAAGAAGCCATCACAAAGTGATGAAATGATAGATAATGGAGAGCTACAACTAATATGAAGAGAAACAAAAAAAACAAACCCTTCTGTTACATTTTTTTTTCTATTTGGTATGACCATGCCTCAAATACTGGGCCACACAAAACCTATGGCATAAATTCCATGGTTAGCTAAATGAAGGTAGTGCAGCAGTGAATACAGCAAAATCTGACTTACAGATTTTGTGGGAGAAGTTTGGAAAGGTACCCCAATCTGATATCTGACCTAGATAATTTCTTATTTTAAAGGTTTTGTTTTCTTCCATATTCATTCCCCATAACTGTAGCTAGATGATTACTTAAAATAACCAACTTCCTCTTCTCCAGTTTCTGCACAATCAGAGAACAGCCTTAAGAAAGTTTCGTTTTCTTGCCATGCTATGGCGTAGTCCTGAAAAAACCTGACTCCAAATACTTGGTGCACAAGGAAATCTCTACCATGTATTCAAACCAGAAGTTATTTTGATTTGGGATCTGGAACATTAACACTTTAGACTGCTGCAGGGCTGAGTTAGTTTTGTTTGCACCCGTAACTGAACGTTTAGTTTAACCTTAACAGAGAATTCTCTGAATTAGTAGGCCTTTTATCTGGAACTATCTCTAATTAAGCATGATTAAGAATTAAGGAAGCTATTCATTCACCTTTGCAAACAGTAATTATTGGGGAGAGGGGGTGATCTGGAAAGTATTTGCAGTCATTTAATTATGACTGTGCAATTATACTGTAATAACTGTCATAAGGATTATGATAATCTATTTCTTATAAAGTTACGGTAGCAGTGGGAAAACAAATACAATTATTTATCAGAATTAACTGTATCCTAGTACACGAAACGCTGCTTGAAGGTCTGGGCGACATTAATTCTGTTGGTAATTTTTCAATAATACACGGATTAGTCATTTACTAAAGTTAGTTCTTCACAAATAAAAGCCTCTGTCATGCCTTCAGGGTGAAAAATAAACAATTAAGTTTTAATATATTCGAAGTATCACTCTTACCAGTGCATTACATCTCTAACAACACTTTTGTTGTTATTGTTTGGGAAAATGAAAACCAAACTCTCAGGAGAGATGCAGATCATGAGGCCTGGGCTGTAGAACAGCACCAGTAGCTTAGCATGGGGCTATGTGCCAATTTCCTTTCTTTTTTCTTTCTTCTTTTTCTTTTTTTTTTTAAAAAGGCATTTTATGAGGTTAAGAGATTTCAGATATAAACTGTTTAACGATCCCCAAAGACAGTGTTGATCTCAACCAACGTTGAAAAGCTATGTAATAACTTAAGCGCTAGTAATTAATGATGAAAACGTTTCGTTCTCTGCAATTCAATTCTTAAGATCCAAACAAACGTGAATACAGCAAATCTGGAGCTGTACGTATCCACACAAGGTGCTTTAACTGCACAGAGGGCACCGAGGATGCTCTGCTTCGAGAGACATAGGTATTTTTAGTGCGTGGGGTTAAGTGTAAAACAGGCGGCCAGGGTTTTTTTGGTGTGAACTGGAAGAAGATCTCACCAGTCTCGAAAAGAAAACCGAGCGAGCGATGCTCTCTTCTCTTTTTTCTTTTTCTTTTCCTTTTTTTTTTTTTTTCTCTTCCTCCACAGTAACGTCCGGCTGCAGGGTTAAGACCTCGGGTGCCAACCTGCACAGTGCCGCTGCACGGGCAACCTGCACGAAGAGCCGAGCAGCAGCGCTCGCACCGCCGCCCTACCCTCGCGCCGTCCAGGAGGACTCTCTCGCCGGGCAGTGAGCCGCAGCCCAGCTGCGAGGAGGCTGATGAAGAGGTATCCGACTCTCCTGCATCTCCTGCGAGGTAGGACGGGAGATGCCCGGGACGGGGACGGCGTGCCCGGGGGCGGTGGAGCCGCTACCAGCGGGCACAGCTCGGGGCGGTGCGGAGAGGAGCGGAGCGGGGCGAGCCCGGGCGGGTCCCCGGGGCCACCGCCCGCCCCGCCTTGCCTTGGCCCTTGGGAGAGGGCCCGGGTGCCGCCGGCGGCGGGGAGGGCTGGAACGGGGCCCCGGCCAGGGGTTTCTCTCACCCCCCACCCCCTCCTTCTCTCGTCGCCGGTTCCCGTGAGGCTGCAAGTGCCGCCGCGGCAGCTGGGGGGCCGGCGGGGGATGCTGCCGCCGCCCTGCCCAGTGCCGGAGTAAGGGCAGGAGCTGGTGGCGGCAGGAACAGCGCTGGCGGCGGGACGAGGTGAGCGGGGAGCGAGCGCAGGGGGGTAGGTGTGTGCGCATTTGGGAGCGGGGCCGGGACGGGCAGCGACCCCGCCGGAGCCAGTCCGTCCGTGCTGGGGGCAGAGGGGGGCACGGGAAAGGGATGGGGCGCATCCTGGGGGGTTTGCACGGGAGGTGAGGTGGGAGGGGGGAAGCCCACAGCGTAGCGTCGGGATCTGTCGTTGAGGGTGCAGAAACACGGAGGAGCAGAGCTCCCTGTCCCCCAGGTGAGACGGGATGGGGGGGCAAGCCGAGGGCGACGGGGAGCCAGGGGCATTTCAGGCTAAACCCGGCCGGCCATGCCAGATGTAGACGTAATTCCACGGAGGGACCCCTCCACCTCCCCTCCCCAAATCTTGGGAAGGGTGGCTTCTGATACATGTAGGATCAGGCAAAAGACATTTCTGTAGAGCTCAGGAGTGTTTTCTCTGGCTGAAGTTACCTAGAAATAATATTGAGGGGAAGAACAGTAATTCATAACAAAACCTTAAAAGAGCAATAGATTTTTTTTTTTTTTTTTACTGAGATCACACGTGCCTCAAGTCGTTCTGATAGGAAATGGCTAATTGCAGTATCATGCAAACTGATTTATGACACAGTTAGGAGTTTTGGGAACTTCTAACACGACTCAAACCAAATTTCACTGTATGCTTGAAGTGAAATTCTAAAAAATAGTGAATGTGTTCTTAAAATACTTATTTTGACATCTGTTGATACAGGATATAACCCTTCTCAGAGTTACTTTCATAGGTTTAATTCTTCAAAGTGATTACCTTTTTATGGTGGTTTTTTTCCTACATGAAATAGGTGGTCCATTATGCACAACTGTCCTGTTACTATTAGGCTCTGCCCTCCAAAACCTTCTCTGTGTGTCTTTCTGTGCAGTCCTGGTGCAAGTTACAATTAACCGAGCTGGACTCAGAGGAGCAGGGCAGGTAATGGTCCAATAGCCCTACATCTCCCAGCTGTCTTCACTGCAGTGCTCCTGTTTGGTCATATGTGTTTGGGAGAGGGGCTTTGCAGACTTTTCCTGATTCATCTTTTCAAGTAGCATCTCTCTCTCGGTCAGGACTTTTTTGTCTCCTACTCAAGTTTCACCAGCTGTTTTAAATGCAAAGAGCATGTTCTGGGAGGGGCAAGGTAAGAGAAGTATTAGTGAGGCGTTGCTAAGGCTATTTCTCAGGCAGTGTAGTGTCACTGAAAGGGTTTATGCTAATTGTGGAAATCAGAGACTCCAGTCTTGATTCAGGCTGGAGCTGGGCAACTGTTTGCACTCACTGACCTCCTCTTTTTGCCTCACCACGCTGCAGGACTAAGCTTTCATTTCAATGAGAAACGCAAGTTCCAGCCCTGGGGACAGGATCCAATTCTCTTCAGTGCAGATTTACTGCAGTCTGGACCTTGATCCCAGTGATCTGGAGTCTGGATCTATACATCTCTTCTAGTTGTGATAGTGGGAAAAAACTAATAGGGTGATTATTAGGAATATTTTTGCTGAGGTTTACTGAATGACAGTGAAGGAGTCTGATGGTTATTCAAATGAAACACTTTCAATAACCAGTTTACATCCAATTAATGCAATTGAAGTAATTGAAAAATACATGGTTTAAATGCAGATTGATTATGGCAGGTTGGTGATGACAAGCATCCCAAATTAGTTTATTTTATTCTAGGAGATGCCATGGCTAATATTTGAGGTTATCTATAAAATTATTGGAGTGATCCCAACTTTATGCCCAAGTGTGTGTCAAATCTCATCACAGTATTTGACACCAGACTGTCCTACCTGTAAACTCTCAATGAGGCTAGTGATGGAGAGGATGACAAAATATTTATATCATTCTCAAAGTAGCCATAGAGTGATATTGCCAGAGAAGGTTGTACAGTTAAATCCTGTGCTAAACTTCATGGCTCAATGAAAGAATCCAGGTCTGTCAGTCTCATACTCTTGATGCTATTCTCAAACCTCAATAATTTCTTAATATTTGATAAACTTGTTAGAATTGTCTTCCAAAATACAAGCAAAAATGTTAAGTGAGACAGTGGGAGCATTTAATCTGCTTCTATTCCATCTGCATGTTGGTTGCAAACTGTTGCATCTACTGTTGGTTGCAAACAACCTCTTCTGCATAAGTTGATAGACTTTCTCAGTCACTTATTAACTGCAAGAGTTCAGAATGCTTTACCTGCACTAATTAGTGCCAATGATTGTAAGAACATTATCGACACTGAAGTAGACTGAGTGGGACATTGACAGCAGTGGTAGCTTTAGCACCAAAATCTCTGCTGGTGTAGCAGGGCTAATTTGGTATAAACACTTTTTTTTTTTCAGCTAAGAAAGTTAGGACAGGTGAACTGCTCAGCTCACAAAATATGAGAGACTAATCTCCTCATGCATATGTAAAACCCTGGTGGAGGCAACACTATCTAGTGACTTAATTGTGATGACAATTCCAGAACCTGTTCTGGGATTGGACACTGGCCTCAGGCAAACTATTTCCTTACAGTTTTCTGGTTTCAAAAGTGTAGACAAGGACCATGCTTTACATGGTCTTGTTAGAAATGTCTTGGTTTGATACAGAGGTTTCAAAGAACACTGGACTTTCCATGCAAAAACAAATTTCTATTGTTGTGAGGTATAGTTGCCATATGGGAACAGATAAAACAGAGGAGTTCAGAAGTTTCTGATCCTTTTTCTCACCACTTTCATGAGAATTTGAATTACTGTTCTGGTATGTAAGGTCAAGCAACCACTTCTCTGCTCTACAGTCATAAGTGGACCTTTTAACCGGATCCTCTGTACCCGAAACTATCTTTGCTTATCTAAATTCATTTTGGAGTTGGAGGGGAAACGTTACGCTACTGAACTTGGTAATTTCTATTTTTTATTAGCTAAGTTTGGGGCTCATGGGGTTCGCATGTTAACCTGTCTGTCTGCAGTGCCTGACACTGAGACAGAGACTATTTGGTGCTGAATACTTTGGTGGACAAGAAACTGAACATGTGGGTGAGTGTTTGATATGATTATAGCAGTTATTAACCAGTTATTGGCTGGGTTCTGATTTTTGCTTCTTGAAAAATGGAGGTGTGTGTGAGTGGGATGTGTGTTAAACACATCTGTTGCATAGCAGACATTGATATGCAATATTCTCTTGTGCAGAAAATGAGAGCTGTTGTGCTGTGTCCTAGGTCTGGAGGTAAATCTGAAACATTACTCTTCAGGATCTATCAGAGTGCAAGTGCTCATAGTTAATGGTGGCACTTTGCATGCTAACAGTGCTCGTTCCAACACATTGTACAGGAAATGGGAAATTGTGATGACACATATGAAAAGGAAGGGGGAAAAAAATCAAAGAAAGAAGGACAGGGAAGGGAAATGAGACAGGAGCAAGGATGGCAATAATCCTAGCAAAGGGAACATTTTCCAGTAAGCAGTTCTGAATGTGATGTAAAAAATAACAACTGAAAGTTTTATTTTACTACACAGAGCCCAAATTCTTCCTTTGATCTCTGTACAAGCTTCCTTTTGGCATCTGTGGGAGATCAGTGGAGACAGGGGAGTGTGTAGTCCTGAATTTATGATGCAGCCTGTGAACAGTCATGAAATGGAATTCAGTCTTCTCAAAAAATAGTACGTAGCCATGAGTCAACCAAAAAGGTACATTCAGGGTCCTGAAGTAAATGATAAAAAAAATCTGTGACAGGTATCTCACAGATAAAATAGTAGGTGAATTATCTGAAAACTTTTATTGCAGCTAAACAGCCAGCATCTATTAAAAAAAAAAATCAATGGCATGCTAGTATCCACAGGAATTCCTTATTACCCTGGATATGTGTAATAGTTTATATTACTCTTGATTTGTGTAATAGTTTACACAAATACACGATTTTTGAGACTTCTACCAATATTCAGCATTTAGAAACAATTATTTCAGCTCACTAAGTTAAGAACACATTAAGTGGCCTCTGATGAGTAACACTAAATTCTCTATAACACTTTCTTAAATTATGGAATGAGTCTGGTAAAGTAATATGAGTCTGGTAAAGCAATATGTGAGCTTTAACAGATAGATAACAGGTGCACCAACCCTTCTGAGCAAACCAAATACACAAGAATTCATAGAACTTAAGACGGGTGATTTCAGGATTTTTTTCAGGTGTTTATCTTGAATAATCAACATTTAGGTATATTCATCTGTGGAAAGGTCACTTTAACTTGAAAGAGTTTGACATCTGATGCTTCTGTTTATACCTCCTGTACTGCTGCTATATTTGGACACTTGATATCTTGAATTAAAACACTGGGGAATTAGAGACTTTGGTTTCTTTGTCATAGAATCACAGAATCTTAAGGGTTGGAAAGGACCTCGAAAGATCATCTAGTCCAACTCCCCTGCCAGAGTAGGACCACCTAGAGTAGGTCACATAGGAACTTGTCCAGGTGGGTTTTGAATGTCCCCAGAGAAAGAGACTCAACAACCTATCTGGGGAGCTTGTTCCAGTGCCCTGTCACCCTCACAGTGAAGAAATTTTTCCTTATATTTCTTTGGAACCTCTTGTTTTCCAGCTTATAGACACTGCTCCCTGTCCTATCATTGGCCATCACTGAGAAGAGCCTGGCTCCATCCTCCTGACACCCGCCCTTTACATATTTGTAAACATTAATGAGGTCACCAGTCAGTGTCCTCTTCTCAAAGGTAAAGAGCCCCAGCTTTTATGCACATCTTGTGAGAAACAGAACATTTAGGAGCAATGCAAAGTAAAATCTATAATTAAAGCATCACTGTAAACCATTCCTGCTGTAAGAAGCATTCTGTCCGCTTTCTGCCTGTAGTTTGCAAGTTCTTCCAGCACCACTACACTGCTCAAAGCAGTCTGCTGGATTGTGCGAGCAGTAAGGCTGCTGACCTCTTAGTTATCATCACTTGTCTCCACTTAGGAGGGCATCTCATAAACCACAATAGTGGTCTGCAGTACACTCTGCAGATAGAAGAGATCTGGTCCCTGACATAAAGTGCTGAAGTTGTCTCAAGCAGATTAGGTTAAGGAGATGAAAATCTTGTATTTTCTATTTCCTGTCAACATCTCCTCAAGGCAGAGCTTAATAGATGTAGTTCTTTTCTCCAAGTGGTACTATATGACCTCTATTTTCTACTTCCTGTGCTTTGTTTTTACCTTGTAACCTTAATCTTCTTTAAAAGGAGATATTCATTCCCCATTCCTGTTTTTCTACCTTCTGTCTCACCAATGGCCTGGCACCGTTTAATTAATTTGCTTGTGAAGCTTCTTTGTTTGAGAACTTTCTGTGCTAAAGGAGCATCAGTGAAGACAAGCTGTTGGAGGAATGTAGTATTATATGGAGTTGTTCTCCATCACCTTGACTCCTGGCTCCTCTAGTATCAACTAGGAGGGGATTGGGGATGCAAGCAGACTCATTGGTTCAGTGAACGTGCAACAGATCTGTCTTTTATACCAGCTGCTAGTGTCAAAACATTCCTTGAGCTCCAGAGGCCTCCAGAAGCATCCACTCGTGACTGTGTTCACACGGTGTTCACGGTGCATTGTGCAAAACTCTCCACAGAGGCAAGGCAGAAAGAGAAGTTGAGATCTGGTGGTGATAGAGTTGATCAGTGAATTTAGAGATTAGGGTCCGAGGCAGCAGATTCATTATTTATCCAGTCTTCTACTTAAATTCTTCTTTGATAAATCTGCACTGATCTAGAGTTTGCAGATAGTTTTGTTGGCATCCTTCTCTCTTCCCCAAAAGGTTCAGGTACCTTTAAAGTATGCAACGAGTACCATTTCAGGTGTACAACAGCATGCCACCTAGCCTGCAGCTTCTGTGTGCCAGAAGGGCAAAGATCTTTTGCAGATCTGGTGTCACGCCTGCCAGGCTGGTGCAGTTATCTCGATCTTGTAGCAAAGCATGGTGTAGGCAGGTTTAAATGTCTGGGCTGGTGCATCAGTAGTTGGTGCCTGTGGCAGGGGCTGAGTCCTTATTCCCATCTTCCACTTTTAACCTAGTTGCTGACTTTGGCACCTGTGATTCACGTTTCTGCTCAGCTCTTTGGTACCAGCTGAAACATCATTGTGTGAAGCTATGGCTGAATGGGTCCACATGTACCACACTCAGTCTGCTATGGTAGCTGCTTTCAAGAAGATCTAGTTAGCTGTATGTTTAAAAATATCTTAAACATATAATTGTTACTCATTAGGAACTTCTGACTAACCCTGACAAGCCAGATATCTAAGACCTGTAACAGCAATCCAGTTTTCAAATCTCTCTGTTTACATTTTAGAATATGTTTTACATTTAGCCTATGAGGAGCAATTTAACTGAGCTGTACCCAGTCTACACCAAGCAGTACACTCTACACCACACAGCGTTGCAGCTGTTCAGATGCCATTCTCTCTCTACAAGTGTTTTGAAAGCACTTTGAATTGTGGAGGTAATTCATTCTGGGAGACTTTGTATTGGAAAGACAGCAGTCTGCTCGAAGAACAACTAATCTATGCCATGTTTAAGTCCACTAGATATTTTATGCCTTTTGCATAGACATATATTTTGCAAGACTGTCATATTCTTGCATGAATGATAAAATGTCAAACCCCACTGATGAGTTCCCTCCATTTAGTGGCCTTCAGTCTCGGAAAAATGCACATATTTACAAAGTGAATTGTAATCTTAAATCTTCTGCTGCCTGTACTTATTATTCCAGGGAACCTGCCTACAGTCCTGAATTTACCTTAGGGAGGCAAATGTAATTCTGTTTTATGTATTAGAGATTGAAGGGACTGGATCCAGTTAGTGAATGACAAACTGGGTATAAAAGTCTGGTTTCTAAACCACAGAAATAGATCCCATCTGTTGTGCCTCAATGTCCCTGAAATACATTTCTTCATATTTACATATTTACATGTCTATAGTATTTAATATCAATAGTGGTGTGTGAATGTATATATGAATACGTGAGCATGAAGTCTTGATATGGTTTAGAATTCTGTCTTTGACAAATGTACTACCTATATCCAGATTATCCAGGATGGTCTCAGTTTGAGTAATTGCAGCACCTAGCTAAGGTACAATTCAGTTCCTCAGGAAGTAGTGTTTATACAGCTAAGGATCCTTGATATGTCATGTCCATTTTCTTAGACACTTGCATACTTAAGCCTTTGAAAGCAGACATCAGAATCTGCTGATCTTAAGGAAAAGAAGCCATCAATTTGCTTAACCTTAAGGAGAAACCTTTACCTTCCTTCCTGTACAGTTAGATCAGAGCACATACTTGGAATATGCTGCCTGGGAGCTTAAAGTTCAGATCTTTGAGCAGCGTTTCAGTGGTGCAGGAGGCACAGTGTCAATGTTCTGGCTTGCAGAGATGAGATCTCAACCCTCGAGGCTTAAGCAACAGCTGGCTGACACTTTTGAGGGTGGAAAAATCTCTGTGCCTAAAGTGGATAATGAATATCTCAAGCACTTTCAAGGACCCGAGCTTTAGTTCCTCAGTATTGATAACTGCAATCCCTTCTTCTTCTGAAGTGTCTGCAACATTTACTCTATTTATTTCACTTTACTTAAGCACTGAAGTTTTGGTTCACAGGAACCAGTGCTAGAAGCATTCAGTTTTGATTGAAAACTGAGGTTCTAATGAAACGATTCCTGATCACCAAAGTCATAGCTGATCATAGGTGAAGTTATAGGTGAAGTCATAGCTCTTGCTGAGTTTGTGTTCTGACCACAGACACATCAGTAACGCTGTGGCTGGAGTCTCACATAAGCAGGACCTTTTGTCATTATATTGGAAGCAGCCAGAATGAAGCAGATTAGGTTATTGAAGGCTGTTTTGCTCTAGTTATTTAGAGTCTGTTTTATTTTTCAGTTGGGGCAATGAAGCATTTTATGAAGGAAGAGCAGCAAAAAAAAAAAAAAAAAAACCAGATACAAGGCACTCTTAATGGGAAGGAGTTCTCTACAACCAGAAATATCCATACAAGTGAACAATATCTAGAAATGAGCAGTAGCAGTCCTTGCAGTTGAACTTCTCTTGTGAGATGAAAGTACTCAGATAGAGGCTGAGATCTAGTCATTTTCCAGGACTCATCAAACTGGAATTGGTCTGTTTCAAATAGGATATGTCTGACATTATACCATCAGTACTGGATGAGGTAGCTGGCAGTAAGTACAGTGAGATGAGAGATGCTGGAGGACCAGAACCAGCAGTAGCGAGAGGATCTGGAGCAGATGCAGAGACCTGACAAAAAGGTTGGGTGGGAGTTGAGGCAGGCACAATATTGGCTCTATCTGCTCTCTTACAGACCCATCTAAGTGAAAATGTGGGAAGAACACAGTCTCTTGTATGGCTGTGGGAGTGAAGAGGGTCAAGGAGGTGAAACAAATGACTGCAAGGCTGAGTGCTCCCCATTTGTTATTTGTATGAGGATGACATGCTTTTCCTATTCAATGCTTGGCTCCTTTCTCCCTTAATAAACTATTCCTTACTTTGTACATCAGCATGTTATTTGCAAAAGTAGACTTGCTGCCTGTTAATGACACTAGCATAACACTTTAATGGTTCTAGCTGGAGACTGCTGCTGGTGATAGCTGAATTTGATAATACTTTTTAGGAAACATTAGGTTGGTGACATTGCCTGGCAAATGACATTAACAATCCCAATGATGTTCAGCAAGAAGAGATTATCAACAAAGGTTATTACTAAGGAACACATTATTCTAATGCCACTGTGTCAAAATAATTTAAATAACTTATTCTGAAATTACTTCCTTTTTGGTGAAAGTTTCATAGTTTTGCCAAAATATCTTTCCTGTAAGCACTGCCACAATGTTGTCAGCATTTGCAGTTTTTAAAGTAATAATCTTATTGTGGGAGGTGATTTGTACTAGTCTAGTTTATTTGCTCAGTACAACTGTGGTCATATTTATCAAGGTGGTAGCTACAGTTAGTAAAGACTAAAACAAATCTTAGGCACCATGGTTCCTATTAACTTCGTAAAAGCAGTGGAGCTGACATAATGATTTGTATCCTCTGTCTTCATGCACGTTGCCTAGAGAATTATTGACATGTAATTGAGAACTGTTGACAGTAGTGCCGACAAACCAGGGGATACAGAAGAGTGTAGGTGACACTGAGGATCCAGTTTGTTCTGACAGCTTTCTGTTGCTGTTAGCAATTGGCAAATTGGCAGGTAAGTTTGGAGGGATGGCTGTTAACAAAACAATAACGTCTTATAAATTATGAGCAAAATACTTGCACGCAACACACGTGGAGCATTAAGATTTTGTTTTTATAGGCACTTTTTGAGACAGTCCTACATTATATGGCCTCGTTGGAAAGCTCTGCTTGTAGTAAATCAGTGTGCATTCAAATAGCTCTTTCAGAAATTAAAAAAAAAAGTTGGCTTGATTGAGCCAGGATTTAAACTTACAATTCCAGACGGTAAAACTAGTTGATGACAGCTTTGCATCCAGATATTGTCTTTCATTCCAAGATCTAAAAGGGCTCTTAAAAATGTCTAATTACAGCATAATGGGTTCCCACTTTGTACTGAGGATTATCAAAGTAGAAACAATACACAGCTATCATTTTCAGGTTCAAATTTCTGCTGTTGAGTACTTACTTATACTTGATGTTATTGATCTAAATATGGATTTAGATGGCAACTTGCATTCAAGTTTGAAAACGATCTGATTTCCAGGCCCAGAGATGAAAAAGGGGGATTTTTTATGGGCATATAAAACATTTAAAAGCCTACATTATTTTGTTTCTCAGAGCAATTTGTGGGGTTGTTGGTTTTTTTTTTTTTTTGCTTTTGATTTGTCTCTGACCAGCCTCTAGCTGCTAGCTAAAATATCTCTATGACACTTACATTAATAGCGTGCCACCTTCTTCAGAAGCAAAGCAACTATAAAAAATATTCAGGGAATATTACAGGAAAAATAACTAGGAATGAAAAAATAAGTCATAATTCTTAGTTAAGCATGTAATGCAACAGTGCTGGTGTGTACCTAACAATGCACATTTCCTCCTAAATGAGGTGTTTTAGGTGAGCAAGAGTTCACATCCTGTTGGGGAAAGGGATTATGAGATCTATACCTCTTAATTAAGGGAACACAGTTTTACTAGCACAGCTAGCAGTGTTATTAGATAACTCAAGGCTCTAATCTTTTCCTTTCATAGAATCATAGAATGGTAGGGTTGGAAGGGACCTCTAGAGTTCATCCAGTCCAATCTCCCTGCAGAAGCAGGTTCACCTAAATCAGGTCGCATAGGAACGCGTCCAGGCAGGTATTTAAGACCTCCAAGGAAAGAGACTCCACACCCTCCCTGGGCAGCCTGTGCCCGGGTTCCCTCACCTGAACAGTAAAATAGCTTTTCCTTATGTTTAAATGGAATTTTTGTATTCCAGCTTCATCCCATTACCCCTTGTCCTGTTGATAGCTACCATAGAAAAAAGGGATGCCCCAACCTCCTGACATCCACCATTTAGATATTTGTAAATATTAATGACATCTCCAATTTTCGATTTTGATACTGTGTACTGATAGAAATTGAAAATGAACACAGTGACCTATTGGATCTCCCTGCTTTGCCTATGGACTTTTTCCAGCTTTAATGTAAGTGCTGTCATGTTAGTTTTTATGGCATTGTTTCATTCAAAAAATTCTTGGGCACAATTTGTAAATTGAGACATTTCTAAAATTCAAAGACCTATTTCCTCAGTACTGGCCATCTCCCTTAATGTTCCTGTACCTGGGGAAAATACCTTTGGGAATTAAATTTCACCTTCTCCCAAAGTCCTCAGTTATCAAAAATCCTGTTGGAACCACAGGCAAGTGCACGATAGATGGGGTGGTCCTGTAGCTACACAGTGACATGCAGAGCTGGCATCCCTGTTTGTTCCTGGATTTGGGCAGCTGCAAAGATGGCATGAAGCTGATTCTGTTTCACCTTCTCTGGTCGTATGCCAAGAACTGCTTGGAGAACCCAGGCATGACCTGTACAGCAACATTTACTTATGTAGAATTGTTCATTGCAACACATAGTCCCTTCTCAGTCATACGTTTAAGCTATGGGTTGCAACAAGTGCCTAGATTAATTGCTTTCTGCTACCTTTATGTTTTACTAATGTTTTACTAATAAAGTAATCAAATCCTTATCTACATGGACTGTGTAAATCTTAAAGAGCCAAAACATAAATCCCTCTTCCTCTGATTGTTTAGTTTGTAAAGCCCACTGCAGTCCTGACATCTGTTTAACACAGTGCACATTTACAGTGCAACATAAATGGTTTAGAGTAATAATTACATATAAAAATATACAGATGTCCTCACTCTCAACAAAGTCCATAGCTATATGAAATGGCAAACCTTATGCCAAGTTTTTCTGACTATACCTCTATTTTTCCTAAATGTCTGAAGAAACAGAAAGAATCCAGCAGTTCCTCTGCAGATTGCTAAATGAACTATCCTTTTTACATCATCTTCTTGGACCATTTATTCAGAAATGTTCTACATGTTCCAAGATTCTACACTACACATAAAAAATTACATTAGCAGCTTGAACAGCTGACTGACATGATATTACTCAAGGAATACTGTATGTCTGTGTAAATAAAGATTGCATGATGATGCAAATCTCAGCTAGCTGAAAAAGCAAAAGGTTGTTCTCATTCCTTCTATATTGAGATGAAAAATCTGAAACATGTATGAATAGAGCTGTACAAATTTGAACTCGTGTTGCAGGGCTGAGCTAGTTAATTCTTCAGTTCAATCATAGTTCAGGTGTCTCTACTATTGAGGTTATTTCAGCTCGTTTAAACAAAGTAGCAAAATAATCATTCAGGTTCAGCTGTAATTTGAGGAAAAAGCTCCTGCTCCCCAGTTACAGGATGGTTTAATCATGCATAAGTAATCAGATAATTGCAAATACAGGTAAAATTGATAGTAGGTCCTGAAATTTTAATTAATTTTATACAGATTTTAATATTTGTTCAGAAATTTGTATCAGGAATTAATTTACTTTGCAGTTCTTCATTTATTGCTCATTATTTCATAATTTTAAATTATTAATAGATTAGGAATTAAAAAACATGAATGCAACGATCCTTTAAAGTCGTGTGATATCAAGAGAAAGACTTTCTCAAATGTTATTGTCTGGGCAACTCTGCACTCACAAATTAGAATAGAATTTGAGCCTTCTTTCAAAGCTCTACCCTCTTTTAACCCACCTCCTGGCTTCTGTTCCCACATATTTTTCTGACACTGTCCCTAAATTTTCTATTGTCATGTATTTCCCACATTGGTAAGTTTGATTCAATCCTCTTGCTGTGTGGTCTGACCAGTGGCAAAGCATGTTTGAAGTTTTGGGCTCTGCATATGGGAGATGTGTTTAATCTGTTAAAAGTGCTGCTTCTGAGACTGACCCAGAGGCCTGAGCAGGCTTCCAGTGTGTGTGGGTGCATTCACAAACAAAACAGCACTTTCTTGCGGTTCCATGTGAACAGGGAAGAGGGAGACTGAGAGTCTTTTGTATGATACTTTGCTAAAGGAGAAATGAGGGTAGGATTTGACAGAGAAAGTCAAACTATATAAATTAAATCACAGAGGCATATACAGATTATATTGGGAATGATTTTTGTCAAATACGCACTATAATTTTAGATCAAAAAGAGGAAAATCCATTTCATAATTGGTTGACTATAACTTAATGTGCAAGTAGTTCACTTGGTACATAGGATGGCCCAGTTCTAGTCTTTTATTCAGATCCATGTCAAGTAGACCTGGTTGGACTCCAGAAGTTGTGGGCTTCAGACAAGCTCCGACCTTGCCAATGGCAGTAGCATTCTGGAGCAGTGTCTCTGACATTTCTGGCTTAAAGCTGGGAAAGGTCTTGTAGTTCTCCCAATGTGGAATAGAAAAAATACCCAAAGTTCTGATAGTATTCACTACATGAGGGAACTTTTTTTGACATAGCTTCATTGTAGAGGTGACTTACAGATCATTCTGAAACTCTGAATAACACCGACATGGTAAACAAATACTTCTTGGACAGGTGTGACCCAAATTCCTGCTGCTTTTTAGCGACACTTAGGCTCTCAAGAGTCAGTTTTTTAGACTTAATCAATACCTAAACATTCAGTTAGTAGCCTGCTGAGCTTTTCCTGCATCTCTAATCACCTAGCTCTTTCCGGGCTTCAGTTCCAAAGTCTGAGGACTCAAGTCCATTGAAATGGCAAGCAATTGTGGTATGTCATGAATTATTAGTATCTCTTTGATTCAACTGTACTCCAGTAAGTTCTTTCTCACTAAACCTCCGATTCTTTCTTCCAGTTGTTAATATCTTGATTTCCTATTGTTATCAGTCATTGTAGCTGTCTTTATTCAGCAACGTGTTTTGCTGGAGATATGTCAGAAATAGGTCTATATAGGTCTAACTATATATTTATAGGTCTATATGAGACACTCAGGCTTAGGGAAAGCTGAACTAACTACAGTATTTGATCTATTTCAGCATGTGTCAAACACATTAACATTAAATGATGCTCAAACAGATGCCTGTCTCAAGGCCTGAACTTCTTAAGGTAATGGACCTGAGTAACTCTACTGGTTTGGAGCACATGTCCTTGCAAATGAGACATCAGTTTTTCCCCTAAAAACTGTGTTGTTTTAAAGCTACAGGTGAAGACCTCTTTGCTTACTTTTACTGGGCTCACAAGACAAACTTTATTCAATGTGGTTAGATCCCTGAAGATGCAGCATAGTTTACAGTTCTACTAGCAAGGCCAAAGCCAGACACAGCAGACTAACAGACAGGAAACGACACACTGCTGTATTTATATGATTCTAAACACATCAATACATTAAATACCTGAATATAAACACATTGAAAAAGGAGAAGAAATAGTTGAACTTGGGTTTCTGGGTTTCAGCAGAACATTCCACATGTTTTGTTTCCTCTGTACAGTTTGAGCATTGTCTCCTGCTTAATGGTCTTAATGTGTGCAGAATAGTATCTCTGGGGTCACTTTACCCAACTCCATCCTTCAGTCAGGACGGTCAGAAAATCAATAGAGATTTTTAAAAACACCTTGCATATGTATGTCAGTGAGTGGAAAATGTAATCACCACAGAAAATTTACTGGCCCAAGAACATAGCATGCTTGCAAAAAAAAAAAAAAAGTTTTTTTTAAAAAGTAATGATGACTATCCATACCAGTAAGAATATTCATTGCTAACAATGATACTTACTGGTAGAACCACGAAGAATTTTTGCCCCAGTGCTTAAAAAAGTTACAACTCTTTGAGGTGAAAGTAAGACCTGAGGTGGAAGGTTAATCATCCCAGCTCAGTGTATCTTGTTTTGAAATGACCAGCAATTATATCTGCTGGAGAGAGAACCTGGGCAAGTTCTATAGAGGAGTGGATCTATTTTTTCCTCTATGTGTACATAAATTCTGGTGCTCTTACGGGGATGCTGATAATAAAAATAACACGTTCTTGTATTATTCCATCATTATTAATCTCTCTCTAAAATAAAGAATAAAAATTATTTCTGTCTCTGCAGAAAGCCCTTTGCTGGCTTCCTCTAAACTTGGAAGACACTTACTGTCCCTTGATACTGATGTTCCAGACAGAGCTATTACTGCTGAGCCTCCAGACAGAGAAATTGACTTTACAGGCTCAATGTTTTAAGGCTTCAAATAGCTGAAGGGCCGGAGAGAGGTCGGCATGGAATAATATACTTTTCTTGATTTCACTTTTGGGAAATTAAATAAACATTTACAAATAAAATCATGATAGCATTTTTTTAAATTAAGTGTATAAGCATTAGCTGCTGATTATATTCTCAAGCTTGTAAATTGTAGTGAGGAACCATTTGTCTTACAAGAGTGGCAGCAAGGCTTAATTTGGGCTTTGTTAGGAAGTCTTGGATCCTTAGAGAGAAGCTATGAGTATGCAGTATCATTATCATAATTTTATATAGAATAATATTCTGCTCTTTTACTTTGATGTGGAACAATAATTCAGTCTCAGTATCGTCCATCTTCCTCCCCAGAAGAGATCAAAACTAACTGTTGTCTCTCTATTTACCGACTAGGGAAGCAGAGGTTTTTTTTCTCTGAATTCAGCATTGCACAAGAAGTAAATGACTGAGCAAGAAATGAAGCTGGCAAGAAATAAGACACATCCAGTGAGCACTCAAGATCTTACTGATGTAGTTGTTTACTGGAGTACTTCCTACTACTGTTTTCTTAGCTATGTTTTTGTTGTTAATGGGTTGAGCTCATAAGGAGGTTACAAATGCTAATGTTAGTTTTGTGCTCTCTTTGATTCCTTGCAGAAGGATCAATAGGGGGGTACTTTGTTTTGTTTGAAATTGTTTCCTTCAGCTTTGCAAATAGCAAGAGAGACTAATATGCTGTCTTCTGAAGGTTTAGGAGCAGTCTGCCTTGACATTTCATAATTTGAAGAAGAGATTATGTTGAGTCTTTAGCAAGGCTCTTTAACAATATTATCAGAAGTAATCAAGTTTTTTTTTTTTTAAAAAAAAAAAAGGGAGATTTGGAGAATTTGATTAAAATTTGCTGTTCCTGGACACTTTCTAAATGTTTGTTGCTTTGGTGGCACTTTATCACTGCCTGTCTGGTATTTTCCTACAGTTTTCTAGTTTACAGAAATCCAGATTTCCTCAAATGCATTTATGGGATACACCTTAGGGCTGTCTTTGCAACAGTGGGAAGAGAGAAAACATGACCATTTTTTCCATGGATAGATTAATTTTAAAGGTATTCCTTTTGACTTAGTATCATATGAGCTCATTAGCTGGCTACATATCTGGTAGACTTGGTCTTAGGAAGGGGCATTTTTAGTATTGAATCTGCACAGTCAAAAAGCAGAGAAAACAGAACATCACCTTAGTGAGAAGTCTCAGGAGGATTTGAGAATGTGTGTGACCTCTTGCTCATCTGTATTTATTCTTTTGAAGCTTTGTCTTTGCTGTATTCCGTTTGTAAGTCAAAACAAAGTGTCACGTCATTGCTAACACTGCAGGTTTAACCTGCTATCTGAACATCAAGCCAAGCTTGTTCTGCTTCACTACAGTAGCACCCACAGGAAAAGGACTCTGGATTTGGAACTTATCAGGGCTTTTTGTTCGTGCTCAAGACAAGTATACAGGTGACCTAGACTTCAACTTTTGCTGTGCTGACACTATAGGAAACACTTCTCTTGTCAGTAAGTTGATATGTCAGTACCAGAACAGTTATAACTAATTGCTACTTTTTTAGCTGTTTTTCTGGTAATTTTTTTTAGATACTCTAAGAAGGCTGCCGAAACAGATGACAGCTCTGCTAAGTGAGTTAATTCCTCGACAACCAGTCTCACATAATGGCAGTGACACTTCTGTAGCATATTAATATGCAAGTTGGCTTTCTTTATGCCCTGAGGCTTGCATTATGCCCCTAGGAGCTTGCAGTAAAACTGTCATGGGACAGACAATATCACATTCACTCATCCTTCACCCAAATACTATGCATGTTTTTTACCCCATATTTACTAAGAAGAAATAAGCCTCTTCAAGTCATGAAGTTGATTGTATCCCTAGAAGAAATATCTTAAATTTTTAAGATCTTGTAAATCTATAAAATCTCTGGGTTTGTTATTTGCATCTCCCTGTGCAAGTCTAGGGAGATAAGAAGAGAAAACAGTGAGTTAGTTGCACTTGGGATTCTCGCCAGTCTTCGTGGGATGGAAAATTCCTTCCTAATTCCATATTTGACTTTAAATTTGACCCTCAGCATGTGAGCAAGATAGAGCAACACACACATTTCAGAAAAAAAAAAAAAAAAAAAAAAAAGATCCTTTGTGTCCTAACAAGACACTGGTGCAACTTTTCCAGGGTCCCAGTCTAGCTGCTGCCAATCAGTGAATCATTGTCTTCCCTCAAGCATCCTAGAGTATGCAGGTAAATAGGGCATTGGAAAAAAGAGCTGTCCTCCCTCCTGCAGGCTGTCAACAGAAGCCTTGAAACATGAGATTTGGTTATATAGTTTATCTCAATGTAGAACTGCCAGAAAGAAGAGTATGTTGAGCAGAAGACAGAAAACCACAGGTCCCCAGGGGAGAGCTGCAGTTTTGTACGTTCCAGCATTGATGATCATTTATACATTAACACTGTTGTTTTCAGTGCTAGCTTTAATGTTGTTCTCAGTTTTTAACAAGCATAGTTTCATTTTACTACATAGAGAACTGATTAAAAAATATCAAATGTGTTCAGAATGAGATTAATCTATGAGTGATGTCTTTAGAAATTACTCCATTCATTGATACGACTCCTTTAACAAAACCTTTGAGATCAATTCATAAAGAAGTCTTGAATCCTATTAATTGCAATTTAAAAATTTTGTATGGTCATATGTTGTACTCTGTACAGTTGCCTTTATCAAGCCAGATTCTCCTATAAAGACCTGGGGGCAGAGGGGGGCGGGGGTGGAGGTAGCATGACAAGATGATTCACATTATTGTATTTTAGTCTCTCTGATTTTTAGAAAGAATGCTGACCTAACTTATTTCATTATTATATTCAAATTGATATTGGGGTACAGTGCCCACAATTTCCCGAGCCTTCCCTCTTAAATAGTTATTTAATACCTAGATACACTTGCAATTCTCTGACCCTTTGGAATTTTCCCTTTTTTCCATGATTTGTTCAGTATCAACACTAGTGGTTCGGAGAACTCCTCATAGAGTTTATGTAAGACTCCAGGCCTGTTGATTTGAAAACATTTAATTTTAGCAGATCTCATCTCACATCTCCTTTTATTACCTACAGTGAATTTTGTTGTGCTGACGTATAATGGGATGATACATTCTCCAGCTTCATTCCAAGGACAAAACAATGTGCGAAGGACAAAATGTTTATTGGATATTTCCGCCTTTTTTGGATTGTCATTTTCAGTTTTATCACCCATATCTAGCAATGGGCTCATGGCCAGCTTCAAGCACACTAATATTTACAAAAATATCTCTTTTTTTACCTCTTTACCTCTGTTAACTAATAGTACTTCCTTGGTTTTATTAACTTCCCTCATAAGTTGTCTGCATATAAGCAATTGGTTTTAACTTTTACTTTTCCCTGTCTTCCATGCCCAGGAAACTGAACCATCATTTTGTTAGTATGTTAGGTATATACTCTTCACAAGACCGTATCCCCCATGACCACGATTTATGTCAAGTTAGATACAGTTTATTTCAAGTTAGCAAGGAAATCATATGAAGAAGCTGGCATCAAATATGAGTAACAAGTCATTAGGAACAATTCCAGTGAGATTCCCAACGGAAGCAATGAGGGGTTACCTGAAAATCCTTGATTTTTTTCCTTCTACTGGCTGCTCATGCTTGCTCCATACTGTTTGCCACCCCTGCTGTTGTGCTAGTGGAAATGTTTATAGGGCTGTGCTGCAAATAAGAACACAAAAACCCAATCAGATTTTTTAAATGTCACCAATGAAATTGTGTTCTAATTTATGGCAGCACCCTCTGGAAGTTTTATCAGCCAAATATCTATTCTTGGAAGTTTTAATATGAGGCTCAACAAAGTACAGGATAGTACCAGTCCCCAAGGCAGAGAGCTAAAATGGATATATGAGTTATCCTCTACACAGTAGCAAGTATAGCTCTCATGCTGACTTTTGTAACTTTAATGCTATATTAGCAGTCTTAACTCCAGCTCAAGAAGACTTTGCTCTGAGATATTATAGGGTTCCCCTTTAGAGAGAAAAGGGAGGGGGAAAAAAAAAAGTCAGTTAAATACCTGTATCATGATACACTTCAGTTTATCCTTTCATGAAGGGAAATCTTGTTCATTCCCTGATCTTGCACTAAATCATTTCTGAAGAACAGGTCCCTAAGTGAAGAGGCCTCTCACCTTTTGAAATTTAAAAATGGTCTGTCTTGCCCCTCTCCAGTTCTTTTTCTGAAATTTCCCAAGGGCAAAGGTAGCATTTTCTTCTTTGGGGACTTTATAGGCTGCTAGGAAAAATTACAGGACCAGCTCAACAGAAGGCTGGATGGTTTTCCTTTGGTAGGCATCGAGATTCCTCTCAGGTGCAGTCTCCTTCCATTCATGTGCCTGGAAGAGTGACTCTTGTCCCAGACCTCTCCGCCTACTCATGATTCCCCTCCCACATAATGAAAGGACCCATTAACTGTCCCCCTACCATGAACCATGAGGGGATGGAGCGAAGCTTTGTAGACAACAGGTTGACTCCTGTGGAAAACATTACTGGAAGTGAAACATGCATCCAAGTCTGGCCCTCTCCTGGTATTTGTTCATTTGCCATGTTAGTCCTGATGGCAACACAACCAGTCATCATAGTGCCTCATTATAAACAAAATATACACCCGTAAATATCTAGTGGAGTTAGAAAATGTGGGCTTGGAGTTGCCTTTTCTTTTTCTTTTCTTTTCTTTTCTTTTCTTTTCTTTTCTTTTCTTTTCTTTTCTTTTCTTTTCTTTTCTTTTCTTTTCTTTTCTTTTCTTTTCTTTTCTTTTCTTTTCCTTTCCTTTTCTATTCTTTTATTTTTCCGCTTGCTTAAATAAGCACAGCAGAGCTGGGTTTTTGTCACGCTCCTGCATTTTTCCAACCCAATTAGGCCATTACCAGGGCTAAATGAGGCATAGAGCCTCCAAAAGTCACACCGTCGTCCCGGAGATGAAGCGCATAGAGCTGTAGAGTTGGCACAGGCAGGCAAGGTGGCTGGGGCTCACCAAAGTATGACCCTAGGTGTTTTTCTGTACCAGAAAGATCACCTTCAGAAAGGAAGTGAGAGAAAATAAATTAAAAAAAATATTATTTTAAAAAGTGCTATGTTAACGAGGGGTTGCCAGCTCTGTGGTCAGTTAATATGGCTGGCTGTCATAGGGATGAACAGAGGAAGAGTGGTTGCAATGTCTTCTCATTTCTAGGCACTGTGGCAAAAAGGGCTGTGAAGACCACAAAAGCCTTCATGTAGTTCTGATACTAGTTTTTTCCTCTCTGGTCAAGAGCTCCCTCCCTACCACAGCCTGCTCCCATGTCTGCAGCACTTTTGGGCAATCCCAGTCTGCTGAGGGGTAACTGATGCTCTAGTGGCTAGGCTCTCTTTCTGGCCGAGGTCATTCAAGTCACTCATACCATGCCAGGCTGTGCAATATAGCAGGGAACTTTTCAACTCTTTCCATGACACAAACACCATATTTTCTTTGATTACCAAACTGCTTGCAAGTCTTTGTGCTGGATATAGAAATAAAGCAAAAGAAGGGGTCATTTGTCCTTCCCCAAAGCTTTGGAAGTCCTCACCATTGATTCTTACATTATGAACCAGAAAAAATTATGTCATCAGTATCTAACACAAGGGAGTAAATAATAGGCTTCATTTAGAGAGAGAATACAAAGCCTAGGAAATAGATTCATCAAAGACAAGCCTGGAATCTCCTGCTTAATTTCAGAGATGATCTCTGTCAAAAAGGACGATAATTTTCTATCATATTCTGTTTTAAGCATATAAGGTTTTGTGTGCTGAAAGAAAATTACACATGCACTTTCATAAATTTTTTCTTTGCACAATGAAAAAATGGATTACATCCTTTGAATATAGACATAATTTTAGCAGCTTTTACCTTCGCTTCTGTTCTGCTTTTTACTCACACTGAGCAATACCAGCATAACCAGCTATATTAGATGAAACTTCTTGCAGAATGTGGTAGTGGAATCAGACACAATACTGAATTCACCAGCTAAATAAATCTGGATGTGAGAGAGACACAATTCCTAGCTTTTCTTTCTAGTTTGAAAGTAATATATCTGTTGAGATAAATATAGTCAAAAGAAGCCCACACTTGAGCATTACTGGACCTGTTCTTCAGGATCTAGCTGCAGTGTTTTGAAGTGTTATTCTTGCATTAGCATGCTCTTCACCTATGCCTTTTCCCTAGCAAGAACCATGCTCCTGATCTGCTTCAGTGCCAATTCTAGGCAATTTCTTTAGTTGCATCTTCATAGTGTTTTGAGCTAAACTGACAGAATATGGAGCAAAAAGCTTAAGGTGAAGGCTCAAGATCCATTCTGATGACTCTTTGGAGCTCTTAATGACTTCCAGTAGTGGTGTAATAAAAAAATCATAGGTGAGATTGAGATATCTCAGGTCATTGTATCAACTGAGGAGAGTGACAGGGAATTTCCAACTGTGGAATATCACTCAGGGATATTTATTTTGTTCACAGGAGTGCATGTGTCAGTTCTGGAGAGAGATGAACTTGAAAAGAGTTAAGGTATTGATTATTTTATTCTACAGCTGACTTTTCCAAAATTAGGGCAATACCTATACACTTAGGATGTTAACCAACTGCTAGCTAGTGGAGCTAGAAATGTTCCTTGTAGGACGATAATAGTCTAATTGTCTAGTGCATTTTTGAAGCAGTTATCACTGGGTAATTCCAGAGGCAGGCTCTTACATCAAACAAGCTGCTAACTTGAATCTGGATGGCAATTTCCTTACATTACAGGGCAGGAAATATGCTTCTGAAGTGTGTGAGAGGAATCCTGTAAAGAATCTAAGTGGGACTATTGAAAAGAAAATGTTTCTGCTTGTCTACCCCACTTCTTTTACAAGTTATCATGGAAAGTTTCCTTCATACAGATTTTTAAATAACATGACACATCCCTGAAAGGGGCTGGTGGAGCGATGAAGGAGAGTTATGCTGGGTGCTCACATGTTGCTGCTTTGGTATTTCTACTTGCCAGTGCTGGCCTTATGCCATGAGTCTGTGGTGTCATCTTGTTGACATCTTTAGCAAAGAAGTGCAGACCCACAGGCCCAGACAGCATTTCTTAGATGAGTAATACAAATAATCAGAACTGATAAACAGGTCCTTGCATATCATATTGACCTTCCAGTGTGTTACCTAGGCAGATAAGGGTCATTGTTCCTATTCAGGGGTCAGTGTACAGTGTACAATATTGTATTCCACCCTGGGCTCCATCCCCCATGAGACATGTTAGCATAAGGAAGAGTCAGCAAAACCTTTTTCTTTCACTGTAGGACTAGAGCAGGACAATGGGCATTCATGCTGGTTATTCACCTTGCCTCACACCTGCATTTCTACTCTTGATTTTCTTCTCTGCCTTCCTCTGGTCTATGTTTAGTGATTTTATAGGTTCAGCAGAATTTCTACCCTTGCTAGAATTCAATATTTATGATGAGCTTACCATGACTCCCTTTATATTTAATCGCTTCTCTTTTTTTCAGGACCCTATTCATTCTTACAATAGGAAGAGTATAGCATAGCATAGCATAGCATAGCATGGTATGGTATTGTATTGTATAGTATTGTATTCTATACAGATAAAAGAAATGCAGAAAGAAAACAATATGTTAGTATGAGAATGAATGGAGGAGAGAGAAGAAAACTCGAGAAGTAATAGTAATTACTTTGTTCAGCAAATCATCAATAAAATAAGCAATGGAAAAATAGGGGGGAAAAAGACATCCTGAGACAATAGAGAACTAGAAATGTAGGAGAAATGGTAGAAAAAAAAGACCACAAAACCTCATCAGGATTTATTAATAAATCATGCTGGACTTAGTGTAAAAATAAACCATCCAACACAAAGGAAGTGTTTATTTGTTTTTAATAATACTATAAATGAGAATGGAACAGCCAGCCAGCAGCTACTTTAGTCTCTGATTCAATAAACCACCAAAGTATATGCTAAGCTTTTAGGATCTACTAAATTTCATTAAAGTCAAGTCTCACTAAAGTTGAGCACATAGTTAAGTCTTTTTTCTAAACTGGATTTATGTTGAAATTGGCTCAGAATTACATTTGTCCTTATTGTTTGGTTCACTGAGGATTCTGCAGGGGGAAAAGATGGGATTAAATAAAGTATTTTGCTTCAGACATACAGGGGTTTTGGTTTTTTAAGCAAAAATAAGTAAAATTAAAGGAAATTGCAAAACAAAACATATTTTTCCCTTGTAAGCAATTTGACAAAGCTGTATTGTAAAAAAAAATGTTTGTTTCTCAAATCTGTGTTTTATTCTATTGTTTTCTAGAGAAAAGCCTGAATCAGGCTTGACTCAGCTGACATTCAATTTAACATCTGTCGACATGGAGGAAGCATAGTTGCAATACATGTCTGACTTTATTTCTGGCCGCTATTACAAGTTGGGAAGCCAAGCCTCAGACAAAGAAAGTGATTGGTATAAGGCTGCCCAGCCAGGCAGAAGAAAGAAGCAGGTATTGAAGGATCCTTCCCCACACCAGCTCTGGGAGAACATCACTTTCAACAAAACCATATCAAGTTGTCATCAGAAATCCATTTTACTAGTTTATTTAAAAGTTGCACTTCACAAACAGATTGTTTTTTCTAATTGCTTGCACCTAATACCAGTGCACCACAGAAGATTTGGGAAAGAATTTTTCTGATACAAACCAGGTTCTTCTTCTCATGTTTATTGACATGATCCAAGCTTGTTTGCTTCTGCTGTTTTGTAAAAGAATTATCAAGAGCTGGTTGATTAACTCAGAGAAACACAGAAAGATAATTATGTTTTTCCTTATTCTAGTGTTCTCATCCTGTTATTTCATGTTCCCTGACCTTTTGGCTTGCTAGCAGATCTTGTACTGGCCAATCAGAAAGTACGTGCATAACACTGCAATTAATCGTGTGATTTTAGCTTGTTGTGGTTTTGCCCAGCCAGCAATGAAGTATAACAGTCTCTCACTCAGTGCCCTCCATTCACCCCCACCCTCATTAGGATGGCAGAGGCTCCAGCGAAATGGGAGGAAGAAAGATAACCAAGGGTGTTGTGGACTGAGACAAGGGCAGGGAGGGCTCACTGCCAATTACGGTTCCAGGCAAAACAGACTNTCTCTGCTCAGTTGAGGACGACTCCTGGCATTCTTCCTCTGCTCTGATATGGGGTCCCTCTCCTGGGACACAGTCCTTAACGAACTTCTCTGGTGTGGGTTGTTCCCACCAGCTGCGGCTTCTGCCGATAGAGTCTCCCACACAGGACACAGTCCTTAGTGAATATCTGTGGTGTGAGTTCTTCCTCACAGCTGCAGTTTCTGCAGATACAGGCTCCCTCCTTTGGGACATGGCCTCTTCTGGGCATAATTTTAATGAACTTCTTTGATGTCGGTTCTTCCTCAAATTTACAGCTTCTGTGAATATGGGATCCCTCACATGGGACATGGCCTCCTCCAGCCATAGTCAATGCCCCTGGCATGGGGTCTTTAACAAAGGGAATCACTGCCCCTGATGCAGGGTCTTTAGCAGAGTGAGTCACTGCCCCTGATGAGAGGTCTTTAAAGAAATGCAAACAAATCAGTGCTTCCCCAGTCCTCTCCATAGAATGCAGGGGAGTCTCTGCTCCAGCACACCTCCTCGTCTCTTCCCTCACTGACCTTGGAGTCCATAAGGTTGCTTCTCTCTCTCTTCCCACTCCTTGCACCACCACCAGCCGGAAAAGATGAAGGGACAGAAGAAGGAAGGGAAGAGATGGGAAGCCGGCCTCTTCCGGCTTCTTCTTAAAATGGGATCACGGAGGCATCTAATTGGCTCAGCCCCAGAAGTGGGTCTGGCTCAGAGCTGGGGAGAGTTTCGAGCAACTTCTTACAGGACCCATCTTTGCAGCCCCTTTCCCCTCACTAGAAAAGGCAGTCGTGTCAAATCATGACATAGTTATTTACAGGTGACCAATTACTTTGGCATCTCCCCCACCACCTCCCTGTTCTTTCTTGCCTCATGATCCTGGTGACCAGTCCTTCTAACATGTTATTTTCTAAATGAAGGAAAGAGAGAAAATTAAGGACAAATGAAGAGCATAGAGCATCCAAGAGTTAATAAGAAGAATACTTCCTTCTTATTTTTTCCAAGACAGACTAGAGCAGCACAGTTTCATAAATTATTATAAATTAAATATAAATTATTCTTGGATTTTCATTTATTGACATTCAAAAACTGAGCTGAAGAAGCTTGAAGCTTCATTTACTTGAAGACAAGTGCATATTGAAAACATGTCCTGATACAAAGAGCACAGCTGCATTGGTTTCTGGGCATGCCTAGCGAGGGAGAAGGACTCTGCTAGGGATAATTGAGCCCTCTTGTCAACCCCAGAGATGTTTCTTGTGAGAGAGGAAGAAGATAGCCTAGTAACTGGGAAAGATTAAGATACTTCTCAGTTACCTATGCAGGGTTGTTCTGTAGCACGGTGGTGGATTTTACTTCTGTGGGCTGTGAACACAGCAGTCATTAACACTTGTGTGTCTCCTAAGGCCAGCCTCAGAGAAGGTATTAATCCTGCAAATTGGGAATTAAGAGCGATTCAGTTGGGTAACACTTGTTGGTAAAGCCTCTGCAGTGGATGTAGGAGGAAAGGCTTGCTTGAGATGCAGGAATGTATAAATAATATGCAGGAACATAAGGTACCCTGAAAGGCACCTAGGTTGAACGCAGCACTCTTATACCTGCAGGCAATAATGTGAACTAATAAAATCTTGAAAAAAAGCATCCCAATGCCATATGCACCATCCCAGAGGGATGTAGTGTCTTTATTCTGCAGAGTATCCCTCAGACTCCTTCTCCATCTGTCTGGGAGGATGTTAGTCACTTCCCAAAAATATGACTTGGAATAATATAGCTGTCACTGGAATGCACATTCATTAGCGTGGTCCCTGGGACTTTCTTTAGAAACAAGGAAAGTTAGGGAAACTAATTTCATTAAAAATGATACCTTAACAAAATATTTCACCACCTATTTTACTGTAACTCTTTAGTGTCCTAATCTCACCTGTACATGAAGACAAAAACTGAAACTACCAAGAAGCCTTAGATGGATATTATATCTGAGGCATCTTTTCACCTACTTTAAACAACTGATAAGATAGTAGGCTCTTAACAAAATGGGGTGGAAGCAACCAAGTTAGTAAATCATGACACAGTAAGAGAAGGTCAGATTCCAGAATGCAGAGAGACAACATGGGACAGCTTTAAGATGTAGTCCAGATGGATTCCTTGGCACCTATATTCTCTAAATCTGAGATTGCTCCAGAGTCTGATGCAGCTCCCAGCATAAATTAGGGTAGTCAATAACTGGTGGGTTTGTGGTGACTTCCCAAAAGGCTGCAGATGAGCTGCTGTGCCTCTGGAACTCCCTGGGACTTGGAAATTCCTCCAAGTCCTGATGTTCTGACATGGCTCCAGTGCAGTCAGCATTTCTTAGCAATCATTCTTAGTTCATTAAGCAATGTAATGAATTTGTCACACGTTTCTTGTCTAGTCGTTTATCAGTGAGCACTGGGAGTGCAGCAGAATGCTTTGCTTCGTAGGATGTCTTGATAACCTCCTTCATTTCAGTACTCCTTTTTATGTGCACACACATGCAGTTTTGCTCCAGTTGTACTGAAGAAGGCACAGGAGTGGAAAGATGAGAAGTTGCAGAATTTTCTGATTCCCTTCTAGTATTTGTTTCAGAGCTTTATGACATGTCTTGTAGAAATGAGTTTTAGCTTTTATTGCAGAAAACTGACTTTTCAGAGGAATAAAACCAGTCATGCCTATAAGGCCCCTAGAGCTGTTTCTCAGGCTAGCTTCCAGCCATTCCTCTGTAGAAATGGCTAAAAGACACAGGTCACCCTCCACATAGACTTCCACCAAGCACTTACTCTTCAGAAACCACTTACAGCTCTGTGTCAGCAAATAGATCCCTGTGTCTGCGAACGGTGTTCACTGAGTGCATTCAATGAGTCTCTTAAGGTATTTTCCATTACCGCTTCTCTTTCTGTTTTTCGCTTCTCATCATCAGCAAATGCAGAATTATTTCCACAAAGGGATATCAGTTCCCAGGACCTAAATCACACTAAGCAGGGATTTTTAACATGATATTGATGCAGGGTACTTGGGAAGTGTTATGTGAGTCCCAAAGTCAGGTACAGTCCCGATTGAAAAGTAGTTGCTATAAAACTATGAAGTCTTGGCATGTGATTGTGAGCGCACTTTAGGAGCCTGTGCTTAAAGTGGGAGGCAGAGCAGAGGCTTCATAATCACATATTAAATCCATACATGGTAAATGCTGCCTGTGGGCAGGTTTGGATTTTTATCTGGCTGTACAAAGACCCAGGGGCTGGTGATCTTTTGACTGCTGTTGTTGCCACCATATTCATTTGCAACTCCTTTAAATAAAGTGTTTTGGTTAGCTCTGGCTCATTTTTCCATGCCCAGAGGCTCAGACATTAGCCTTTAGCAGTTTAAGCTTCCTTGTTCCCAAGTTGCTGTGTTGAACAGAGTATCAGCAGTGATACCCCAGGCGTATTTCTGCAACCGTGGTGTTTCCTAATGCTAAACACAGATCAGGGTGTGACTTCATACTCTTTTGTGGTAGGCTCTTTATTGTTTACACACCAGTACATGATCTTAGGAATAATTATATGACTGATACATGAAAGTAATGCTGTAGGTATGGAAATTTTAGAAACTTAAATGGTAACTCACTGACAAACTTAACAATGTTGGATATACCAGATATGCCAGAGTTAAATGTGATACCTTTTTTTTGTTGTTGTTGTTGTCTAGTTTATCTTGGAGAATTGAGGATGTTACTTCAGGACATGTGCTTAAGTTTTTTGCAGCCAGTTCAAACACATTCCTAGGCCTACTTTTCCTTCTGTGGGCTATTCGTCTCAATGCTAAGAATGTGACTTTCTTCATCTAAACTGGCTGGGTCTTCTTATTTGTAAGCTTCAGCAGCTTCTTAATTACCATGGTTGATCGCAATATTTTTAGCCTCCATTTTCAATGCCAAGAGTGACTGTAATGTATCTTTTTTTTTAAGGTACATTTTCTACAGTGTGATAGGATGTTAGCAACCTGATTCCTGACAGCAAAACTCTGACTATAACATATAACACCTCCTTAAGCTGTCTGTCCTGGAAATCCTGTGCTAATGGTCTTGATGATTTTGTAAATTCTTTTTCTCTAACATTCACATGTTGTATTTAGTTCAAAACCAAGTGTACAGATAGTGTTTTTAAAACAGAGTCATTATTCTAGATCCAAATTTTTCTCTACACTCCTCTTGTCTATGAATTCTCCAGACTTTTCCAAGGCTGAGATTCTTCTTTCCCAGTCATGCAATATGCTCGTACAAAAATCTTCCTATTTTGGAGAGTGTAGTGTGAAAGAGTTGTTTCTTGCCATTGGCAATAACTGCTATATAGTAATTTTCAGTTAATATTTGCCTTCTTTAAAAGCAGAACAGTTTCATTCCACAAAGTTCAAACACAGCTTCTCCATTTGAGCACACTAGCAGTCTGGCTTTGATTGCATTGTTTATGCACTCATCCCCCATTTTCACCAAATTTGTGCAACAAGGCTCAGCTATTGCCTGACTTGGTGACATATGTGAACAATTTACTCTCTTGTGGCCATAAGACCTCAGTCCTAGAAGTCTTGTCAGGTCTCAGAACTATGAAAACTTGAGTCCTATGTCCATTGTCCATTTCACAGAACTGCCTTTCTTTAGCTGTCTCAAGCAATGAGATTGGGTAAATTTGACCACTTATATCCTCTCTGATTTCTCTTCTACCTGAACCTCTTCCTTGTCTGCGGAGGGCAGATGTGTTGCCCACAGCTTCAACCATACCATGATCTAACTGTAAGCTTTGCATTGTAAGAGAATTTCAAGGTACAGAAGGATATCTGCTGAGGAGTTTCTGTTGGTTTAGCAAATAACAAGTCTCCATTAGAGTAAGGCCTGATGAATCTGAGATTTAAGAGCCACAGAAAACCTAATGAATTATTCTGGCACCTACATTACACAAGGTATAGCTCTCCAGCCAGTAATCATTTCATCAGATGCACAGCTCCTGAGTAAGCTATGCTGGAACTTCTAGAAAGATACAGACTCTTTGAAACTTCAACAAACAAAAGTGGAAGAGGATGTGCTCAAGCATTTTCTGACAAAGCAGCATTTGAATAGAAAACAATGATTTGTCAAAAGCAAGAACCTATGTGGAAATCTGGTAGAGCAGTGCTTTGCTGAAATGCATCTGGAACTCTCAAAAGCTTTTGCTTCATGTCCAACAGGCCACAAGTGTGTGAGCAGCTTGGCATCTCCAAACTTTTTAATACTGCAGCTCTGACACAATCTCATCTGCAGGCTGTGTTGGCCCCAGGACATTCAGGCCTCCTAGAGGGAGGACAACCCTGCTCATAGGCTGTGTGGAAGGCCAGGGTCTTTTGTGGACTGGGACAGCCCTGTTGATATGGCCAGGATTAGGAATCTTCCCCAACTCTCTGCCATAAAAATGTCCTAAAAAGCTCAGGAGACTCAGATGAACTTGAGCACACCTGTTCTTTGTTGGCATCTCGGTTGATCACGTGAAGTTTACTAGGTTCTACCTTTAGGTGGAATGGGAGGGAAAAACTTCTAACAAGAGAATTTCTTGTGAGGTTTCATGGCTTTATGGATATAAACATGCTCAGCTTTGCCTCGTGTTCAGCTGACGATCTATCATAAGTTAATGTCATGCTGTTCCAAAAAAGATAAGTGCCACACTGAGATACATAAATAAGGCTATAGCCTGCAAGACACAACCACTCTACTCAGCAAAGTGCCAAACAAGGACACTGTGTCCATTTGTGGGCACTGTTCTGCACTAAATGTGGAGACAAGCTGGAGAAAGGCTAGAGGAAGGAAAATCTGAGCTCAAAAAAGAATCTTTAAGGGGAAAAAAAAAAAAAAAAGATTAATTTAGTTTGCTTGATCTGACCAAAAAAAAAAAAAAAGGATAAAAAGGAGAGGTGCCTTCGAGGCCAAGAAGGCCAATGGCATCCTGGAATGCATCAAGAAGAGTGTAGAGAGCAAGTTAAGGGAGGTTCTGCTCCCTCTCTACTCTGCCCTGGTGAGGCCTCATCTGGAGTCCTGTGTCCAGTTCTGGGCTCCTCAGCTCAAGAGGAACAGAGAACTGCTAGAGAGAGTCCAGCACAGGGCCACCAAGATGATTAGGGGACTGGAGCATCTCTCTTATGAGGAAAAGCTGCAGGAACTGGGGCTATTTAGTCTGGAGGAGACTGACGGAGAATCTCATTAATATTTACAAATATCTAAATGGTGGGTGTCAGGAGGTTGGGGCATCCCTTTTTTCTATGGTATCTAGCAACAGGACAAGGGATAATGGGATGAAGCTGCAACACAAAAAGTTCTATTTAAACATAAGAAAAAACTATGTCACTGTTCAGGTGAGGGAGCCCTGGCACAGGCTGCCCAGAGGGGTTGTGGAGTCTCCTTCCTTGGAGGTCTTCAAGACCCACCTGGACAAGTTCCTATGTGATCTGATCTAGGTGGACCTGCTTCTGCAGGGAGGTTGGACTAGATAATCTCAAGAGGTCCCTTCCAACCCCTACCATTCTATGATTTTATGATTTCAAACCTCAAATAAGATGATTATGAGAAGGAATGTACTGGACTGAACGTAATAGATGGCAGCAGACAACAGGCTTAAGTTGCAACAAAAAATAATTAAGATAGATGTGAGAAGACCTTTGCCTCGTTAAGAGCAGAAGAGCATTGGAGTAGGCTGCCCTGGGAGTCTGACAGGTCTTCTTTCTGAAAAGGTTTTAGAGAAAATATGCCAAGCACAACATTGCTATTGCTGAGCCCTTCTTTGGCTGAGGCATGCTGCATGACCTCTAGAGATCCTTTCTAACCCAGCTAATACATTAGCTTGAGCAGCTGCTGCTTCAAGTTGTAGTTACTTACTGTTTGATTAAGTACTTTATAAGTAATACATGATATGAGTGTGCCATTGAGCTCCTTTTCACCCAAAGAACAAAGACTTAGTGAATATGTCTGGCTTTTCTGCATGATTTAGTCTGACAACTAAAACATTAATTCAGCTAGCAGAATGATACTGATTGCTGCAAGCCTTTCAAATAACCACAACTGTACCCTCCCCATCAGGTACTGTTTCTTCCATGACAATAGTAGCCTGATATCTTCTATTGTGTCTTCACTCAAGTTTAGCTGCTACTTAGCTTGTGCTTTCAAGAGAGTTTCAAATCAAAACTTCTGATAGTTACCAAACAGAGTGGATAAACAGAAATAAAGAATATTTTAAAAGAGAGAACTGGGATTAAAAATAGAGCTGTGTCAAAATGAATGGAAATTACTAAACTTTTTAATACATATTTTTCTTGCAAAAGGAACCCTATGGAACTGTGTTTGCTACATATCTGTACACAGAAATGTAAATATATGTACAGGGGAAAGGTGTTCTGCATTGAAGAGCTTATAATCAAAGAATTTATGCACTAGTATTAAATAACAGTTTAAAAGTAAAAAATATTTGCAGTGAAAAAAATATCAATGGATTCCAAGCTTCCTTCTTAATTCAGTTAAAATCATAGAGTCATAGAATGGTTTCGGTTAGAAGGGACCTTACTGATTGTTTAGTTCCAACCTCCGCTATCATGGGCAGGGATACTGTCAGTAGACCAGGTTTCTCAAACCACCATCTAGCCTGCCCTTGAACACTTCCAGTGCCTCACCACCCTCGCTGGGAGGAACATCTAATCTAAATCTACCCTCTTTCAGTTTGAAGCCATTACCTCTTGTCCTATCACTACATGCCCTTCTAAAAGTCCCTCCTCAGCTTTCTCATAGGCCCTTTTAGGTACCTGGAAGGCTGCTATAAGGTCTCCCCAGATTCTTCTCTTTTCTGGGCTGAACAACCCCAGTTCTGTCAGCCTGTCCTCATAGCAGAGGTTTAACAACACTTTCATCTCCGTGGCCCCTTCTAGACTTTCTCCAGCAGGTCTATGTCCTTCTTATGTTGGTGGCCCCAGAGCTGAGGACAGGACTCCAGGTGGGAGTCTCATGAGAGTGGAGTAGAGGGGAGAATCCTCTCCCTTGACCTACTGGCCACACTTCCCTTGATACAGCCCAGGACACAGTTGGCTTTCTGGGCTGCAAGTGCACATTGCTGTCTCATATTCAGCTTTCATCCACCATTACCCTAAAGTCGTTCTCCATGGGACTGCTCTCAAGCTGTTTATTAGTTTAATCTTTTTAATTTGTTAGCTGAAAACAGCAGGACCACAAAAATTGGTTCTATTAGTAATATAATTCCATCTATATTTTGCTAAGTTTTATGTCTTCAGGCATGCGTAAGCAGGTAATTCAATCTCTGGCTGCATAATGCTTTACCTTAATAAGGAAGAGACTCATAATCTTAATCCAATTAAAGAACAAAGATCTGAAGGAAGATTTACCACACAAAAGATGATACTAGGGGTTATTATCTTGGGGTAGTGCCAGCAAGCTGATAATTGTTCACCAAGAAATCATTATCTTCAAACATTTTCAAACTTAGACATGGCACTTGAAAGCAGCTGGAAGACTTGTGTCTCCTAGCAAATGAGTTTGAGGTACTTGGTTTCTCAGCTAGAGTTGGTATTAAGCATGGAGAGTGACAGAGATTTACAGGGAGCTGGGCATACACTTAGTTTTGACTTTTCTGTTTATGATTCTGTGCCAAAGCGTCTTTGTACATTTAACCTCCAGGTTGCTGCCTCAGGGAAGTATTTTAGCTATACAGAGACCATCTTGTTCACAGACAAGTTCTGTGTCCTGTTCCTGAGAATAGCTTGTTCCAAGTTATTCAGAGGCATACCAATTATTACTCTGAATAACTTTGCTTTCCTTGTCTATTTCCTTCTCATGCTCTTGAATGACATGTAGTACCGAGTGCCGTAAATGCTGTTTCACCATGAACCCTGTTTTACTAGTTCAGGTCTTCCAACTTTTCCTACTGTGAGAAAAGAGGAATGAGAATGTCAATTTACTTTTTCTACATTCAATACTTCAGCCACATGCTGTTTGGTGACAGAGTGCTTCCTAAATATTCAATAGCATCAGCTCAAGCCCCTCCATAGCATTCCAGTAATTTAAATTACAATTGCCTATTATTCATGATTGAAACAATTTACTTTTTCACAAGCAAAGAACTCCAAAGGTAAAAGAAAGACTTATTAAAGGAAAAGCAGAAGAACAGAGTAATAAATGAGCAGGCTGTGGTCTCAAGCTCACTCACTTCCTATAGCAAGTGATCACTGACCTTGTTCCTTGTCCAGGCTCAGGAGACCTCATTGCTGGCTGCCTCTCTACCCCTGTAGGGGCATGTAATCCCCCAGGTCTCCTTGCCAGCTGGGAGGGAGGTAGGAGAGGGATTGCCTTAGGCTAAATAACATTAATCAGACCATCCCAACTCTTTGCAGCCTCTCTTAAAAAATTATTCTCCCTCCTTCAAATCTATTGCCTCTAAGTACTAGGCCCACCCGTGCTGACCTTCACCTCACTATGCTGTGTCAGCTGTATTTCCCACTTTATTTTTTTCTATTTACTACCAAAACAATGAAAATCCAGAGCCCTTTTCCTTTTGTTTCCCTTTTCTAGGACTCCTCCCTGCTGCCCTAAAGGCTACATTGCTGACTGGGATGACTCCTCAGCCATAGGGTAATACTTCAGTCTGCTCTTGGTCTGGACACAACAGGATTTGTCCATTCTTTACCAGATGTAGTTATCAGCATTTTATTCATACTCTCTTTAGACCTGGTGGTATTTAAACAAGAATGCTCTGCCCTAGCGCACTGTGCTGGTGATGCCAGGTGCCCTCTCTAGCAGATACAGACAGAGAGCTCCTCATAGAGAGTGGCCTCTGTGCATATCTCCAGGTTGTTGTTCTTCCTCTTTTCTCAGAAATATTAGCCATGAACTCTTGCCTGTCACATCAGGCTCCATGTAATGTTTATTATTTCAGACTGCTCTGCTCTTTCGTTCATACCCTCTCTTAGTTTAAACAGTGCCAATGGTTATAACCATGAAATCATGCCTGGACACACACTTTTTGGCTGGCTTTCTGAGTCACTTTCAAATGTGCAATATGCTATAGTGGGACAGGTGTATCTGAGCCAACACTATCTGCAAGCATATCTAAATTGTCTTTAATAATACTGGGGCATTAATTCCTGATTTTTAATCACTTTACAAGCCAGGAGAGCATTTTACTTACTTTTTGTCTGCCCTTTGTTACTGAATTGCCAGCAGAGGACCCAATATTTTCCTGTTGATATTGATTTTCTTGTGACTGTTCATTCTGAAACATGCACAGAAGCTAATCAAAGTGAGAGGAAACTGTTTAATCAAAGTGAGAGGACACTGTTTTTTTTTTTTTTTCCCGGGGACCCTGTGCTATTGGTTCACCCAGTGAGGTGAGGGAGGGTGCCCTTGGAAAGATGGCAGCAAGGAGCAGACTAACAGGTTCACTGCATGTCTCCTTTCTACCTGATCTGAGCAGTGCTTGGGAAAAAGGTCAAGCAGAGCAGTGGTCACCATTCTCCATGTGGGTAGAAACTTCCCTAAGTGATCCTCACACTGGAGCAGGGAGTGGGCTGTAAGCAGGTGTAGACAGCACGCATGCTATACTTGACCTCCCCATCTGCAGTAAATTTGATGCACTCCTGAAGCACAGAGCTTACTGCACATTCACATTCACACGGCTGTGTCTGGTTGAATGCACAGGAAGGCTAGTTGTGTGTCACGGCAGCAGGTCATGGTGTCAAGCTCGTCTGCCACTGGCAGTCAATGTCTTTCTTCCTGCCACAGGATCAGACACTCATTCTGTAGATGATTGTAGATATTTTCATGTGGCATCAAATAGCAGGATAGAAAGGAAAGTGTCTGCAGCAATGATTATTTGCCTTTCAGTAATTCATCCCATAGGACCTGGCAGACTTAGCCTCAGCCAGGTAGAGAGAGAGAACATCAATCTAAAAAATGTCTAATATCTTTTCTGAATCCTTAAGTGATGGTATGAAATAGCCTTTCCCTAGCTGAAATGTGGAAAAGTGGTTCCTTCTTTATCTAGTTGGCCACTGAAGACACAAGAACCACCATCCATCTACCAGGAAAAATAAGAAGCCAAAAGCTTGGGGACAGTCATTTGTTGCACTACTCTGTCATCTCCTAATCCTGGCTCTGGTTAAAGCTCTATCCTGCTGTGAAAGGGCCACGTGCCTATAACAGAGGCTTCTCAGTACCAGTCAGATTTAAGACAATGCACTCACAAGTGAGACCATACTGCATCCTAGCTAGAGCAATGTTACTTAAATGCAATTGCTTGCCAGAGGAAAAAACCAAAGTATTTTCTGACAGTGTCGGTAGCAGCTGGACATTTTGTGTCCATGTTTTAGATTCTGAGGATGGTCTTGAAATCCCCACTCAGGAGTGGAAATCTAGCAGTCAAGTTTGTAAAAAATAGGAGTTTCTGACTTTGCTTTGAGTCACTTGGATGCTGCAAACACAAAAAAAGATATACCTTTTCACATGAAAACCTGTATGTTCCTACAAAGTATTTCAGTATGTCTCTGTATTTCCTCATAGAAAATTATTTGCCTAGACACAGTTTGATCTGTGGCCAAAGATTTGATTGCCCTTGCCAATAAAAATGTACTTGTTCAAGCCAGGACCAAAGAATAGATTAGAGTGGACTCACCACAGAGGAGTGCAGCATCTACCCAGCTGTCTAAGTGTGTTGACCACAGAGACATGAGAATGAAGTGAGCCTTGTCTCTCTTCTCCCATTGTCTGCAGCACTTGGACCTTCATTTTAATGAAAATGTATTAAGTATTTGGTGGTATATCTCTGCAGCAGCTCCTTTTTTGACCTAGGTAGAGGTCAAATCTGTCTAGGTACATTTAGTGCATAATAAGTCGTCCTCATAAAAAGGTTCTTTGCACATGAAAAGTGTTGATGACTTGCTTCAGAAATTAACTGTCCTCGGGATTAGCAACGTATGTCTAGCTTCTATTCTGAATTTTACTGACTTCAGATTTTTACTACCAGGTTTTAGACCTATTTCAAATAGGCTGAAGAGCTCTTTATTGGGATTTTTGTTTTGTTTTGTTTTGCCTTCTCCCCTATAGCCATAACCATTTTCATTAATTTATTTCTTCATTTGACAGGCCTGTAGATGTGCTGCAGGGAAAATATATAGAGCACAGAGGAGCTGCAGTATTTCTTACCCCTAGGATGCAGGCTTCAAAGATCTACAACTAAGCTTACAGTGACATGATCACCGAACCTTTCAAGGCTTCATGATTCACTATGGAGAAGTATCTTGATTTCAGATGCTTCCCTGGAAGTCATCCTCACTTTCAATGTGAAAGAAGTCTTTCTTGTGATCTTATTTCATTTTTAGCAGGGATAAACTAAAACCAGAGAGTTAAGAATGATCAGTGGAATGGAGAGGATGGACTGACACTAGAAGATTATCATAGTTATTTGTTTAAGAGAAAGGTTTAATTGTTACTGCATTTGATGCTTCCTTGTTCCTCACTTACCTATCCAAGCATCTCTCTCATAGTGTGCTCTATTCATGGAGGTCTGATACCAAGTTTTACAGGAGCTCCTGTGACAGGAGTCACACAGACCCGTAGGAAGATTTAGTAACCCACCATACATATGTGATAGAGAATTAGGCATCTGGTACTTGTTTGAGGAGGGTTGACTGATGTCACTGAGGTGCCTGGCTTACTCTGTCAAGGTTAGTATGTGTCCCAGGCAGGTTGTTGGGTGAGGGCAGCCTCAGGGGCATACTGAGGGTTTGATTTGACAAAGCAGAACCACCATGGCAGCTTAAGGCCCTGGTTTGTAACTGGTATCGCTTTTCATGTCTTTCTTTTACAGTTGTCAGAAATGGGCTCTCTGTAATGCTCTTGTTATGAAGAAAGAAGGACTGCTAAACTGTTGGTTTGCAATGGAGAAGATAGAGGGAGAAGCACCAGCACTATGGCTCCCACCTTGTTGCTTATCTCCCTGCAGACATGTGTCCCAAATCCTCTCTGTGCTGTATTAAGGAAAGGAAAAGCTTAGACATCACAACATCTGCTTTCTTACATCATCTTATCCAATTTTGCATTCTATAACCTCCTGGTGAAAAGAGGAACAATGACTTTATATAGCTGCTGCTTGGTTCTTTTGCTGTTTACCTGGAACACTGCTGCCTATGGGCCAAACCAACGGGCACAGAAGAAGGGAGACATTATTCTTGGAGGATTGTTCCCCATTCATTTTGGAGTGGCTGCTAAAGACCAGGACCTAAAATCAAGACCAGAATCAGTGGAGTGTATAAGGTAAGCCACAAAATGGGAAAATAAAAAGTTTTGGTGGTCTTGACCTTTCAAAAAGTCTTAACCTTTCTTGTTTTCAGAACACATGCTCTATCTTGTGTAAACATGATCTGTGATCTACTGCTTCTAGAGGCAATGTATGGTGTAAGTAGTAGAACAAGTGTGTAAAGACAGGAAGTGCATATGTTAAACAGCAGCATAAACAATATTTGGACCATGAAAGAAAGCAATCTTTGTATTAATCAAAGCAGCTGAAACATGAATATACTGATCTATCTGGCCATTCACAGTGGGCATTTCATATATTCACAGAATCATAATGGTTGGAAAAGACTTTTAAAATGATCGAGTCCAACTACTAATCACAGTGCCAAGCCCATCACTAAACTAAACCTGTACCTCAGCACCTAATCTGTGCATATTTTTAATATCTCCAGGGATGGTGAGTCCAGCACCTCCCTGGGCAGCCTGTTCTAATGCTTAATAAACCTCTTGGTGAAAAAAATTCTTCCTTATGTCCAATCTAAATCTCCTCTGGTACAACTTCAGCCCATTTCTTCATGTCCTGTCATTGCTGGAGACAAAGAGATTGACCCTGATCTCACTACAACTCCCCTTCAAGTAGTTGTAGAGAGTGATCGTATCTCCACTCAATCTCCTCCTCTCTAGGCTAAACATCCCCACCTCCCTCAGCCACTCCTCATCAGACTTGTTCTCCAGACCCTTCACCAGTTTGTTGCCCATCTCTGGACATGCTCCAGAACCTCAAATGTCCTTGTAGTAATGGGCCCGGATCTGGACACAGCACTCAAGGAGCAGCCTCATCAGCACCAACTACAAGGGAACAATCACTTCCTTGGTCCTGCTGATCTCACTAATTGATACAAGCCAGGATGCTATTGGCCTTCTTGGCCACTCGGGCACACTGCTGGCTCATATTCAGCTGCCTGTTGATAACAACCCCCAGGTACTTTTCTGACAGACAGCTTTCCAGCCATTCTGTCCCAAGCCTGTATTGCATTGAATGGGGTTGTTGTGGCCCAAGTGCAGGATCTGGCACTTGAACTTGTTGAACCTCATACAATTGGCCTCAGCCCATCACTCCAGCCTATGCAGGTCCCTCTGAAGAGCCTTTCTGCCCTCAAATAGGTCTACGCTCCTGCCCAGTTTAATGTCATCAGCAAATTTACTGAGAGTGCAGTCAACCCACTCATCCAGATCATTGATAAAGATATTTTGAATAGTACCTGAAAACTAGTTTTTCTAGCAGAAGGATGGAAAATAACTCACAGTGTCCCTAAATTTGTTTGATAACAATCACACTTAACAACATTGCTTAGCAATAAAATATTGGGGTTCTTTTCCAGTTCCGCCTCTCATACTTTACAAACTGTTTAGTTACTTGAACAAGTGAACAGGTGGAAGTAAGATAAGTGACTGGTTTTCAAAAATACCAATAATGACATAGATATCTCTTTAGGACCTTTATAAAATCCCAGAACTCCTTACTCAGGCTTTCTTCACCCAAAGTCATTTTCTTCTGTGTAAACAGGGCATATAGATTTTGTCTTAAGTCTCTGGCAGTTAATTCTGGAGGGAGAAATGTGCATGAAAACAAATTCTCTTATTATTGAAATATGGCCATTTTCATGATGAAACATGAGGAATTTATTAACCTTGCAACACTGTACGTGATACACGGAACAAGTGGAAAGTATGACAATTAAACCAGTTGCAACTGAAATGTCATACAAACAAAATATAAGAAATTGATGTGCAATTTTGTCACATGTGCAATTTTTTACCATGCATGGGAAAATACTTCAGGGTTATGAGACTTGTTCTGTAATCATGTGCAAAAAAAAAGTGTATCTGGAATTATTTGGACCTCTCATCCTAGACTAGGGATCTAGTGCAGTTTTGTTGGAGATGGCAATGAGGAACAGCTGACAGCATGCCTGCTATGCTTACAGATTTCAGGTGTGGTTTTCCACAGAGACACTGAAGAAAACACATCTAGGTTATGAGATCATCCCCAGATGATCTCATAGGGAGCACACAGAAAGAAGTGTAATTAAGCAGGGATTCTTTTGGCTTATTCTGTGCATGCATGGGAAAGTCATGAACTAAGCGTATGTGGAACATCTGCTTCATGCAGCAATAAGAAATAAGTTCTGCCAGATTTTCTGCTTTTTTTTAACTTTTCTCTCACAGCAGCATTTTAAAAGTAGAATGCTGAAAAGTGATGGATGTTTTTTTCTTCTTCACCTGCTTCAGGTAGCAGGCAGAACAGTGCAGATATTTGAAAACTGAACATAGCTTTCATTTCTGTCAGTGCTGGGTCAGTCCTGGTAAATGTCTTGACATGATAATGTCATTAGAACAAACCAGAGACTGTTCCCCCACAAATACTACAAGTGTGTGGTGGCCAAAAGATTTGTTAGTGAGGTAGTGCTGCCAACAAGCTGAAAAGCTAGACCAGCTGTTTTAAGGACACAATGGGAGGTCCTTCTAAGTGGTATTTGATCTGTTAAAAGTCATCCTCCACCTGAAATTTGCCTGGGTAAAAATCTGCATTCCTCTTACTGATGCACTGAGAAGCTGCAGGTGCAAAGGAGAGGAGTTGACTGAAGAGGAAGGGATTTGTAGGACTTTGCTGCACTACTTCAAGGAACTGAAAAAAAAATGTGAGTTGATAACATAATGCAAATAGAGAGAGAATGCTTAATGAAGGTCAGAGGTCGAGCTGCAGAGGTAGTATCAATTATGATAAGAGCAAGGGGCTGATTGGACTGGAGATGACTGCAAGTTCCTTCATTGCACACATCTTTACCAGAAAACATCCATTTCCAGGAAATGTTTAATTCAAAAGAGATTGTTGGGTTGAGAAAAGTTTTTGAGAGTGGTAATCGGATTTTAATGAAGAAGATGGTTACACCATGGAACAGTTTATATGCATTCCCTGTTATTGGTACACGTGAAATTGAGAGCAGATGCTTTTCCTGAAAAGGATTTCCTATTTTAAGTAGTATTTAAGTAATAGAATTCCTCTGGTTCGACTTGTATAGAGATCTCTCAACACAGTCATGGTGGTCCTTTTTGCTTTTGGACTCCATGATTCAGTAATAGCCTGTGGCAGGTTTGCGCATGCTGACTGAAAGAGTCTTCAAGTCATAAGCTTGAGTCAGTAGGTCGATACATTCTTCAAGTCATAAGCTACAGTTTTTCATATCACATTTGAGCTACCTCAGCTCTGGGAAGCTATCTAGTCTGGAATGATCAAACTCATATTTTCTTGGAGAAAAAAAACTCCAAATGTAGGCTCCAGTTTCTTTTTAAACCGAAATCTCCCCAATTTTGTAGCATCAATTTCTGTAGTGTGTGCAATCTGCTAGAGAAACCTAAGTGTGGCTGTATGTGGTCAAACCAAAGGTGCTAAATCTGTCTTATACCTTTGAGTGTCCCTACTGCCCTTCTGCAAACCTTCTCCAGTGCCATTATATCTTTTCAAAGCTGAAGCTAATCAGTTTTACACCTGTCTCCTTTTTAGGTGGACGTGCACAGCTTTTAAAGATGAAATGTGCCTCTTATCACATAAGCAAATCAGATCTAGGTCACTTTTGGGGTATGGGCATCTTCTCCTTCTTCATATTCTGCTCTGTGAGGCATCAGCAAGTCATGAAAGCTCCTTGCTTTGAAACCAAGACCTAAGAATTCCACCAAAACCTTGTGGTTGGTTTTACCCCAGTCTCTTCTGGAGTTCAGTATCAAACAGTTTAAGATTTCTGAGGGCTATTCAACCAAACCTGTGCTGTTTGGGCATTTTTTTTCCACACATTTAGCTGTGTTCATTTAGCTATGCTGCCAAAAAGGGTTTCTCAAACTGGGTAGGGTAGTTTCCTGTCTACGTTTTCAGTTTTCAAACTTTTTATACTCTCTTAGTACAGTACTTTTCTACCCAGCTTGTACTAGCCTGAACATATTGTGTATACCTTGCACATGATTATTTGGAAAACTATGTACATAACTAATCAGTGAAAGGAAAAGGGAACCATAAGGATCCATTCTCTGTTCTTTTGGTGCTGTTTCTGCTGAAAATACATCTTCATGGCTTAAAAACTGAGTCCAAAGTGAAAACTTCCTTGTGGTTTTGCCACACGAAATGTCAGATATAAGCACAGAAAGTGAGAGGAATTTTGTTTCCTGTTTATTGCTTAAGCAAATACTGCTGCAGCAATTTTACTTACAACATTTGCTGGTGCATATCTGATGTGTGCAGCAGAGGCAGAGCACAGCACAAGCACTCCCTGACCCCCATTCCCTGTCAGCACCCACAGAGGCCTATTTAGAACCTGATTTCTCTGTCCTTTCTTGACTTCAGGTAGATTAGTAGTGGTGCTGGTAGTATTGTTAGTATTATTGTTAGCATTATTGCAGAGATGGGCCATACCCATGTACTCCTCTTACTATGATGAACTTTTTGCAGTGAGGATGTATCTTTAGTGAGCTGAAATACAGTGTTGCCAATATGATGCCACTAGGTCATCATTTTTAATGTATATTTCCTGTATTCTGACCAGCAATATAGAAAAGGTCCCACGCAGTGACATGTAGCTTTCAGGCTGTGAAGCTGTGATCCACATGTCATAGCGCAGAACTTCACAGAGCATGGCTCTGGAGCTTTAGCTCATTGAATCTATCTGACCACCTGAGGGAACAGGGAATTTTACTTCTACCCCTTGCAGTTGCATTTGCTAATCCCACTGCAGAACTGAATGTCATGCATAGCATGGTATTTAGAATTTCCTTCCTAAACTCAAATTGTTTCCTCTTTCTCTACCACCCACATTCTGAATTTTAAATTTTTTTAGTTTTTCTTTCCTTTGATCTGCATAATTTCCCTTACCCGTAGTCCTTGCTTGTAAGAGTTGTAAGCAGCTCATTATACCTTACTGGTTGCAGGAATCCAACGAACAACTGAAGGTCTCTCCTTTGCATAGCTTAGTAATAGTAGTGGTAGTAGCAGCAATAACATGTAATTAATGTACTGGAAATCTAGAGAGGACAGAGAAATTAGTATGTGCATACAAGCACTAGAAAAAGAGGAGAACTGGTGTGAGCCAAGAGGCGTATGCGGGCTTTGTCACTGTTCTTGAACAAAGGTACATGTTGGATATGAGAGGGTAAATTAAAGCTGTATTTAGAACTTTCATGTTACTTTCTTTTCCTTCATATTCTACTGCTTTTAGTTTAGTTCCTTGCAAGTGTTGATAAATGGAGGTCATAAATTCACATGAGGCTATGAATAAATGGACATTCATGGACACCAACAGGGATTACCACTAATTTCCCTGCTGGATCCAGACAGTAAGGACTGTTCAAACCAAACCAGGGAAACAAACAAGCAAACAATCACAAAATGGAATTATGGGGAGTTTAAATCATGCAGTGAGCTTGCGTCCCTTAATTTACATATGCTTGCTTTGTAACACTGAGACATTTAAGACGTCCTGAGCATACTTTGACAAACACATTTATACCAACTAGAAACAAACGCTGCGGGAATTGGTGAGAACTTGTGAGTTTGCAGCTGCCTAGTTTGCTAGATAGTAAAGATCTGTCTCCTGCAGATGTGACAATTAAAATGAGGATTTGCAGAGGAATTGTTTCTGATTTCTCTTTCCTTTCTTGTGCTCCTGCCTGGGAACAGAAAGATCAGTGGGATGCATACTCTGACAGGTGAGAGAATAGAATGGAAACCCTTAAAGAACTGAGTGTAAATAAAAATTCCTATCTATACCTTTGGGCACTGAATTATTTACATTAAACTCTCATTTAGAGCCTAATGGCCACTTTTCATAGCACCACATCTCAGAAATGTTAAAATACAAGACTATGGCAAGGTACCTGTAAATATGGCAGAAAATAAGTTGGTTTGGGTTTTTTTGGGGGGTTTGGGTGGATTTTTTTAGAATCACAGTATAATAAGGGTTGGAAAGGACCTTTAGAGATCATCTAGTCCAACCTCCCTGCAGAATCAGGTCCACCTAGATCAGATCACACAGGAACATGTCCAGGAAGGTTTTGAAAACCTCCAAGGAAGGAGACTCCACACCCTCCCTGGGCAGCCTGTGCCAGGGCTCCTTCACCTGAACAGTGAAATAATTTTTTCTTCTATTTAAATGGAACTTTTTGTATTCCAGCTTTTTTTTCCATTACCCCTTGTCCTGCCATTAGATACCATAGAAAAAAGGGATGCTCCAACCTCCTGACATTCACCATTTAAATGTTTGTAAATGTTAATAAGATCCCCCCTCAGTCTCCTCTTATCCAGACTAAACAGCCCCAGTTCCCACAGCCTTTCCTCTTAAGGAAGAAAGGGTATTATTATTGGAAACTGCTTATTTTCCACTAAGAAAGTGTTACTGGCTATTAAAAGATCCTGGAAATTGGCTGAAAAGTGTGCTTCTATTAGCAAATCCTTTGCAGTTTCTTCATGGAAATTACCAGTTAAATTTCTGCATGGTTGACACAGCATTCCAGTGACTCATCATATTAGAGCAGCAGCATAGCGCAGGAGGTCAGCTGGATCGGTGTCACTTGCCTTCAGGTTCAAAAGCAGCTCTTATCCATCACTCATGTACACAACAAGCCAAGAGAAATCTATTTGCAACTCCTTGCTAGGGTCTTACAGTACAATAGGAGAGAATTTATCCACACAATTTCTACTCACAGTGATTGAGGGAATAACAAAATCTTGCCTCATTTAGATCACTTTAGTGGCACTGCCATCATCTGACTTTATCTGTGTTACCGCACTGATTCAACACAGTATCAGTTAACAAAATGAGGCCTTGTCTGATGCTGTATAAGGTATTAGAGAAGACAGTGAGGTGTGTTTTTCTCCATCTCATCTGATCCTCATCTCCTGATCTGCTGATGCTGCTATCAGCAGAGGTGCAACTGGAAAGAACTGCAGGTCTCCTGCCCAGGCTAGTTTGAGGTAAATAACCAAAGCATTTCAAAACTCTTTGGAGTCTGGCTCTCAAAAAACAACCCCTACTCTCCTTTTTCCTCTAAAATAAAACCAATCCAAACTCAAATACCCAAAGTACGGGCCTTATGCTAAAAATAAGCATATGTCAGAAAGGAAAACAAAAGCAACTGTATACCATGGGCCTTAGTACGCAGTTACTAAACAGCAAATATTTACTTGGAAGTCAAGGGGAAGACTGTCCTCCCTTTAAAAATATAGGAAATACTTTATGATTTTTCTCCTTTACATGAAGACCCTGGATATAGGTTCTTGCTTCAAGTCTTATTTTCGCTTTAATTTTAAAAATAGTTGTGAACACATTTAGCTTTTTAAAAAGTGTCACAAAACCCATCCTTGCCGTCATTCATCCCAGTGTGTGTTATTGACCACGTGAAGCAAGTGATGTGCCCAGCACCTCTTTTTTTCTGTATACAACACTCACTGCCTTGTTCAGTCTGAAACTTGCTGTTTTATGTCAGAGCTCTCCCATTGCTTGTCTCTCCTTAATGGTTTTTAATTAGAGCAAAAAAACAATATAAATGACCAAATGACTTTTAACAGTAACCCACACTCCTGTATTGCAGATGACATCAAGTTGAATAAATGAAGTTTTTAAGACTTAAAAATAAACTTTAGATGTGATATCTTAGAAATTTTGTTCCCAGACACATAAAATAAAACCCTAGGAACAGAAGTAATGTGTTCCATGTTCATTCAGCATTCATTTCATTCATTCTTTTAATCCAGTAATTAAAAAAAGTTCAGGTCATACATTTGAGAGACTGAAAGTTTGAGATTTAGTGAAACTTCTCTTTCTCTTTCCTTGATAATGGAAACATCTCAAAGCATTTCAAAATAGCACTCACAGAAAATGTAAATTTTATCATTTCACATGGAATCTGTTCTTGTGCAGGCTTATTTCCCCAGGCCCTTCGAGTTCTGGGCCCCATCAGTTTTCCCAATGGATCTCAAGCATAACTGCTTTGACACTTCCCTGTTTTCAGCTGCAACTCAACATAAAACTGCAAACTAACTGCTATCTTGACCTATAGTGCATTACAAGGAAGGGCAGTTTTTAGTTCATGAAAGATTCTGCCTTTCTAGATTAATTGCCCTTAAGCATAGCAGCTTCATAGGTACCCAACTGTTTGCTTGTGCAACTTTATGGGAGAAAAGACTAAGCAGTGCTTGAGAATTACATGTTTCAAAGCTACTTTCTTTCTGCTGCTTTCCATAAAGAAGCTTTTTTGTTTAAGTAGTTACTCATCTTGTACCAGCCTCTTTCACTGCTAGCCCACATGATGCTCTAAACAAGGACTCTCAAGGACAGCTCTCGATTACCCCTATGCACAGCTGAGACATAGTCAGAAAACTCATTTCTCCACTTTAGAGAACAGAGGAGGTTTCAAAAGACAGAGTTTCAATTTCACAGGCCAGCTTTCATGTCATCTTGTGAGCTCATGTCTAAATCAAATGTATGAGAGCACTATAATGATGAGAAAAGTTATTCCTTCAATGTGAACACTGTAGTATCTAACAAGTTAGCAAGTTATGCTAGGATTTACATTTATAGCATGTCTATGTTCTCTGGTATAATCAGGTTGACTGTACTGTCTCTCATAATGTTAAGTGTGTGATGAGAGTCTCAATTTCCCTCAGCAGAGCTCCCAAGGACCTGTGCATCCAGTAGCATGCCAGTGCTGTGTCATCTTGCTCTGCCTAAAGCCATGAGGAGCTGACACACAGAGTATCCCTGAGCCCAAGTCCCTGGTAGCATTGTGCTCAGCACAGGCTTAGCAGACACTGCCATCTGCATTCAGAAACATGTCAGAGGAGCCTGGAAAGAAGCCTGGTAGATGTAGCTTAGTGTCAGAGTATTTGCTCAGGAATCACGAGATCCAAGTTTAAGGTCTGGAGCAGAAGGGATAGGGCAGAGCCTACAATCCAGGCACACTCTCTTTCAACTTCCCTAGACTTTAGGGGACTTAGAAAAATTCATCTCATCCTCACAACTTCTGAAGTGAGCTCCCAAACTGAAGAGCTGAAAATCAGAACAAAACCTCATTGCATGATCACACCTCTTCTGTAACCACTGAAGTCAAAAGCAAAACTTTCCAAAATTAGTAGGATGCAAGAAATAAGCATAAATTTCTTTTGTCTTTTGTATCTGGAATTCTTCACTCTGTCGTTGCCTCGGTCTCAATCTCCTGTCCTCTGTTTCTCTCTTTCTCACTCTAATTTACTTTTACTCCCCCAGGTATAATTTCAGAGGCTTCCGCTGGCTCCAAGCTATGATCTTTGCCATAGAAGAAATAAACAGTAGCCCAACTCTTCTTCCCAACATGACCCTGGGATACAGGATATTTGACACTTGCAATACTGTCTCCAAAGCTCTGGAGGCCACTCTGAGTTTTGTGGCCCAGAACAAGATAGACTCCTTAAACTTGGACGAATTCTGCAACTGCTCAGAACATATCCCTTCCACCATTGCAGTCGTGGGGGCAACCGGCTCTGGCATCTCTACCGCTGTGGCCAATCTGCTGGGACTCTTCTACATACCTCAGGTATGCTTTCACCTCTCTTGTTTAGATCACAGAAGTGACCTGCTTGTCTGCTGTGCAGAGGTTAAACAGAGATTGTGTAATCTTTGCCAGTTTCAGGAAAACCTCAGGGAGAGAAGCAATACAAAATGTGAGGGGTTTCTTATGATAGAAATATGTCTTGATTGCAATTTCCAATCACAAACACAAAGGTTACCAAGCAGCCAATAACAACATTCAACACAAAGCAACTGAATCTAGGAGGACTAGAGTCCTCTAGAGTGGTTTAGTCTTTGAACACAGGTATTTTAAGTCTATCATTGGCAGTTGCCAACCTTGACAGGTTAGTTGTGCTGTTGCTTCACCGTAGTCTCTGTCTAGTCATGCCCAAATCCTGACTTAGAGTTCAGTCACTGCCAGCAACCCTTAGGTCTCTCAGCATCTCTGATCAGTCAAGTAGGTGATTTCTAAAGTTGTTGCTTGTGCTGATCAGGTGCTATGAAGGTTTCTTCTGGGGTCACTTGCCTTTCCTTTGCCCTAGGGTATCCAAAACAGGGTTTATGAGAGCATGTGGATATGCCTCACCTTGTCCCAGGGTCATCTGTGTTGTGGTGTAGTTGTGCCAGTTTCTGGATCACAGCATTCTTCTTGCTGTCTGCTGACTCTACTGGAGCCAGTGCCAGCATCCATGTTCCTATCCTTTTGTTCTGGAAGCTTGTTGCTCTGACAAGAATCTAAGAAAAAGTATGAGGCTGGTATACTGCAGCTTAATGTTGTTGCTCTTGATTTTAGATTTCCACACTTAAGACAAAATGGAAAAAGTGCTTGGCCTTATTCATTTTTTAGTTGCTTTGTATAGCCTCACATTTCCGGTTCCTTATCTAAAATGAATACAGATGCCAGAGTTCACAAGAATCCTTGTGATAGGATTGTGTCACACTGCACTCTCAGTCTGTTCTGAGGCAGTATATCTTTACTTCAGCCAAGGCTACAATTCCCAGCTGCACCACAGATAAAGAAGGAGGGTTCCTGACTGCCTTGTGCACAGTAATATATCTTGTCTATTTAATGTTATCAGTCTGACTCCATCACAGGAGTCTGAAAAAGTAGGCATTTGGTCTCTGAGCAAGGCAAGAATGGTTTAAGTTAAAACCAGTATGTGCTATCTAGATATTGCCTGGAGTAGCACGGGAAGGCGGCACATAACAAACAGTGTTGGCATTTTAAGAGCTACTGTTGATTTACACATCACATTTTTAGGTGAACAAAGGCAGCTGAGAAGGGCTGGTGGGTTGAAGTTAACACAAGAGATGTTTATAGTTCTCAGACTTTCCCTTTGAACAGAGAATGGAGTTTGTGCTATGAGGCAGTAGTCTCATCTAGAGGTTGACAACACAGACAGAAGTCAGGAGGTTCAGTTCTGGAGCAAAATCTCAGCCAGGTGGTTGAAGTATGACAACTGAAAGCAGGCTTTTAAACTGGGAGTTGTTGAGCAGCATTAGAATACGCATTATCACTGCCATTTATAGCAAAGCCATTAGCAAATCCATGCTTAATAGTCCCTGCATTTCAGTACAAGTTGGAGGTATATTTTACAATTAATGTAAGGCTCATTACTCATTCCGTTGACATAGAAACTGAAAATGTTATGACTCCTGTTCTGTTTCGCAGTACCTCACCTCACTGTACCTTTATAGCACACGTGGGAGTAGGGTACCTTGCCTATGTCTCCTAGCAATAGGTTGTAGGAGATGAGAGTAGCACTGAGCAGGAGACTGTTCAGGGGAGAGTGTAGTTCTGTGAATGTAGGATTTGCTCCTTTGGCCCTTGAAACTGCACTAGGAGACCTCCTTTTCTTTCTTCTTGCAGAAACATTAAATGCCAGAGTTTAAGGAGGAGATAAGATCTGTAAATTTCTACTTTGTACAAGATGAACTGTTTATAGAAGACTTTTTCAAATGAGACTCAATTCTAAAGAGTTCAGATACCAATCTCAAAATGCAAAGATAAGTGAGTTCTCTGGATCTTTAAACTATTTCCTTCCTATTTGTAGAAAATCCAAATTACATTTTAAGAGCATATGGCACTTGTTACGATTAGAAAAATAAATACATTTGCATATAGCTTAAGAAAAGGAAACAAAATCTTATTTTAACTGTAAAAACATGGAGACTTATGAAGTGTGGAATGCCTACTGGCTTCTTTGCTGATTGTGGCCAGCAATCAGAAAACACTGCTAAGGTAGTATTGACCAGCATTACCACAATACTCTGCAGAGTCAAGGCAACCGATACACATTACATTCTTCCTACTTGACTTGTAAGCATTGTATATAACACACATATGGTGCCTGATGGAGCCAGTTTAAGAATAGGGCCAATTATGAGAGGGAAGGAGAGACAGAATAGGTTTGGGATGACAATACCAGCCTGCTGTCTCACATCTGGTTCAGGGCAGAGGAAGGCTGCACTTTGTCTGAATTAAGTGTATTGCCCTCATCTGAATTACATGCATTGACCACATTTGCAACAAGGTGCATGTGGGCCACCCATGGCTCAACCTAGTGCCGGGATCTCTTTCCCTCAGATCTTTGACTTTACAGATGGACATGAGCTTGCTCCAGCCTCTCAGGTCCGAACAGCTGCTCCTCTATGTGTGTCTGTAAGATAGTCACAGCTACAAGAACATGCAGACTCTCAGAGTGGATCACATGCCACGACAAGCTGAGTGTACACAGCTGCCACTGTGATGCTCAGCTCTCCATCCCATCCAAGGTCATGTGTTGGCAGTGATGCTAGGTAAATATAGGCAGTTCATTCCTAGGCATTTCACTTCATGGTGTGTTATGCTTGTTTACTGTGCTCCCACAGGTCAGCTATGCCTCATCCAGTCGTCTCTTGAGCAATAAGAACCAGTTCAAGTCCTTCCTCCGCACAATCCCCAATGATGAGCATCAGGCCACAGCGATGGCAGACATCATCGAGTACTTTCGCTGGAACTGGGTGGGAACAATTGCAGCCGATGATGACTACGGCCGGCCAGGGATTGAAAAGTTTCGGGAGGAGGCAGAGGAGAGAGATATCTGCATTGATTTTAGTGAGCTCATCTCCCAGTACTCAGATGAAGAGGAGATCCAGCAGGTGGTGGAGGTCATCCAGAACTCCACAGCCAGGGTGATTGTCGTTTTCTCCAGTGGCCCAGACCTCGAGCCTCTCATCAAAGAGATCGTCAGGCGAAACATCACCGGCAAGATCTGGCTGGCAAGTGAGGCTTGGGCCAGCTCTTCCTTGATAGCCATGCCAGAGTTCTTCCGTGTCATCGGAAGCACCATTGGATTTGCACTGAAAGCAGGACAGATCCCAGGCTTTCGTGAGTTCCTGCAGAAGGTGCATCCCAAGAAGTCCACCAACAATGGCTTTGCCAAGGAGTTTTGGGAGGAGACGTTTAACTGCTATCTCCCAGATGGGTCCAAAAACTCTCCGGCTTCCACTTCCTTCCACAAGGGCCATGAAGAGGGACTGGGAGCTGGAAATGGAACAGCTGCCTTCCGACCTCCATGCACAGGGGATGAGAACATCACCAGCGTGGAGACACCGTACCTGGACTACACACACTTGCGGATATCCTATAATGTGTATTTGGCAGTATATTCTATTGCCCATGCCTTGCAGGATATATATACCTGTACACCTGGGAAAGGACTGTTCACTAACGGATCCTGTGCTGATATTAAGAAGGTTGAGGCATGGCAGGTAAGTCCTTCATTTGTGTGCCTGTGCAATATACTTGCAGGAACCAGGATGCCTTTTAGGGTGCCTTTCACAATCACAGAATCCCAGAATCCCAGAATCTAAAGGGTTGGAAGGAATCTTGAAAGACCATCTAGTCCACCCCCCCTGCCAGAGCAGGACCACCTAGAGTAGGTTACACAAACACGGTATAAAGCTCCTGGGATGTAGCATATCACTGTGTGCAAGTTAAGGGTACACTCCCACCCCACAGGGATTGTAAGTTGTGTTACATTTGCCTGCAGTGAAAGGGACTTAAAATTAAGTTAAATTTTCTTGCATTTGCTGCGGGCAAAATGTGCACACACAGACAATTACCAAAGCCTGGCTGACGCAGGGTAACTTGATCAAATATTGAACCCTTACATAAACAAGAGGGCCTGGAAAGAGTACATAAACAAGAAAAACAGTTTTTAGAGTTCATTTTCTTTGGCGAGCTCTAGGTCTTTTGCAATCCCACAGCAATTTTCCATACAGGCTGTATTTTTTCCCCAGAGTTTTAAGCTTATATAGGATCAAACTAAAGCAGGTTGAATAATGAAGAAAAATAACATGGCTATTGGGCAAGTAATAGATAGCTGCTTTGATTTGGCAGTGGTATTTGTGAACTGATAACACTGTGTTAATAACTTAGTCACGTTTACCCATTCATTCAATGCATTCTGCCCACGGACACATGGGTGGTATTCTGGCATTTTGTCTTCCGAACCTTCATGAATACTCTATACAGTACCATATGTTTGAATATGTTATCCAATGTGATACTCAGAATGTGTTTGTAATACCTTAATTCTTAAATAACAGAATTAGCTCATAAGGCTATGAAATGAAGATGTGCCAAATATGTAGCAAATTTTGTTTCTTCCATCCTGGTTGTCGAGGTTTAGGCCCATCAGGGAACAAAAGACCATGATTAGCCTCAAGTACCGAAGACTTAAGGATTGCTAAAGGGCAGGGAGAGCTTAATTGCCACTTAAGGTGCAGGACAAAACAGACCAGGCTACTCGGCTTGGGGAAGAAAACAGAAAATAATTTAATACCAACTAAAACACAAA
>WBNH01001857.1:219829-247922 GCA_013401255.1 Urocolius indicus | reverse complement strand
CCTCCTGCCAGGCACTTCAAATTCCTGTCCCTAAATAGTGATCGCAGAGGCGCCAGATTGGCCCAGCCAGGCCGGGGGGTGGGTCTGAACCCAGGAGTCGGGGGAGAGTCTAAAAAACTTTTACCGGGTCTTCACTGCAACCCGCTCCCCCTGTTACTAAGCAAAAGCAACTCCTTGCTAAACCATGACACTGGTTATCACAGAAAACATTGGGCTCAAACATGCCTGAAACCAGAACACGGTTGAATATAAGCAGGATCACATTCCCATTTGCCTGTGTAATTTCCCCTATTTGAGACAGTCTAACCAAAATATAGGGTGTTCATTCCACAAACTTTGCAGATGGGTCACCATTCGCACGTGGGAACTGCAGTTTGGTTCCCGTCTAATCTTGACCAAATCCCATCAACCATCAGTCAGATCAAAGTAAAAGGGTTTGTCCTGGCATTTATGGAAAACCTGCATTGCACTCGGGATCTGATTTGGGTTTACCAAAACCACTTTACTCAAGGGTTGATGAGTGCAGGTTTGACTCTGGTTTAGGGGAATCCTGTGATGGCTGTCTTTTTCTTTCTTGTCTTTCAAAGCTTTTGTGCTTTTCAGGAGCACCCTGGCAGAAGTGGGCAAGTCACAGACAAACTTAGCTTTCACCGTGTTGATAAAAATTATCCAGAATAAGTATCTTTTTAATTTGTTCCCTTATGCCTTATCATCTTGGAAAGTAAAGCAGAATATTCATACCATAGCTAAGTAAAATAATATAGTTTTTGTTGAGGATTCCACAATCAGGAAGAATGTCCTCTCATTTCTATGTTGCTTCTCTGATGCTGAAGGATGGCTATATTGAAATGTAAAGCATCCTGCTGATCTAGGCTTTTGGGTATGCACACTTGCCTTAGAGGAGGGAATCAGCATCAAGAAAGAGTATGTGGGGAATAACATGACTGGGCAGGAGTAACAGGTGCTACAAAGGAGCAAGCTATACCTGAAATGACCACCATTATGTGGTGTTGGCTGTCAAATACTTTTTATATTTGTGCATTTTTTCACTTCATTTCAAAATCAAACACATAAATAGCAGGTAAGCGCCAGGTTTGTGTGCACACCTACTTCATATCAGGCATTGTGGCTCATTACCCTCAGAAAGCTTTCCTCAGGCCTGAGGGTAATGAGTTCACCTCACAAATGTGCATCCTCCAGCAACTTCATTGAGTGGAGAGTTTTCTGACAGGCAGACAGAAGAAAAATCTATCTACTAAAATTAATCTCACTTTCAGCAGTATTTCTGCCCGTGGTCAGTGCCTGCTCGCTCTTCCCACAGTCAGCTCAAGGCTTTCTTGAGCAGCCCGAGGGCATGAGGAAAGTGTTAGGGAGCCTCCACACCTGAGACTGGAGGCAGCAGCTGCTCCTATCGTGTGCAGTCATCAACCAGGTGGTGTGTGGGACAGATAAGGTGAACCCTGTGAACTCACGGCTCTGTTAGCCTGAGCTACCCTTATGGGCAGAGTCAGTGGGTGGGAAGGATAAACGGTATGTTTCACAATTTAATTATGAACCATTTAATTTTTTTGCCATTCAATGGTGTTATCCCATTAGTACGTATAAGTTATTACTTATTCATTGTCTGCTAAATGTTAATTTTATGTACCTGTAACATGAACATTTTGAAGTGTTTTATGTAATTTGAGGAAAGTGCTTGTGCAGGGCTGTATAAAAATAACATTTTAACCTCAGTGATCAGTTCATTTGAACTGGACAGCAGAAAGCCTAGCACAGAATTACTGCAAGTTGGTTAAATTGATTGCAATTCTCCTGTTAAGAATTTAGCATCTACAGTTTAAGAAAGTTCAAAGTATGTTGGGGCGTTGGATTTTTCTCTCTCTCAAGATGAAATATCAAATACTAACAACTTTCTTCTCTGCTTACTTATAGCTACTTGTTTAAGAAAATCTGCTTGTTTATTTTCTCCATCTGAGTTGGTGGTCAGTCACAGACCCTGTCCATAAATCCAGTCTTTCTTCCTTTCATTTAACCAACACCTCTGAAGCTGGCTGCAGACATCCCCACTAGAAATGGGACTGATCATCATAAGCTCACAGGCTGCTGCAGATGTGGGCACAGGCAGAACTCATAAGCAGGCAGGGCAGCTGCCAGGTGGGAGCTGGGCCACTTGCTCTATGCACAGCTGCCCGTAGTGTTCAGATTCCTCTAGCTGACAACGGGAAAACTAGCACTTCCATGCTCTAAAGAAAATTACAGACTTTAATCTGCAATTTTGTCCATGCTGCCCTTATTCTGAGCAATGTATGTGCGTGCAGCTGTCAGGTTTAAGAACTGACCCTACTACAAGGCAGAAGATAACTCAGGTGCACACCTTTGCAAGATGCCTGCAAAGAGCAAGTAGAATTCTCTGCACATGCCATTGTTTTGTCCTGAACAATATTGATCAAGAGCAATAGTGTTGCCTCTTAGTCAAAATTCCCTGTGTCCTTGGCTTGTTTCTCTGTAACAGCTCAAACAGTCTGCTTTTGAAGTCCTTTTTTCTCAATATCTTCCTGGGTAAGATTTCCCAGGTCCTTCAAGTTCCTTATTTTCTTTGTCTCCACTGAGTTGCCTATCCCTATGGTCACTTCCAACACCAAGTGTACCTGTTCTTTCTTCAGTTCCCCCAAGCATAGATTTGTAACTCTTTGGGGCATTTACAGGAGCCTCTCTGATGTCTCCTTCGTGTTTCAACCACTGAGTGGTCTTACAAAAAATAATAGGAAAACTAAGAGGATATCTTATTCAGTCCTTCAAGAGCAAATATTTACTACTTCATATTCTTTCTGTGTGAGGAGAGGCAAAAACATGTCCTTTCTTCAGGCATAGTTTACTCAGTGTTTCTGCCCACTCATTTGGCTTCTTGATGATTGCCCACAGCTGGTGGGCCTCTCTGTCTCACAGAAAAAACTTTACAATTACATAGGAAAGATAGGCATCTGTAGATTTGAGAGGGCAATGATGCACAATCACAGGGTCATGGGGCGGAACATCCTTAGGTGGGCTCCCAGATGATTTGCAGGTTGTATTTACACTGGAGGCTGTGAACTTTGGCAGGTTCAGGGGTGAAAAATGAGATCTCTCTTCTAGGCACCAAGGCAAAGCACGCTGCCAAGGCTGAAAAGTGTGCTGTCCTAATGATTAGCAGGTTAAAGACTTGCTCATGTATATTAATCTATGCCTAGAAATCTGATTGACCTCAGACTTAGTGAAAAACTGCCATATGCTGTTCCACAAACTAAAAGCAAATACAAATTGGCTTCACCTAGCAACACCTAAAATGTTTTATTACACCTGTGCACCTCCTAGCCAACAGTTCCTTCCTCTGTGCTGGTGATATGCATGATAAAGAGGTAAAATTGGATTGGTGCCTTCTCCAGCTTTACATTTAGGTATGTCTGACTGGCTGGATATTGATTCTACGAGGCATTAAAGAAGTGAATGATGCCTTAGGTGACATACGTCTCTCCAGATCTTTGAGCCTAATGGCTTATCTAATCAATTTTGTGTCTGTTGGACAATTAAAAAGGTGTATGGAAAGCAACTGCTTTGTGGTATAGAGAATGAAACAGTATCACAACAGGTATTAACTAAAGATGGTGTGAAAATTAGTCATTTGGGAAGAATTGCAACAAAGAAAGCAGCTGAATGTGAGGCAACTGTAGAACTTCACCTAGCTTGCATTACAAATGCACTGGAGATTTATTTGTTACCGATGACACCAAACTGGGAGGACTGGCTCATTCCCCAGCAGGCTGTGCTGCCATTCAGCGGGATCTTAGTTGGCTTGAGAGTTTTGCAGAGAGGAACCTCATGAGGTTCAACAAGGGCAAGTGCAGAGTCCTGCACTTGGGGAGAAACAACCTCATGCACCAGTACAGGCTGGGGGTTGACCTGCTGGAGAGCAGCTCTGCAGAGAGAGACCTGGGAATCCTGGTTGATAATAAACTAACCATGAGCCAGCAATGTGCCCTCGTGGCTGAGAAGGCCAATGGCATCCTGGGATGTATCAAGAAGAGTGTGGCCAGCAGGTGCAGGGAGGTTCTGCTCCCCATCTACTCTGCCCTGGTGCGACCTCATCTGGAGAGCCCAGTTCTGGGCTCCCCAGCTCAAGAGGGGCAGAGAATTTCTGGAGAGAGTCCAGCACAGGGCCACCAAGATGATCAAGGGACTTGATTGTCTTCCTTATGAGGAAAGGCTGCAGGAACTGGGGCTGTTTTGTCTGCAGAAGAGGAGTTTGAGGGAGTATCTCGTTAATATTTATAGGTATATAAATGGTGAATGTCAGGAGGTTGAGTCATCACTTTTTTCTCTTGTATCTGGTGACAAGAAAAGGGGTAATGGGATGAAGCTTAAACACAAAAAGTTTCATTTAAACATAAGGAAAAACTACGTCACTGTTTAGGTGAGGGAGCCCTGGCACAGGCTGCCCAGGGAGGGTGTGGATTCTCCTTTTCTGGAAGTTTTCAAAACCCACCTGGACGTGTTCCTGTGTGAATTGATCTAGGCTGACCTACTTCGGCAGGGGGATTGGACTAGATAACCTCTACAGGTCCCTTTACCAATCCCTACCATTCTGTGATTTCGTGATTCTGTGATTTCACCTGTGTGTCTTTGTTGTGGGAGACCAAATTGAGAGGCAGACAACTTGAGCTGTGCACAGAAATGTGTGGGTCAGTAGAGCAAGCGCAGCTATTTCCACACGAGGGCAATAACTGATTGGCAGTTATTCATCAGTTTCAAGGTAACAACTTGCTCTCAGCTGAGAACATCACTTGTCAGCTCTTCAGCTAAACATACAATAAATTGAGTACTTTTTAGTTGTCTCTGCAACTATAAGGGGAAAGAGTTAACTGGACCTTACTAAAGGGAGTTCATGTCTGTAATGTCATCAGCAGAAAATGCACAGGGAAGCCATTGCCTTAGCAGGGTTGCTAGAAGAAGAGTGAATGAAATACAAATATAAATGCACAACCTCTGCATTGTGAAGTAAGGAATTGTGGTTATTAATTGCTTAGTGGGGAATGGCTGAGATTCTTCTGAGTCAGGGTAGTGCACACTGCCCAAAGACAAAGACCTCAGTGTTCCTCTCCACTCCCAAACCTGCTGAAATTTTCATGAAAGTAATTTTTAATGTAGTCACTTATATGCTGCAATACAACAAAAACTGTATTTGAAAAGAAGCATTTTCTAATATTTATGAAGCTCATTTCTACCTTTGTCACTTGGGGAAAATAAGTCAGTTGTGCAGCCTGTATTGGACCTGGGAGTTTTGGGGAAGGCTCCATGAGATGCTCATATAATGTGTCTGTCTGTAGCAGGTAATAATTATCCCTTGAATTACTAAGACATCAGTATCTTTTACACAGCATGTCTTGGTTACACAGAAGGATGCAAAGTTTCTTCTAGGACTCACCTTGCCCATTGCTACTCACAAATGGAACTGGTGACAAAGGGTACCATGAGAGACCTAAAGGCACTTAGAAGGTGAGGTGAGGAAACAAGTAGGCTTATAAAAAATTCAATTTCGTGTTATAATAATTCCTCTGGCTTGGCTGATTTCCGCTTATCCCAAGGTAGATTTGAAGCTAACTTCAAAGGCATCATAATCACAGCACAGTTTATTATTTCTTTTCTTTCTCGTTGTTTACCTGTCTTCACAGATGGTTTACTGATCAGGCACATAGTTTTATCTCAAAGTAAACTTTCATGCACTATAAAGGACTGGTGTTGCTCCACACAGTGGGTGAAGTTTGGAGGAAGAAGAATTATTTGCCATTTTATGTATATCTCTCTGTGTGTATATATATATATACACACACATACACACACATCTTTTGCCTTGTAGAATTACAACTCCTTGCTGAACCAAAAGCAATACTTTGCTCAGAAAGGAATTTTACCTGTGTGTCTATGAGGAATTACTGAAGGTTATTTAGGAACTGCAGAAGTCAAAGCCTTGACACAAGATTTCTTAGTTGGCCAAGACTTACATTGATAAGGGAAATGGAAAAAACAGTGTTAAATTAGTAGTCAAATGGTACATGCCCAAATGCCGTAACAGTGAATCCACTGGGGCTTTAGTTGAGCATTGATGGATCCTATGACTGTGCTTGCAACAGATGCCCATTCTAAATGTCTAAAATGGAAGTAGAGTTCAGTCAGATCAGTGTGACTGTAGGAAACCTGGGTTTGGTTTGTTTTTTTAGTGAATAGTGGTTTTTGCATAGATTATAAATAACCACTGAACTCAGGTTTGACAGACAACCCATATTTTGTTAAAAGAAATTACACCAAGTATGTAGGACATGTTAGTTCTCATTCTAACAGAGAAAGGCAGCTTCGAGAAAGGACTGAAGTAATTTATCCTATAGTTCCAAATAGGAAAGAATTTCCAGTCAAAAGCTATGACTTCATTCTGGCCTAGCGAAAACCACAGCTCTTCATATCAGTATCGGCCGTGTTCTGTGCAGGATGCAGTTTCAGCCCTTGTTAGAAGTGCTGTTAGAAGAAAATGACAGCAAATGGGTTCATAGGGACACACATAAAGATCTGCTCCTCTGCACAGCTGAGTAGACGTACAATTAAACACCTCCCAGAAAAGATATTTCAATCAGGTTTTGATTATACAAGACATTATGTGTGAATTATGCTACTTGAAAACTCTGAACTTGTGGGATAACCACTTGCTCTATTATTCACTTTAATAATGGGAAATTATCTATTATTTATTAATTGGACAATTATCTATTATTTAGTATTAAATGTAGACCTAAATTAGTAAAAAGAGACCTATCTTTAGCTTTTAGGTACTTTACCGTAACAGTTATTGTGCAGCATGATGATCTCACAAGAGCATTAAAACATTGTTTACTCAGTCAGGACTTCTGCCAATAGATCCTTCACCATTAGTGCACACAGCATCCTGGGCCGCTGTACCCAGTGGATTTCCTCACATTATATTTATTACAAGTGAAAACCAAAACAATTATGACATTAAGTAAAGACAGAAGCATACAGAGTACAAAATACCCTCTAATAGCACTATCAACTAGCTCTCACTGTACCTGTACCATTGCCTTTGTCTGCCCAGAGACCATCTCTCTCCACAAAACGTTGATAGGCACCAAAAAAGGTTTGAATGGAGTCACTTTCCAAATGATCATGCAGTTTGAAATCATTTGTGTAATAAACTATGTCAATTAATGCCATGTTCAGGTAAGTAAGCTTGATACAGTGGAGTGCTTCATATTAAATGTAAGATATTTCACTTCCAAAGAGCTGTTGCCAGTCAAACTTGTGTTTAGTAAGGTTCCCAGTCAAACTTGTGTTTAGCAAGATTTATTTTCCCCAAAGACATGATGACTAGTAGACTTTCTTTTTTATATGATCCATGGCAGGTCCCATCTCTTGTCAAAGACTGTGTCTAATTTCTAGTGAGGATTTAAATGACTTTTAGTTTCATTGGTCCTTACTTGCCCTTGCTCTATTGGATTTAAAGGTCCAGATTAAGTACTCATCATTTTTCTCCATATGATATTTATGCACATTGGTCAGATTATTCCTTGGTCTTATCTTGATAATTTAAACAGAGTAGATTTTTAATCATATGTTTTCTGCTTTATTTCTGTATCTTGCCCATTTATTCATCTTTCTTTTTTGACCTATATTCAGTATTGCTTTAACAGCCTCAGCATAGCCAGACAGTGAAAAAAAATCCCACATTTACTCATATTACTTCCTCATTTATGTGTGCACAAGTTCCATTAGCCTTGCTTACCACAGCATGCAATTGAAAGGTCACATTAAGTTGCCAGTCATACTTTGCAGCATGTGGTACCCTTTTGGTGTCTGTAACTTCAATTTCTTATGCTTGAATGCGTGTCTGAATTTTATTGTATTAAACACAGATGTTTGAGTGATCTCAGGGAATTGCCTTGCCTTGATAAATATTTACCATTACCTTAATCCGTGCATTTTCTGCAATTTTTTCCCAGCAGCACTTTTGTATTTGCTACCAGTGTATTGAAGAGCATGCTGGGTGACAGTGAGTTTTTTACTGAGGCTGGAGGAATTCCCCATGAAATGATGATCTGTGTCTGTTGCCATCTGTTCTTACAAATCTGTTGGGCAATTCTTGACCAATGAATGGATGCTTTATTTTCAACGCAAAGCTCAAATGCTCCACTTCTAAAAGGGTGCCAACCAAACTTGGATTTAACAAAATCTGTATTCCTCAAAGCCTTTTTGACTGACAGCAATTATTCTGTCCTATAATTTTACATTAATTGATCCTCAACCTAAGCCTCTTGTTTTCCCATTGTTTTTCCTTGGATTGATGTCAGACTAATCAGACTTTGTTTACAGACTGTGAAGCAGCCCACTGAGCAGAAATACAATCCTCTGTAACAGGAGTTAGCTCTGACTCATGCCCTGCACAGACTGCCATGCAGGGAAACTTCAGGCACACTGTTGGGAGTACATTACATGTGCACATGTGCCAGAAAGGTGGATTTGGATTGCTGTGGAAACATATTAGGTAGCATATTGACTATGTCCCTCAAAGCCAGTGACAGTTTTACACATATATCATAAACCTACTGTATTAGAGCTCTTTTTATTGCTTGTGGAGTGCTGTGATGAACTGTCTGGTTCTGACAGCCTTTTAGATCTAATTTAAATTGTTCAGGCTGTTCTCTAATCTCTTTTAAGGACCTTCAACCTTGTTAATGTCACATTATGGCTCTGAAAGAAGTGCCCTTGGGATAAGAATGTCTAGGGTTTTTTTGTAATTCTGATAGCAAGGGCAATAATATAGCATTTGTTTAGCTTTCCTGCTCCTCCTTAGCAATCTCTTTAGCTTTCCATCCTCTTTAGCTGTCACTTATGGCCTTATGTCATGAAGATTTGGCATACTTGAACCCTTTCAGTAGTAATATGCTCAAGAATTCTTAAGATGTTGCCTCATTTTTTTTTCTTCTCTGTTCTCTGGGGTTTTTTTATATTCCACTTTCTGTTAATGTAATACCTGTATTTCACAGCCTTGTTTAAATGGTCTGTTAGATGAGTGCTTTTAGAGCACAACATAGTAAGTACTGCTGTTTGAGCTCTGTATGATGAGGTTAGCTTTTATTTTGGTAAACATGAACATAATTTCTGAACTGATAATGGATTTATCATGCACACGATACGGTTATTCACTCCCTTCTTCTAGCTGTCCATAGAGCTTCTCCCTTCTCTTGGGTACAGACACCTCTGCCATCTCTGGCCTCTGCTTGTACATCACTAGGGCAGAGACTAGTCAGAAGCATGCTCGATTTTGTGTAGCATTGTGTTTCCCATCTAATGACTCTAATGACATTATTTTTTCACTTTGTTACCATGATTTTTGTCCTGGTTACGAGGAACTGTAATTCTTACAAATTCTGTACTTCTTACAAATACTGCTCAGTATTTGTGGGGAGACAATCATAGAATCACAGAATCATTACAGTTGGAAAAGACCTTTAAGATCATCAAGTCTAACCACTAACCTCACACTGACAAGCCCATCACTAAACTAAACCATATCTCTCAGCAACTCAGCTATGTGTCTTTTTATCTCAGGAGATAGTGACTCTACCACCTCCCTGGGCAGCCCATTCCAATGCTTAATAATTCTCTTAGTGAAAAAGTTCTTCCTAATGTCCAATGTAAACCTCCCCTGGCACAACTTAAATCCATGTCCTTGTGTTCTATAATGCTCACTGGAGAGAAGAGATCGACTCCCATCTTAATACAGTTCCCCTTCAGGCAGTTGTAGAGAGTGATCATGTCTCCTCTCAACCTCCTCTTCTCCAGGCTAAACATCCCCAGCTCCCTCAGCCACTCCTCATCAGACTTGTTCTCCAGACCCTTCCCCAGCTCTGTTGCCTGTCTCTGGACACACTCCAGCACCTCACATCTCCTTCTTGTAGTGAGGGGCCCAGAAATGGACACAGTATTTGAGGTTTGGAGATGCTGTCACTCCAACCATTTTTCTCCAGAAGAAATCTACTGCAGTCAGGACATCAGATTAAATCTGTTTGGGCTGCCACTAAACTGGGACTAGGAATACTTCAGATGCCTTAGCTCCTGAAGTTACATGTAGGAAGGACTCTTTTGGATTCTGGGAAACTAACAGTACAATATCATGCTTTAGTCCATACAAATATGTATGGGTAGTGTCATACAGCTGGATCTTAATTTAAAACAGAAAAAGGAGAAATTATTAAAAGATAAAATCTCTTTTTTTTCATTTACCCCAGAGCTAGTTAAACTCACTAATTACAGTTACTTGAAACAACACTGTCCACACAAGCATTTTAGTCTAGAAAAGAGGAGACTGGGGGGGTGGATCTTATTAATATTTACAAATATCTACATGATGGGTTGGGACATCATTTTTTTGATTGTATCTAGCAACAGGACGACGGGTAATGGGATGAAGCTGGAACACAAAAAGTTCCATTTAAATATGAGAAAAAAACTGTTTCACTGTTCAAGTGAGGGAGCCCTGGCACAGGCTGCCCAGGGAGAGTGTGGAGTCTCCTTCCTGGGAGGTCTTCAAGACCCATCTGGACACTTTCCTATGCGACCTGATCAAGGTGGACCTGCTTCTGCAGGGGAGTTGGACTAGATGATCACTAAAGGCCCCTTCCAACCCTTACCATTCTATGATTCTATGATTTTGACAAGCTCAAATGAAAGTGTTTCCCCTTTTTACCATTTAAAAAGTAATTACACAATTAAAAATGGAAATGTGACTTGATGGTCACGTTTTTTAAGTTTCCTTTTAAAAAAATTATATTTTCACTCGGTTTCAGTTGATGGGATTTCATGTGTTTTCCTATGTAAATCTTTAGTTACAGAAAATCTTATAGTTGAGATGTATGCAGAGGATGCTCCCACCCTGTTTATTTCCTTACGTATCATATGGATCCAGTCAAGGCCAGGCACATGAAAACTTTCTTGCTATACTTTTCAGTCATGTTACACTTAGCAAAATCATTATCCTTTATTATAGCATGCTTGAGCCATGTGCTGTAAGCTATCAGCTTTACATTAGGCAGTACAAGCTCAGGGTGTGCATTTTATAGACGAGTGCACTTAGAACAGCAGGCATGCACACGGCCAATGTGAGCTTTGGAGGACCTTCAGGGAACAAAATATCCTGGTCTCATCTTTACTGAGTGCTGTGATCTCCTAACTGGTAGTTACATCAATCTGGAAAATCAGCCATGTGATGCCAAAATATTGTAAGGTCATTTATTGATTCCTCTGGGGACCTCTGTGACTCAGCAGACAGGTTTTTCTGAAGCATTTCAGACCCGCTTTTGTAACAGCATTCAGGCGTCTATGAAAACCCATAAATAACTAATGAGATTTTCTAAAGTATCTCAGTTAGACTTGATCTGTGCAGCCTCTGTTGTCAAATCCATTAGGCTTGTGATTTTGAGTTCTTTCTTGACATCCTTGTAAACAGAGTACTGTAGTAAATGTGACCCTAAATCAAATTAGTCCTATTCTATATCCAATCCTATCTTGAAATGCATGACTTTGACATTTTTGGTTTAAGTGACTTGCACCTTGCAACTTCCTGTTATCACAGCTATTCATTTGTTACTTCTGTGAAGAAAGCATCAAAGCTGCTGCTGGTTTGAATCAGCAGAGCAGTGACCCATAGTTGCTGGCTAGAAAACCTTGTAAGCTAACCCATCAAGCCCAGTTGCTGGCAGTTCAGATGCTCCTTGTCACTGGAAACTCTAGGCTGAAGCACTCACGACGTAGAGTGAGACAAAAAGAGCACCAAGCACCATCCACTGAGCAACAAGTGCTTCCCATACAGTCCATCCGAGTTCCTCCCTCTCAGTTTGTGCAAGTTTCTATTGGAGTTCTTGCTTCTCTCTCACAAAGAAAAAACAAAATGTGTGCATGGATGCCCACGTCAGCACCACTGCTGCCTCTCAAGATAAGGGCACTGGTCAGTGGAAAAGAGGGAGAGATCCATCTCTCAGCTGCCTGGGGATCTCATCTCCACGATGGAAGCAGAACCATACCAAACCATGTATCAGTTAAAATATGATTCCACTCAGCACATCTTGTCATGGCAGCTTAATGTCCTGTACTTCTCTGGAGACTTGAATAAAGTCAGTTGGCTTTGCAGGCATGGGGTCTCTGCTTCTGTGGGAATATGTCACATCTTTCCCACAACTCACCACATGTGCCAGAAACAGTTAAATAATCTCCCACTTTCATTTCTCTTCAAATGGAACTCAGACTGGCTGTCTAAGAGCTATCCTCACCACCTCTGACCCTCTCTTGCCTTCCTTATTCTTTTTTCTGATCAAGTGACCAGAAGTAGCTACATTTTCCAGTGGAAAATGTACTATCAATGTACATATTGGCATCATAGTTTCAGTGTCGTTTTCTCTCTTACTGTCATACCCAAGCATTTTGTTTGCTCTTTCAACTGCATAATGCAGGAAGTGTTTTTACTGAGCTGGTTACAATAATTATCAAGTCTTTGTTTTAAATGGTTAGTTAATTTAGTTTCCAGTAAAGGTTATTAATAGCTTAAATTATCAGTTCTAACATATGACACATTGTAATTTGTCACACATGTTTAGCCTTCAGTCATGCTGTCCATCGACCCACCTAGCTTTATGAGGATGTCATTGAGTTCTTATAAAAACCTAACAATTTTGAATGTTCATGAGTTATTCTCAGCCTTTGTTCAGCTATTCCTGAGTCTTGATCTGAATTCTTTCTTTTATTCTGTTTTTCAAGTCAATGATAGATCTAGAATTTCACCAGAGCTGAGATGTCCACCCCATCTTGCCAGAAATTCTTTGCAGTATTGTCAATGAATCTCAGGCTGACAATCAATGTTTTCTCTCTTCAACTACTTGACACCAGCCTTTATTCTAGAGTTTCTCTCTCTTAGTTCATCTGCACTGTTATCAACCTGACAGTTTCAATCCTGGATTGTAGCCCAGTCCTCATACAATAGGTGCTGACTAGTCTTCATTATTTTAGCATCAGGTGCCCAGTATCCCAACTACAGATCAGGCACCCCTTGAGCCTTAGGTTTTAGTTGCAATCAGCCTTCTAACTGATGGTTCTGTCTTACATCTTGTTATGAATTAGAGGATTCAGACACGCTACTTTTGTCTAGTCCGGCTGCTATCAAAATGTACCACTAGTATATATTGCTTGCAACTAGTTTGTGTTCCAGGGTACAAAAGTTCAGCTTTGGACATTCATGCACACAAGCAATTATCTGTTTCCAGATAGCGTTTGCCATATAAGTGGAGGTTTTTGCCTGCCACCAACCCTAATACTAGTGACACAAAAGATCAAGAAAAGGTGGAGAAAGGCTAAGGAAGCTGGCAAGGCAAAACAAAGGCATTAAGAGGTTATTATTAAAAGCAACACAGCATCCTTCAAATAGATGAATTATGTCCAGTGAGTAAAATTGGAAAGATCATAAACTTTGGCAGGTTAAATGTAAGAGTAAAGTAAGGCAGGCCAAAAACGAGAATGGTGGACAGGCTGTAGATGGGATAAAAGCTCATAAATGCTTTTTTTAAACACTTCTGCAGTAGGATTGTCTGTTAAGCCATAGATTATCACTGCAGAAGACAACACAAGGCAGAAGAAGAGTGTGCTCTTCATGGACAAATTTGAAAGGTTCTTGAGCTTATTTATTTATGGGGGACTTGTAGAGGATCTGTCTTATTGAAGTGAATGTAGAAGTAGCTATAAGACACAAGAGCAAAACAAACCTTAATAGTTTAGCGCGAATGAATTATGTTCACCCAAGAGCTGTGTTAGAGCTCACAGATTAAACAGCTGAAGTGCTGACTACAGTATCCAACTTCTCACTTCATCTTAGGCCCTGAGACCTACAAAGTTGTCAGACATTTAAAACCTGCCTGGACAAATTCCGGTGTGAGCTACTCCAGGTGGTCCTGCTCTGGCAGGGGGGATTGATGATCTTTCAAGGTCCCTTCAAACCTTCAGGTTTCTGTGATTCTGTAATATGACATCAATTTGCTAAAATGGTTCTGGAAGAGATCCAAGGAACTAGCAGAGGCTGGCTGAGCCCATTATTAGAAACTGTAGTAAAGAATAAAATTAAATAAGGAAGGAAAAATAGAATATACTGAGGAGCCACTCTGACTTTTGTAAAGAGAAGTCCTACCTCACAAACCTCTTGAACTTCTCTGAAGACACTGAGAGGTATTTGTATAAGAGAGCTTCTATTGACAGACTATGCTAAAAGGCTTCTAATAGTCTGTCAACAAATTGAGTCCTTTGCATGGATGAACAGTTGGATGAAAGATAGTCAGTAGTGGACAAAAATAAATGGTGAGTTGTGACTAAACACAAATTAGATCTTCAAGATTGACTACGTCATTGGGTAGACTCCTCAGCTTTAGCGGAGAAGTAGTCACAGAAGTAAATGTACTGTTAAGAATATTCACATTGGAAAAGAGACAAAGAGGTAAACAGAGTGCCTTGGGGCCACTTCAGTAACTCTTGGGGCAAGTCACTTCAATATCATGTGCAAGTCTCAGAGCTGATGAAGGTAACTGGGTAGGTTTGGAGAAAGGTCAATGGAACAGATTTTTTACAAGAAGCAGCAAAATTGTATAGGGTTCCTCAGTCTGGGAAAGAAGTGGCTGAAGAGAGGTCTGACAAAGGTTTGTAAAATCCTAAGAGGCATGGAAAAGGTGGCTAGCAAATGACAATTTTTTGTCTTTTCTGACATAAGCATGAAGGTCATCAAAAGAAAATAGTAGCTGCTCTGTTCTAACAGGCAAGAAGAAATGCTTTTCTCATAAAAATGTAGCCTCTTTGCTGTAGGAGGCTGTGGATGTGAAAAGTTCTCATGGGTTCAGAACACCAGTGTGCAATGTCATGGAAGAAAAATCCACCACAGATTATCAGGTACAAAGACCTTTGGCCCAGGAAATCATTGAGCTGCAAAATGTGTGACAGTATTCTGGGGAAATATCACATCCCCTTCTGCTGTCATGTAGGCACTTGACTGTCTGACTGCCAGTCAGAAACAGGTACTGGGGAGATGGCATGCCGGTCTGACCTAATACAACTTCGTTTATGGTCCTTCCCTAAGAGTGGAAACCACATGATCCAGAATATCTAGCCTGAATAAAGCAAGGGATTCTATGTATCTGGGAACAGCCTTATCAGGAATAATCAGAGGGTAAACTAGAGGGCAGCTTGTGAGTCCTCTCTGATAATAGATATTTTAATTAAAAGGCATTGCATTTCAACATGGAGCCTGTGACAGAAGAAAAAAGAAATAGAAGGAAAAATTATACAAAGAAATATCTGAAGACAGCAGCTTGCACAGTGCTTTTCCTGCAGGCTTCCACCAGCTGCTGACGGTGTATTTAAGCCACGAGGTCAACATGTCTTTTGTAAACTCTTGGTTCCAGGATACGATACATGCACCCCGACACGTGCTCTTGCCCTCACTAAAGCAGGGTGTTGTAAGTCTTTGTGGACTGAGCCCTGGGTATTTATGTTTCTAACTTTAGTTACAAAACACAGTGACACATGTTGAGTTATTCAGAGTCTACAACTTCCTCTTTTAAAGTTTAGTCCTTATATGTTCCTTGGCTGTTTAAACTGTATTTTTATTCTCTAGAGAGCAGAAATTGTGTGATATACAAATATCACTCTGGGATTTTCTTACCATCTAAAACACAAACATGTCGTACTAGTCATTCTGTAACCATTTCACAAGATGCCCCTCAGAATTTAGACCTGAAGGCAAAGTTTAGTATTTGCTGGAAAAAGTAAATGGATTTGGCTACTCTTGTTGTTTGTATTACCCCTCCACTTTGGATTTCAAATAGGGCATGTGTGTTTTCTGCATGAACTAATACACCTGGGATCTCCTGCTCTCCAGCTATGACTGCATAGCTGAAGCTGCTATTCTGTACCTGGGAAATGACAGCATTAAATGCAGATCAGTGTTTTTATATTAATATTTCCCAACAGATAGAGATATCAGCTCATACATTAAATAATTTGTAACCTGAATCATCAGGTATAGTGCTTGCATGACCAACGGAAACATGCTGCTGAACTAATCCTACAAAATCCCACCAGCAGAGAGGAAGATTGAGATCTCATTAATTGAGATTAAACACAAAAATATTGTATCCAGGGAATCCTCAAGTTTCCCCACCTGATATTAATCTTACTGACTCTAAGGCCAAAGTGAGCTGATGCAGTACAAATATCACTGTGGATCTGCAAACTGTGTCACCTGTTCTGACAACAGAGCTGCTTCTACTCTGTTCTCGCTATTCCTTGATGAAGCTGAGCAAGTAACATCTTCCTGAGTGCCACTCAGGGACAAGAGGGAGGAGAGAGGAGCAGTCTTCTCTTTTCTTCCCTACAGCAGGTAATGCCCATCCTCTCCACAGCCAAGTACCAGAGCAGAGCACCTTCTTTTGCCCTGTCCATCAGAGAGTGATGTCTTCCAGGGACACGACCTGGCTCTTCAGTTGAGATCATTTCAGCTGCATGCCTTATGGGGGAGCTGGTCTACAGAGGAGAGTTGAGGGGATGAGAAAGACAGAAAAAAGTACTGCTTCTGCCATCCCACCCATTATTCAAAGGCTGAATGTGGTGGCAATATATTTATGTACTTCCATCAACATCACACAAAGCTGAAAAGGCATTGCCAGCCGTGTCCTGCATAGTACTACTACATTTTTTTCCAGAATCTCTCTGACTGCCACCGACAGAGGCAGTGAGAGGAAGATATCTGTGTAGCTCTAGGGATTTTAGCTTGAAATAGGAGGATCCCAAAAGGAAACAGGGAAAAATGAGACAATTTAGTAAAACTGACAGGAATTAATAAAGTGATTATCTTTGCTTGTCCCTGTGTTTCCATGCTACAAGGTTTCATCAAAACAATGTCGTCTGTTCTATGTCTATGGGACGAAGAGGCCTCTGCCTGTCCAGACTAATTGATTTCGTTTTGTTTTCTCTTACATTTTGACATCCAGGACTGTATGTTTGGGCACTCACAGGTGAGAGAGTGAGCACTGGACTTATGAGCTGTTGCAGGCACTAGAAACACAGCAGCAACTACACCATAGTGGTCTGGAGGCATTTAACAGCCAATCTGCCCTCAGAATCACCTCAGCTTTCCATAAATGAGCTCTGCAGAGAAACCAACTAATTAAATGAGAGGGAGGGAAAAAAAAAACCCAATCTGATAGATGCATATGTCAGCAACTAACTTTTGAAGAAAAATACAGTGTGAGTAATTGCATAGCAGTTGCCAGCACAGGCTTTCTTTAATCCTGCAGTTTCAAAGCAGTCTACATATCCAACTATCTAAATCATGAATTTTGCAACTGCAATTGTCCCTGGGATTAACTGCTCTTGTTTGCAGCATATGACAAGTGTAAGGCATGAGGTGAAAATTACAGGAGTCAGCATGTTGGGACAGGTAGAATGTGATTCCTTGAAACTACACAATCAGGAGACAGGAGCCAAAAAAAAAAGAGTTCTCCAGGCCTATCATGGGGTGACTGAGTTTGATTTGTTGCTTTTTACTGAAGTGTACATTGGGTTTGGAGTTTTTTTAATCAAAAGTCAAGTATGTATTGTTTCCCAAGCATTCCTGTTTCTGAGTGACCGGCTGTTCGGAGATGAGTGGTGCCAACTGAGAGCATTTATGCAGAGTGGCTGCAAGAGCAGGGTGAGAAAGATGTGTGAGTGACTGAGACACTTCACTGGCTGCTGCCACTTCTCTTACCTGGCAATGAGCTATGGGCTTGCTGAGGTGGCTCAAAGGGACTGAAGAGGAATGCTAAATAGATGATGGGGTAGCAACTGGTAAGTGTTACAGAAGGGTGATGACCACCCTGAGGGCCATGATACCTTGTGCAGTCTATGAGGTTTGTACAGGCTCTGTGTGTGCGTGATGTCTATTAGAGAAAGTCTGCTACTGCTGTCATTGATTTTTAAGAGATTAAGGACTGTATTAAATTGATTCTTCCCAGTTCTGTCCCCATCTCAGACGCGTGCTGTGGTAGGGTTGTGATACACAGGTTTTCACAGTTTCTATCTCTCTGTAGGTTCTCAAGCATCTGCGACACTTAAATTTCACCAATAACATGGGGGAGCAAGTGGATTTTGATGAGTTTGGGGACCTGGTAGGGAATTACTCAATAATCAATTGGCATCTCTCTCCGGAGGATGGGTCAGTCGTCTTTGAAGAAGTTGGGCACTACAATGTTTATGCCAAGAAAGGAGAGAGGCTCTTTATCAATGAAAACAAGATCCTTTGGAGTGGATTCTCTAAGGAGGTAAGTGCTTAAATCTTCGCAGCAAGCTGAAACTTGAACTAACTCTGCACACTCATATTATGGCTCCATGTCTGATTAAAAGATCCATTCATCTTACTGTATGCATTGTCTCTGCTGTAGTCTTTCACACCCTTGTTACACAGTTCTGGAAATATCAAGCAGCTGCTTCTCTCCTCCTACACCTTTGACGAGCCTGGCTATTAATATTTTAAGTAGTGTCCTTTTTTTCTGGCTCAGGCAGAAAGCTTGGAATTTTGCAGTGCTGCTTCAACGTGGATGAGAAATTATTACCTAAGTCTGATTGTGGACTAAGTCAAGTTTTCTACCAAGTTTCTATCTCTATATCAAGAAGTGTCTCATCCCACTCCTAGTTAAATTCTGAGCTCTTTCTGCTGACTTTCCCCTCCATGTCCCAGAGCCTTCCTCACACCCTTGCCTTGCAAACCAAACAGAAAGGCCATGTCGATCTGCTCAGGTAAACTTGGACATGTGCTCAAAGAGTGGGAGATGTCAGTACCTGCCATCTAAATTTAATCTACTTGTGCTTGTGCAGCCTGAAAAGTATGTGATGGAATCAGGCCTAAGTCCTTCACCACTTTTTTGCATACTTTAGATCTTTACAGCATAACAGTATCATTTGCAGCCAGGGTTGTGTCTCCCCCATGTGATAGGAACACAGTACAGAGATCTCCAGGCAAGAGCCAAGTGACTTGCCATCAGAGCTGGCAGCAGCTCACTCCAGCCTAGAGAGAAACTCGAGCTCCCAGAGGGGATACCAACCAGGCATCTGGCCTGTGGCCTGGGAGGTGACACTGAGGGTATGAGCTTAGAAATGTCACTGCCAGGCCCTGCTGCAACATTCAGATATGTTAAACCAGCAGCTGATTAATGAACAAGGCCATTCACTTCCCGGTGATTATTCACGTTGGCTGATGGTTCAGGCAACTGCTTCTGCAGTAGCTACACTTACACCATCAGTTAAGCCTTACCTTTACTCCAGAGAACCCAGCTTCACTTACCATTTAAATCCAGAGCTCTCTGAAGGAGACCTGAGTCAGGCAGAGCATATTGCTGCAGAAACACTGAGCTCAGGCTTTCCTAAGCCCAGCTGGAGTCTCTGAGCACAAACTACAAGTGGAATAAAAAAAACACCACCCTGATATTCTATCCCCGCTTACTGATCATTGCAAATGTCACTGGAACTTTTTCCAACAATTAGGATTGTATTGTTTTTTACTTCAACTAAGTAATTTTGTTCTTTTGGTCTAAATTCATCCGACAGTACAACATTTATCTTCATTCTCTGTCCTAAACTGTTAAAAATGCAACTGGATGTTGCTGAGTGTCATGCCAGTGCACATAAATTGTGTGCTTGTGGAGGGGTTTGTGTATCTGTGTCTGCTGCAGCCTTCTTTTCAGCTTACAGTTTAAATTTTTTCCAGATCAAAGAGAATAGCCACTACTTCACTTACTGAAGCTTTCTGTGTCTCTGTCATCCTCAAAAAAGAAAAGATTAAATGTAGTTAATTGTAATACAAGAACTTCAGCATTGGCCAAACTTGCAAAAGAACAAGTTAAGGGATAGGTAAGACAAATAGATTAATTTTGGCAGAACTTGATGACATTCTCCACAGAATACTTAAGTAGGCAGCCAAAGGATGAGTGACGTCTCAAAGGATTAGAGGAGAGTAATCGTACTACCTGTTTCTAAAAGCAGATATAGAAGAGTCAAGGGAATTTCACACAATTCAGCAAGCTGAAAGACTTGATAACAAAAGTTATTAAACAGTTTATAAACACTTAGATGATAATAAAAATGATAAGAAAAAAGCCAACATGGATTTGTCAAGGTGAAATCATGCCAAATCAATTTAATTTTCCTCCTTGAAAGCTCAAGCTGCTTAGTAGATAATAAGGAAGCAGTGCATGACTTCAGTCAGGCCTTTGATTCAGGCCTGTGCAAAACCATCAGTGGCAGCCTAAGGGAAGACAGTCTAGACTGAGGAAGTCCTATTGGTGCATGGTACCTGCTGAAAGGCACTCCCAAGGAACAGGTATTAACAGCACACTATATTAATGGCAATAGGTATTAACAGCAAAGAATGCTTCAGGTGGGGAGATGCAGGGATTTTCCCTGGATATCTGTCTGTCCAATTAATTATATGGTCCTGATGAACAGCTTAGAAACAGTGTTCCCAAACTGTGTTGCAACTCTAATTCAGAGTGCCAGGCAATGGCAACCGCTCTCAGATGAGCCACAAAATGAGCATCTGCACATGGGAGTTGCCACTAGTGAGGTCTCATTTACCCTGTGGCCTGCACCCAGGTCGTTTCCAAACCCTATCCCAGACCCACTGCTTAAAGGGATACACAGAGGATGTGCCTGGAGATCAGTAAGCAAGCAGGGGCTTGGGCAATCTAGCGGTAAACTTACAAACAGGTGAAAGGAGGCTTCCAACCAGGGTAGCCTTGCAGATCATGGTGCTTTTCTGGCAGTGGAAATTGTGGGTTTAACTCCCCTGAGCTGAGAAACCCATGTTCTGTGTCAGCTCTTTTTCCTTAATTTAGCTTGGAAAAGGTAACCTCAGCCTCAGGTGTGTAAAAAAGGCCCAGGCTTCCACTCATTACCCTGAACTGGTTGCCATTGTGCAATAGGTGTACAGCTGAGCGTGCCCATGCAACCACGTGCTGTCTGGGTAAGATCGTGCCCAAGTGGGCTCACACACAGCATAAATGCACAGCCAGCAGGTGACACAGCTCATCATTTGCAGCAACAGAAGTCTGGAAGTGTTTGGATCTGCATGTAGCGGCTGATTTGCACTTTTGGATGCTCAGTGTTCTAAAAACGGGGCCTTTCTTCCTTTCATATGAAAACTTATCTTGCTTAGTTAATTTACCTTTTTTGTTTCTGGATGGGAAAGAGTCTTCAGGAGAACAGGAGGAAGTGGGTTTCAAGAATCTCTTTTTAATTCCCATAAATCATTAGCAGTCAATGTGTAATATATGGGATTGGGGATCAGTAGTCAGAGCCCATTATCTCCAAAGCTGACTCAGATTCCCACCAAGAGACGTCAATCACTTTGTCTTTAACCAGCTAACAACTCTTTCTGGTATGTGTCTCATGGGTATCATACCACTTTGCAGTGCCCTCAACACAGTAGAGAATACAAAGATCTGCTGATTTTCTCTACCACCTTCAAACAAATATCATTGCAGTGGATTGGGGAAGGATTGTTGTGCAAAATATGTTAGTTCTGTGTATGGAAGAGCTAATCAAGCAATAGTACCTTTGGGAGGCCAAGGTTCTGCTGAATAAAAGTTGTATGTGAGGCATTTGCCACTGTTAACCCTCTTTGGGCTCTTTTCTCACAGGTGCCTTTCTCTAACTGCAGCAGAGACTGCCTCCCAGGTACAAGGAAGGGCATTATTGAGGGAGAGCCCACCTGCTGCTTCGAGTGCGTGGACTGCCCTGACGGGGAGTACAGTGATGAAACAGGTAATATCCACAGAGCTGCCTTGGGGGTTTGCAGAGGACCGTGAGAGCCCTCCTGGGCAGCATCTGCAGTTGTGCTGAATGAAGTCACTTGCCTGCAGTCCTGAGCTGGAGGCTGCTTTGCCAGGAGGCTTCACAGAAAGTCTGGAGGGACTTCTGGGGGTAACAGCTGATAGCAAAGTTTGCAAAGTTTTTACAATAAATGGATTCCAAAATCACGAGCTGTGGGGGGGATGTTCTTTTTTTAAGCTGGAACTAAGCATGTGTTGTTCCTATGTGACCTGATCTAGGTGGACCTGCTTCTGCATGGGGGGTGGACTAGATGATCTCTAAAGGTCCTTTCCAACCCCTACCATTCTAGGATTCTATGATTCTATATAGCCCATGAATGGCTGGTTGCTTCAGTGTAAAATGCTCCGAGACACCAATATATGATTCTGGGAACCTGCAGACACCTGAAGGGAACACCCTGTGTGTTTAAGGCCAACGTGTAGCTGCCATATATGTCATCTCACACTTCAGCATCTTGTTCTGACAAAACTTATGGTCTCTTCTTTTTCAGATGCAAGTGCCTGTGACAAGTGCCCTGAGGATTACTGGTCCAATGAGAACCACACATCCTGTATCCCCAAGCAGATAGAGTTTCTGTCCTGGACTGAGCCCTTTGGGATCGCTCTGACACTCTTTGCTGTGCTGGGAATTTTCCTGACTTCTTTTGTCCTGGGAGTCTTCACCAAATTTCGCAACACGCCCATTGTCAAGGCCACAAACCGGGAGCTGTCCTACCTCCTCCTCTTCTCCTTGCTTTGCTGCTTCTCCAGCTCATTGTTCTTCATTGGTGAGCCCCAGAACTGGACTTGCCGTCTGCGACAGCCAGCTTTCGGCATCAGCTTTGTTCTTTGCATCTCCTGCATCCTTGTGAAAACCAACCGTGTCCTGCTTGTCTTTGAGGCAAAGATCCCCACGAGCCTTCACCGAAAGTGGTGGGGCCTCAACCTCCAGTTCCTCCTGGTCTTCTTGTGCACGTTTGTGCAGATCGTCATCTGCGTCATTTGGCTCTACACAGCCCCGCCATCCAGTTACCGAAACCATGAGCTGGAGGATGAGATTATCTTCATCACCTGCCACGAAGGCTCCCTGATGGCCCTTGGCTTCCTCATTGGCTACACCTGCCTCCTGGCAGCCATCTGCTTCTTCTTTGCCTTCAAGTCTCGCAAGCTGCCTGAGAACTTCAACGAGGCCAAGTTCATCACCTTCAGCATGCTGATATTCTTCATCGTGTGGATCTCCTTCATCCCTGCTTACGCCAGCACGTATGGAAAGTTTGTCTCTGCGGTGGAGGTGATTGCAATACTGGCTGCCAGCTTCGGGCTCCTGGCCTGCATCTTCTTCAACAAGGTCTACATCATCCTCTTCAAGCCCTCTCGCAACACCATCGAGGAGGTGCGCTGCAGCACAGCCGCCCATGCTTTCAAGGTGGCCGCCCGGGCCACGCTGAGACGCAGCAACGTGTCGCGCAAGCGGTCCAACAGCTTGGGGGGCTCCACCGGCTCCACTCCTTCCTCCTCCATCAGCAGCAAGAGCAACCACGAGGACCCTTTCCCTCTACCCGCCTCCGCCGAGCGGCAGCGCCAGCAGCAGCGTGGGTGCAAGCAGAAAGTCAGCTTTGGGAGCGGCACGGTCACGCTGTCACTGAGCTTCGAGGAGCCGCAGAAGAACGCCATGGCCAACAGAAACGCCAAGCGCAGGAACTCCCTGGAGGCCCAGAACAGCGATGACAGCCTCATGCGGCACCGGGCCCTGCTTCCCCTGCAGAACACTGAGCCCCTCGGCACTGAGCCTGGCTTCCAGGTAGCTTCCAGCCCAGAGAGCAGCTCGCAGGAGTCAGTGGTGGGAGACACTAAAGAAGAGGTACCAAGCGCTGAGGTGGAGCCTTCCCTGCCGTCGGCCAACTCCCGAAATTTTATAGGCACTGCAGGCGGTTCTGTCACAGAGAACACGGTACATTCCTAACGAAAGATCAGTCGTGAAAAACACACCAGCCCCCAAGAGGAACTTGCTCACCTCTTGCCTCTGAACGGGAAAGACAACAAAAACATGCTCCTGTGACACAGCCCCACCGCCTCCTTACTGTTAGTGCTGGCAGGGTAAATGCACGTGCCTCCAGAGGAAGGACTGTGTCTGGGGAGCCTCAGACTGAATTTGCGTTCCCTTTACCAAACCTAGGGCATCTCAGAAGGACAAGTGAAGATGGCCTCTAGTGGGGCTTAAGCAGAAGTCTGCGTGCTGCCTTGCCTGCGTAAGCTTTCCCTGCCAGACTGCAACTCAGCTGACTATGGGAGGCACTGGGCAATCCCACTATACTCTGCTTTTACATTTATGTATAATATTCCTCTTTCCCACTATGTATAATATTCCCTCTTTATCCAGTATATGTGATCTGTAACCATGTGCATCAGGACTCTCAGCTCTACAAAAGCAAGGTACACGGTTTTCACTTGGGGGAAGCATGGTCGTGGGGAAAATAAAAAAAATAGCCCCCACCGTACTGCATGCTGTGTACAGCCAAGGGTGTGAACATGTAAAGTATTTAATGTGACAGAGCGCCCTGCTATTTATATTTAGTAATGTCCCAGTCTCTCCTTTCTGCCCAACAGGAAATATTGGACAATACACTTCTTAGACTCCATTGCACTAGACCAAGCTACTAAGTTCCTACTGGTTTCCTCCAACCTGCCTGTTTTGGTGGAAGGGGGAGAAACAGCTTGTAAATCGCTCCCCGGAGAACATTGCGAGAGCATGATGTGATGTATCCTCGGTTGATTATGTCTCTAGTAGTTGTATGCTTAACAAAGTGTTGCTGCTGTAATATTCCACATGGTGTACATGGCTAACCCTTTCACACCATAGTCAGTGTCGTGCTTTGCCATATTAATCTGCCTCACACCTACACGGCACTGGTCGTGACGATACCGGTGGGCCTGACACAAAGAGAATGACATGAGGTGAACTGGAGGAGTTAGGGATGGAGAAATAGCCCCCAGGTGTGGTAACGTGATTGCAGGAGTGGCTGAACATCCAAAGCGTGTGTGCTGGTAGATGACCAGAGGAGGAATACACGCAGGCCTGGGCTCTGAGATACGCGCAAAGACAAAGAGATAACTTGGATGTGTTTTGGCTCCTATAGGCCACCTAGCAGGTTATTCCCCTCCTTGCCCATCTTGAAGAGAGGGCACCTAGCACAAGAAAGGTGGACTCTACCTAAAGAAAACCAGTAAGGACTTTATCAGAGAGATTCATTGTTCTTGACACCCATCCCACTCCCGCAAAAGCACATGTAAGCACTTCCAGTTTTGCAAGGCATACCTGGTTGCAGACTGATCAGAGAAAAAGCAGCCCTTAACAGCCTGGCAGGAGAGAGTGGGGTTATCTTGCAGAGTTTATTTCCATCTTCCCAGATCCTGTGAGTAAGAACAAGGAACCAAGATGCCAGCACACTCCCTCCTCAAACGTGAAAGTAGTCTAGACCACCATGGGCAGATAGAGGGGCCGGCAGCTTCATGTGGGCGGAGACAAAAGGACTGTTTGGAGAAAATACCACGTTTCTCTTGTTACTGTTTTTGCTTGGTGTTTGCTTGTTTTTGCTTTATTTGCCAGGGCAGGCAAATAAAACTTACAGGTGACATTACTGCATAAAAACCTTTGTTTTGCCACCTCCGCTTGTTGCTGATGAGGAAGAGGGGTTTGGGCTTGAGAGAGTAAAGTCCAGAAGTCCAAGGAGCACACTACTCAGACAAGTTATTTTAACCCTTTTATTGATCTGTTACATTCTTCTTGGGGGGAGGGGGGGTTGTCAACTTTTAATTATGCTATGTAAAGGACCAATACAACTTTAACTGTAAGGTCTGCAAATCACAATATTTGATTAAAGCTATGGCACAGCTCGTCTGAAAAAAAGACCACAGGGTTTGAAAACACAATTTTGGATAGCACGTTCTACCTCTGGACCCAGTGAGGGTTAAAAACCAGGTCCCTTCCCCACGCTGCTGACTCTGGCCTCTAGGCTTAGTTCAGGATGCAGATCCGTGGTGTGCGGAGTCTAAATGCACGAATAGAGATGGACGCTAGATGGCAGAAAGGGCTAAAAAAAAAAAAACCACTCGGGTTAAGGCCCACGCTCCGAAAAACGTCAGTTCAAATAGTTGTAGCGCTAGTGAATCATTCCTGAGGGCCAAACTTAGCACAGTAGCCCCTGAAGCAAAGCTCACAGCACTGAAGGCATAGAAGAGCTTACAAAATGAATGAAATTAAAACGATATGAGCTGAAGACTGTGCATGACCATAAGCCACATAACATAAGAAACAGAAAGGTACTGCCAGCAGCCTTTAGAGAACACTAATCACTGGCTATGCACACAGTAGATAGTTTTGAAATTTGGGTGCATTTTCATTCTTTGAGTGGTTTTCATTCTTTATCTGTTGGGGTTTTTTTACATCTACTTGAAAGGAATTCATACCCTGGCACACAGGCTCCAACAGCTGCCATAATTTTGTAGCAACAAACCAACTCTGCTCAGTTTTCTGAAGAACCCCCATCCAGCCTGCCCGCATATACACCTGGAGCTCTAAGCCTCGGTCTCCAAATGCCACGTGAGCCTATTGTAGTGATGCATATGACAGATGCAAGGGAAGTCTGGGAGAAAAGGACTCCCTTTTTGACAGTGATTTGCAACCAAACTCTTTTTGCCATGCATGGAGAAGGGCTCCCATCCTGCCAAGTCTGGAAAAAGGAAGATTTTCTCAGGCAACTGTCCAAAAGCCTGTCTGTGTGTCACACAAGGCAATACTGATGAAGACAAGTTGGAAAACTTCCTTCTGTTGAAAGCTCAAGCCCGAGAACCTCCACTGGCAGCTACACACGTGAATGGTTACCTCATCCTACTCCCATGATTCAAAAAACCTGCTGGAAAGCCTGTGCTGATGTGGTGACTCCTGAACCATCCAGAAACAAAGCAACAACAGAGTCTGTCAGCTCTGTGGTGGGATTTCCATCAGCAATCGTTGCTGATGGGCAGGGAGCAATCCCAGTGAAGAGCTCAATCTTTCCTCCTCACTGTGCTCACCAACCCGTCGGCTCTCTGCCTGCCCAAAGCCCTGGCAGAGTATTTTATTTGCTCACCACAGAGGAGAGAGATGATACTAGGGAGAGAAAACCTTTGTCTCCATTGTTTCATGCCTCTCCCTGTGTCATCCCTGGCAGCGCAGAAGGTCTGTTCAGCATACAATACCTGCTGCTGTTGAAGTTAGGGTTACAGTTACTCAGTGTACTGGGAGATGCTGGGAAGCAGGGGCGCAAAGGTAGGTTTTGTTATTGTTTTTCCAAAGAATCTGGATGTTTCAACTTAGGGGTGGATTTTAGCTAAAGACCTGGACATTCAGACTGAAGTCTCACCAGAGTGTTTCTCAAAGGCTGGATAATTCACCGTAGCCTTTGGTTCATTGGAACAAAATAATTTTAGTTCTAGTGAATCATTCCCATGGGCCAAACCCAAACACGATAGCCCCTGAACCAAAGCTGACAGTACTGAAAGCCTAGCAGAGTTTAGGGAACGAAAACGATGTGCTGAAGAACAGTAACACCAGCCTGGGAGAGGGAACGATGAGCACTGTGAACGACAGGGTCCCGGGAAAGGGAACTTTCCACACGGTTAGAAGCGAACGCGTCACGTAGGCGGAAAACGTGACACACTACAAAAGCAAAAAGCTGCAGCTCAGAGCAGCCCTGTCCTCAAGGGAGACTGCAACAGAGGCGGACAGGCTGCAGACCTCCTGTGCATCGCTCCGCAGGCAGCTCTGGCTGACTGCAATTCCTGCTCCTAGCGCTACTAAAAAAATTACTGTCTTTATTATTTTTGATCCGTCAGTGAACTTGTGGCGGTTTAGGCCAATATCCACCCAGTCATAATATTACTCCCTCTCCTAAGCTGGACAGGAGAGAGAGAGAGGAATATAACAAACTGCTTGTGAGTTAAGGATGGAGAGATCAAACTTGGCAATTAGCGTCACGGGCAAAACAGACTCAACTTAGGGAGAATAAGGTTTGATTTATTAAAGAAACAATAAAAGCAGGGAGATGAGAAATAAAACCATCTTAAAACACCTCCCCCCACCCCTC
>WBNH01001857.1:48743-219318 GCA_013401255.1 Urocolius indicus | reverse complement strand
TTTGTTTAAAGAAGCCACTCCTTTAGCCCCCCCCGCTACTGAAAAACCTGGCCCAGGCCAAAACCACTACAGAACTACAGGACGGGAACGTTTTCCGCCAAGCCCTGAGAAAGCTGCTCCCGTCGCTGGCTCCGCGGCGGTGACGGACGGGAGAGAGGAGGGACGGAGGAGGGACGGAGGGAGGAGCGGGGCGGGGCAGCAGCCTCGGAGACCCGCGCTGGGTCCGGGCCGGACCTGGCCCCGCTGTTGCTGCTGCTGCTGCTCTCGTCCCGTCCCGTCCCGTCCCGCTCCGCCCCAGCCCCGGCCCCGCCTGCTGGGCAGCACCGCAGCGGCGCGGCGCGGTTGCCATCATGTTGTGCGGCGGGACCTCGGCGGCCCGACCCGCCACCGACGAGACGCAGCAGATAGCGAACGAGGTGAGGGCAACGTGCGGCGCCAGGGCGAGCCCCGGCAGGGATCCTCTCACACCCCCCCCCCCCGGGGCCCGGGCAGGGCTTGGCAGTTCCCCCCGCGCCTTCTCCCGACGGGCCTCAAGGGCCGTGGGATCCGCATCTGCCGGCGGCGGGTCGGGACGCAGCGCTCCAGGGGGCGGCTGAGCCCCCCCCCGGGTGCGTTTGGCCGCCGCTGAAAGGGGGGAGGCGGCTGCGCTGCCCCCGCGGCTGGAAAGCAGCTGGGAGCCTGGCAAACGCTGCGCACGCGCCGAGCCGTCGCTGGTTCTTCCCTGCGCCTGCCTGGGCTCGCGTAACTCCCGTCTGCTCCAGGCAGAGCGCGCTCAGCGTGTAGGGAGGAGGGTCGGGAAGGGTTGAGAGAGGAGCCGCAGGCGCACTGTTGGGTGCTGGGGGAGAGCCGATGCTGCCTGTGCAGGTGATGCGCTACCTGCCAGCGGCGGCGCGGAGCCGCTGCGGATCCCATCCATTGCCCCAGCTCTGCGAGGTCCATTTTCTCGAGCTCAAATGGCTCCTTACAAAGCCTAAACCTTGTAGACACCACAGGGGTGGGTTTTTTTTTTTTGGTGGGGTGGAATAAGTAAGTAAACTCCTCTGCCGCTTCTGCTATTCACCGAAGCGGTATTCAGCTCTAACCACTGTCGGCTCCAAATCCTGATACTGCTTAAAGAGTTACTTAAATTACCGCCCGTGTTCGTGAAACACGTGATTTTGCTCTAAAAAATGCTGACGGTAAAACTCTCTCAAAGCACGTGGTCATGTTTCAGTCACGGGAACTCGTTGTCCTTCCGCTTTTTAGTTTTATCAGCTAGGGTGTGTCAAGCCGGTGAAGAAAGATGAAGAGCAAGGTCCAGCTTCTTACGTTCTTTCTCGTTGTCTGGATTTGTTCCCCAGGCTGCAGCAGTTTCTAAACGTGCATAGGAGCCATTCCGGCTTGTAGAATCTGATGATTGTGCATTTAACGATAATAATAATAATAATAATAAAAGAGATGTGTATCTCCTCAGCACCAGCCTCAGTCTGCGATAATGACTACCTTACTGAGAATTTCTGTGTCACAGTTACTGTTACGACCCGTTAAGGCCTACATGTCTTGTTAAAGACAGTGCAAGTATTCAATTTAACATTGCACGTGGACTGAAAACTGGGTTTGAAATCCTAACTTTCTCTTCGGTGGCAAACTGCAGTGATTTGGGAACCCAAAAATAAGATGACAGGTATAGAAACAAAAACCCAGCTGGATTCAGAAAGGAACAGAATCAATTAAAAAAAAAATGTGGTGTTTTCGTTTAAATCGCATAAATATGTCAAAGTTTGTCCAGCTGGTTTTTACTGCCAGTTTAAGTTAATTAATGAAATACAAGTGGAAAATCCAAAACTGAAATTTGCCCATGCAGTCATATCCTCATCAGGTAACAGACTGTGAGGGAAACATTAGTCTTGTTAAATCAAGGTAGACTTAAAATGGTTTGTTTACTTAAAATCAGGGGTGTTTTGGGTTTTTTTTTTTTTTTTTTGTGGAGGTTTGTCAGAGCCAGCCAGTTCATCTGCCATAAATGCAAAATTTCCTGCTCCTGCTTTTCCAGTTCTTGCCTACATTGTATTGTTTCATAAGAATTGTGATGATGGCCTGACATTCAGATTCCTGGCACAGGCAAGTACAGCTCCTTGCCCAGGGCAGGTATAGTGTGAGACAGAGCAGGACACTTTCCTTCCAACGGTGTCTGGCTTAGGAATCCTGTGAGAACTGCATCACCGCAGCAAGGATTTCCACTCTGGCCTGTTCCACCTTTGGCTTCTCACTGGCAGCTGCAGCACAGGTTTGTCGGGATGATTTTTACCCATTCGCTTCTTAGGAACTGCTCTGGGAATGAGCAAACAGGCCATGCAGGTCAGCAAAGAGCCTTCAGGGCATGATAATTGTCAGTGCTGTGACTGAATCATAGACCAACCGAGTTGGAAGGGACTGAACCTAGAATCATAGAATGGGGATTGGAAGGGGCCTCTCGAGATCATCCAGTCCAACCCCCCTACTAAAGGAGGCCCACCTAGATTGGGTCATACTTGTGTCCAGGCGGGTTTTGAAGATCTCCAGAGACAAGATTCTACACCCTCCCTGGGCAGCCTGTGCCAGGGCTCCCTCACCTGAACAGTGACATAGTTTTTTCTTATGTTTAAATGGAACTTTGTGTTCCAGCTTCATCCCATTACCCCTTGTCCTGTCACTGGACACTCTCCAGGAAAAAAAAGTGATGCCCCAACCTCTGGACAAACACCATTTATTTGTAAATATTAATGAGATTCCCCCTCAGTGTCCTCCAGACTAAACAGTCCCAGATCCTGCAGCCTTTTCTCATAAGGAAGATGCTCCAGTCCCCTGATCATCTTGGTAGCCCTGTGCTGGACTCTCTCCAGCAGTTCCCTGTCCCTCTTGAGCTGAGGAGCCCAGAAATGGACACAGGACTCCAGATGAGGTCTCATCAGGGCTGAGTAGATGGGGTAGAAGAACCTCCCTTGACTTGCTCACTACACTCTGCTTGATGCATCCCATGCTGCCATTGGCCTTCTTGGCCATGAGGGCACATTGCTGGCTCATGGTTAGTTTGTTATCAGCCATGACTCCCAGGTCTCTCTCTGCAGAGCTGCTCTCCAGCAGGTCAATCCCCAGCCAGTACTGGTGCATGGGGTTGTTCCTTCCAAGATGCAGGACTCTACGCTTGCCCTTGTTGAACCTCATAAAGTTCTTCTCTATCCAATTCTCAAGCCTGTCAAGATCCTGCTGAATGACAGCACAGCCTGCTGGGGAATCAGCCAGTCCTCCCAGTTTGGTGTCAACAGGGAACTTGCTGAGGGTGCACTCTGTCCCCTCATCCAGGTCATTGATTGGCCCCAGAACCAATCCTTGAGGAACTACACTGCTCACAGGTCACTAGCTCTATTCTGTGCCATTGATCAATCACCACCCTCTGGGTTCTGCCATTCAGCCAGCTCTTGATCCATCTCACCGTCCACTCATCCAAGCCACACTGCCTGAGCTTTCTGATGAGGATATTATGGGAGACAGTGTCAAAAGCCTTGCTGAAGTCATGGTAGATGACATCCACTGCTCTCCCCTCATCTAGACAGCCAGTTATGCGTTCATAGAAGGCTGTCAGGTTGGTCAAGCAGGATCTCTCCTTGGTGAATTCATGTTGACTCCCCCTGATAACCATCTTTTCCTTCATATGTTCAGTGATAACATTCAGGATGAGTTGTTCCATCATCTTTCCAGAGATAGAGGTGAGGCTGACTGGCCTGTAGTTTCCTGGTTCCTCCTGCCCAGCACAGGGGCTTTTTCCAGACAGGTCTCAAAAACCTCTGAGGCTAGAAACTGTAGAGTTTCTCCGGGCAACCTTTCACTCTGCCAGAGTGTCATCAGGGTAACAGTTTTTCCCCAAGTCTACCCTGAACCTCCAGCTTCAATTTATGACCATTGTGTCTCATTTTTCTGCCATCACCCCTCAAAGAATCTGACATTTTGTAGGTACTGGAATGCTTTCCTCAGAGCCTTCTCTTCTCCAGGCTGAGCAAACTCCTTTTATTTCTTTCGTCACAGCACAGAGTTCTCCAGCCATCTAGCCCCCTGGTCACCCTCCACTGAGCTCGCTGTGCTTCATTAACATCTTTCTTATATTAGGAGCCCAAAACTGGATTCCAGATGTGCTCTAACAAGTGCTCAGCAAAAATGGGTCACTTGTCTGTTCTGGCTAGGCTCCTGCTGATGCAGCCCAGCATGCTGTTACCAGCAGGACACAGTGCCAGCTCATGTTCAGTCCACTATCCACCAGGACCTCCAGACCTAAACTGGGATCATGAACCAGCAGGGCAGGCTGATAGCAGGTCTTTCAGACAGTATTTCTGTCTGGGCTCTCCCTCCTCATGCTGAGTGAGGGTATCACACAGAGGTGAGTCATTGCCACAGTAACTCCCTGACAAACTCACAGCCGCATGCAACTCTGAGCTTTCTGAAGTGCTGGAGCCAAGTGTTCAGCATACTAGTGGAAATACAAAATGAGCTGAGCCAGGGCAATCTTGAGACCTAAGGAACCAACTTTGCACAGTGCCTAGGATAGCTAAGGGACCACAGGGCAGGGTTAGTGGAGTGCTGATGTCCACCCTGTCATGGCCCCTAGGGACAGAGTAGTCACTGATGAGCTGTCATGGAAAAGCACTAGAGTTTGATCCTGTGCCTTTTCCATGCCAGAGAGGAGGGAGAAGGTAACCTGTTAGCAGGAATTCATAAGGAATTCCTTATTAAAAAGTTCAATTTGAACATAAGAAGAAACTTCTTTCATGTTCAGGTGAGGGAGCCCTGGCATACGCTGCCCAGGGAGAGCGTGGAGTCTCCTTCTCCAGAGGTTTTCAAAAGCCACCTGGACGTGTTCCTGTGTGACCTGATCTGGGGGAACCTGGTTTAGCAGGGCGTTGGACTGAATGATCTCTAGAGGTCCCTTCCAACCCCTACCATTCTGTGATTCTATTATTGTTTCTGTTCCTACTTTACCTAGAGCAGCTGAGCAGTAACAAGCTGGCATTTGTTTTCCCCTAAGGAAGCAGGTGGATTCAGCCAGGAGAACAAATGTATTTATTCCCCTTGAATTTAGGAAGAGGAAGTACACCCTATAGTTAGAAATCTGCTCCCAGCTGGTACTGTTGCACTGAGAATGGAGGGCAGGCTCCATGATGAGCTGGGCCAAGGCGATTTTGAGACTCAAGAGCCAACTTTGCCCAGCACCTGGGATTGCTAAAACAGCACAAGATAGAACAGGCTGAGGCTTGAGTAGGACTGCACTTGCAGCAAGCACTCCAGAACGATTTCATATTGCCTGAAATCAACTTTCCTGATCAAGAATTTCATGGTACAGCTGTGACATTCTAGACAGCCAGGCGTGGGAAAGAAGAGATGCGATTCATGTGTTCATGCCTGCCTCCAGGGTACTGGGCAAGCTATTCTGACTTCTTGAGCATTGGTTCTATACTCTGGAAACTGGGATGATAACTCCAAGGGCTTTATGGTTCAGTCAATTTTTGGAAAATGTTTGCAGTTTGAGTGCATTATAGATTCCAGCAGACATGCTGCAAGAACTGTCAAATAAGTGTTGGAAAAACTCAGGCTTGGGTAGTTTGCTTTCAAAGCTTACTTTTTTTGGACATCTGTTCTGCATTGCTGGGTCTGTAATAACTTTTGTTCTGGGTTTGAAAAGGGAGCTAATGCTGAAAACGGCCCTTTGTCTTGTTGGAAGAATGATATGTACAATGCAAACGTCTCTTTAAATAGGCCCATGGTCTTGTGCATGTAGATAACTGAACCACTTGATATTTGTTGTTAGATGTACAGGACAGAAAGGAAAGCTGGGATGTCGACAGAGGAAATAATTTGTCGAAATAAATCTTATAGAATAGGCAGTTACCAGTTGGAGGCTCCGCACTTGGTGTCAGTCTGTGATGACTGACTCACACCTCTGTCTTGGCTTTTGCTGCCTGTCTAGGTTTCTGATCTGCAAAATTTAACAGTATTCCCTTTGATCTTTTACTGACTAGGAAGAGCAGGAGCTCCCTGTCCTGGAATTCAACAGCAGTAACATGGCAGATGCTGAGGCACACTGATAGTGTGAGCCTTGAATCTTGCCATCAGTCCTAAATAACCTATTGTTTCCTCAAGGTGAAACCTCAGATAGAAGAAAAAGAAGGGAAGACGTTTGATGTCTTCAATGCAGTGGAGTTTAAAACTCAGGTGGTTGCTGGAACAAACTACTTCATCAAGGTAGAGGGCACTGGGCAATGGGTTTATTTGGGGTGGTTTTTTTTTACTTAATGTGCATAATATTTGGAATGGCTTTTTTTACTTTACTGACCTAGAGAGAAATGCTTCTGATTTGGTCTTAATAAGAAACAAATCTGTACCTTAGGAAAAAAGAAAATCTGCTCCCCGCCCCCAGCCTGTCTCCCTGCCTGTATTAAATGGAGATAAGAGGACTTCTCTGTTTGCATAAGGATCTTTACTTTGCAGTTACCTTGTGAAACTTGGCTTGGGGGACAATTCCACACCTGTGCTGTTAAGCAGGAACGCTGCATGAAGTGTGTAAAGATACAGTGAAGTATCAAACCCACTCCTACTCTGCCATAGTGATACTACACGCAAAACCAAGCAGCGCTGGCCAAAAACATTGAAGTGTTTGTCATGCCAGATAAGCTTAGAGCATTTCTGCCTGTGTTTACTATGAATCACTTCTCTGCAACCCCAGTTCCCTACCTGTATGTTCCCTATCTCAGGCACGAGTGGGATTAATAACCATAGAGGATTAGGTGATATTTCCCCAAAGCCCTGCCTCCCAGCCTGTTTTAAAACAAGACCTCACCTTCTGAGGTGGTGATGGCTTTTCTCTGCTTCTCTCCCCTCAAAAACACACTGGTCTGTGCCATCCTTCCCTCCTGCTGAGGGCTTCTGCTACTCCGTGGAACTCACTGACTTTCCTGCTCTGCAGGTCCATGTTGGCAACGATGAGTACGTGCACCTGCGAGTGTTCCGCAGCCTCCCCCATGAGAACAAGCCTCTGAGCCTCCACAGCTACCAGAGCAGCAAGACTAAGCACGACCAGCTGACTTTTTTCTAGCAAGTTCTTCTTGTGTGTTTCCCTGGTACTTTCTTAGGGGCATTTTCTATAGGCTGCAAAATGTTGATTCCTGTGCCAACAAAGGAGCGGGAAGAAAAGTGTCTTTTTGTTGTCTTTGTAAGCTTAATGCTGGGGAAAAAAAAATCAGTTGCTTTTAGGCTGTTCCCTTCCCATGTAATATCTATATGTTAGGGTCACACAGCTACCCTTTCTCCCATACTAATGCAAACCCAAGTAGCTGCACTGACTTCAGCACGTCTTACCTGGAATACTGTGGCTGAGCCCTGTCTGTGGGCTTCCTTGGTCTGGCAGTTGGGAGTGACACTCTGGTATTTACAAGGAGCAAGAGGAAAACCAGAGTCTTTCCTGTGACAAATCTGTAGATTGAAATTGTGCTATTTGTTTGATTGGCAAAGACCTGAAGAGAGGCTTGAGCTGAAGTGATTTTGCAAGCAGGAGAAGGAAGAAGATTCCAGTCTTCTGAAACAAACATTCCTTGTTTATGCCCCTGCAGCAGCAGGATGTAACATCCACTATAGGGTAGATGAGTTTACAGAAGCCACCCAACATTTTCTCAGTCCCTAGGGAAAGTTCTGGAAAGGAATTGAAGCTGGACAAGCATTTCTGCATTGTCATAGAACCACAGAATGGTTGGGTTAGAAGGGACCTTTAGAGATCATCCAGTGCAACCTCCCTGCAGAAGCAGGGCCGCCTCGATCAGGTCGCATAGGAACATGTCCAGACGGGTTTGAAAACCTCCAAGGAAGGAGACTCCACACCCTCCCTGGGCAGCCTGTGTCAGGGCTCCCTCACCTCAACAGTAAAATAGCATTTTCTTATGCTTAAATGGAACTTTCCATTAGTAACAATAAATCTTTCTCTTGAACTGAGATGGCGTATTTGATTGGCGTGGTATTGTTCTCTTTGCTGGTTCTCTATATTGGTTATTATCTCTCTTAGTGAGAGATCTTAGTGTGTCTTTTTCATATTCCAGGTAACCTTTTGTTTATTATATGTTTCAATTAGGAATGTGTTGTTTTAATTAGGTGGGAGACAGGAAAGAGAGTGAGAAAGGCTTTCTGTGGGTATGAGAGCAGCAAAAGGAATGCAAATGTGGACCCTCTGTGCTCAGCACGGCAGGAGACCTGCCACAGAAAAGGCTGAGGCAGCCAGTGCTGCCGTTGTCTCAGCCTTTACTGGTACGACTTGCCTTCAGGATTTGAGGTCCCCAAGCTGAGTGGAGAAGACTGGAGAAAAGAAGACTTCCCTCAGCAGAGCTGGGTCAGGTCAGGGAAACAATTAAACAAATTAAGTCAGTGCCGTGGCCCTTGAGGGGCTGTACCCACGGGTGTGCAGGGAGCTGGCCACTGGCACTGCCACACTTGACAGGGAGGTTCCCGAGGAGTGGAAGAAATAAAAAGGTCACTGCTGTGTTCAAGAAGGGCAAGGAGGAGAACCTGCAGCACCAGGGTCATCAAGCTCACCTCAGTTCCTGGAAAGATGATGGAGCAAATAACCTGGAAGCCATTTCCAACCACATTAAGGACAAGAAGGTCATTTGGGAGTAGTCGGCATGGCTTTACGAAGGAGAATTTATGCTTACTCAACTTGACAAGGTGAAGGGGGAGGCAGTAAAGAGCCGAGCTCGTTTTAGTAGCTCTCAGTGCAGTGAAAGCACAAGAGCAACAGCCACCAACTGAACTACATAATTTCCATGTAAATATAGAGGAATCTCCCTCCTTTTATCTTTTCTTTCTCCTTTTAACAACTACAAGGGGAGCAAGTTGCCCAGAGAGACTAAGGAGGCTCCACTGCTGGAGAGCAAAAAAATTCTGACTGTGCATGGCCCTTAGCCCCTTAGGCCTCTGCTTTGTTGCACCCTAGGGTCACCCCATGATCTCCAGCAGCCTCTTCCAAGTACAGCCTGCCTGGTATTTATTTGTGTGTTTAAGTATTACCTGCTCAGAAATGTTGATGTTTGCCTGGTTGGACAAGGGTTGCTTCACTCTCAACTGAGGGGCAACAGCCAACCTTTAACCAGCACTGCTGCCCGTCCTTGGCCACAGTCTGAAGAAACCACAAATGGCTTTGAGAGGTGACCTTACATGCACGTTACTGGGCTTATTGCTGCCAGTGTGCTCTGAGGGCATGTCAACAGCCTTGCTTAGAAGCAGCATGTTCTGCCTCCTGATTACTAGTGGGGTTTTACATGCTTTTGCTCCTATCACCCCAACACACTCCCTTCCAATAGGAAATGAAGTGAGGGAGCAAGTCTGGCAGCTTATTCTAGTAGTTCTGCTGTTAAAATAAAGTGGCTTAGGAGACACGCTGCAGCCTGCTCCCATACGGTGATGCTGCACCTAGAGGTGGACACACTTTGGCTTCTCAATTCCCTGGCACATTAACAATAATGGTAATTAACAATAACAGTCATTGTAGGTTAACAATAGCTTTCAGAAGTTATTTTATTTTCTTGCATTTACTGACAGAGGCACAAATGACGTGCAACTTGCAGAAGCGAGGCACCATTCCTCATTTTCTCTCAGAAGTAATTCAGAGGATCATCCTTGGTTTTGCCAGTCTCATAACCATCAAGGCTGGGACCCTTGTTCTCATAAGGAAGGCTCTGAAACACCCTCAGGTGGACATAGTCATCATCAGAAACTTGCACCTAGAAGCCAAATACAGACAGAAGTAGCAGGCAGGCTGCACCTCTTGAAACACACAACACAGAACCAAAACATGACACACGTGCTTGCCTGCAAAACTTAGTCAGAAGAGTAGGAGATGCTTGCATTACATATTTTTTTTCAGAATGAAAATAAATTCACTCTGTGTCTCTGTCAGATCCTCAGGCTGACTTCACATTCATCACAACAAACACAGCTGCAGGACTCAAAGGCTAGAGGAATGCTGCTTTGCTTTGAAAGGGAACAGGAGAGCAGAGGGGTTTTATAATCATCTAGAGATAGTCTTTAGCTCTGCAAGTGACATCAGATGGTTTTCTACTACGTTTGCTTCTCTTTCTTGCTATAAACCACTAAGCCAGCCACCCCTAGTGTTTAACTACAAAGCACTCCCTTCTATAACAGATACAAACCTTAATAAAGTAGTTTGTCCCAGCAACCACCTGAGTCCTATATATGATGGCTTTAAGGATGCCAAATGTCTTGTTTGCCTTGCTTTCAAGTTGTGGCTTCACCTGTAAAAAGAAAAGGAAAAATGGTTGGCAGGTTCATATTTCGGCAGGGAAACTGCTACTTGCTGCCCTTTTAATTCATTGCCACAGGAGCTGGGTACCAAGCCATGCTCCCTGGCAAGGGTACACTCCAGTGTCGCCCAACACAGCCCCCTCCTTCGACTGGAACACTGGTGCCTGTACTAATCAGCCTGGGAGGCTGCAAACTGCCTTGTGTTTCACAGCCTTGGGGCTGTACTCAGGCTGTTGACAGATTTTTTTTTCAAGGACCTGCAATAAACAGGGTTATTTGAGAGTATTAAGGCAACCACTTGATCAGGCAGCTCTGAAGCCCTGCAGATAAAGCTGTAATTTAAACTAAATACATCCTTAACCATCAAGAACCTTGTAAAATACAAACATGTGTAATAGTTACAATGGCCCAGGGCTAAACTATGTTCTTCCATCTCCCAAACTGGAACTAGGACCCTTAGGCTGCTGGCCAGAATTCAATCCCAGACCTGCAGAGATGTCATGAGTCCTTTACTGTGTAGCAGCTGCAGATGTATTGTATTTCCAGAAGAAACAGTTTAGCCACTCAGTCCAGGTAGATGTGTTTCTGCACAGTACTCACTTTAAGCCCCCACACAGTTCAGTCATCTACAGCCGTGACACATGTATGTTTAAGGAAAAAAAAACCCCAGCTGTAACAGTTTTTCCTGAAACATGTGAAGTGTAGGGCAAGTTTTAAGTTCACCAGCAACCACAGTGGCACAGTCCTCTCAGAGGTGAAGTATTTGTATCATTACTGTGCTGGGAGGGCACGGGGGCAGCAGGGAAGATAGCTGTGAGCAGTAGTGCAAGCCTGGCCAGCTGCTCCAGGCATCAACATTTATGTACCAGTGACTGTTTGACTGCAGTCGTGTCTGATGACACAAATGCCTCGCAGAAAGGCAACTGCACTGAACAGCTTACAATCTCTATAGTCAAAGTATAAAAGGTCTTTTGCAGGCTAGGTGACAGCCTCTCCTGTGCACAGTGCCAGCCATGCAAATAGCCTGATGTGCCCTGGGAGTCGGGTTGAGGAGCACAGCCGCACGGGGCAGCTCCTCAGTGCTTCTCCCTAGCCACTCGTTTTGCAGACTGGCACAGAGTTAGTTGGTTTTCTCAGGACAGCCACCTCCAGCTGGCTGCAGCTCCCACAGCATTCCTGCCTAGCTGGCAGGTCTGGAAAGCACAGTAAGAAACATCCTGTCAGTTGCTTCCAGACAGTCAGAAATTATCTGTTGTATCAGATAATACAGAGACTCCTCATGCTCTCTTACTCTGCTCTTCTTTCAAGCAGTTTCCATGAGGTTTCAGCTGTACTTCTAGCTCAGGAGCTGCTAACTGTAGCAGACCAGGGAAACTTCAATTTCCAACTCTCTCCCAGCTGTCTGGGCCTGGGAGCTCCTAAGATGCTCTTAAGTGGCAATTTCTGGTACATGTTATTCCTCTCAGAACAAAATAAAAGCAAAGCCATTTCTCTCCAGTTTTACTATTTGAGGTCACTCCTCAAATATTTGAATAGTGTGTTCAGGTTTGAGCCTCTCATTACAAGAAAGACACTGAAGTGCTGGAGCATGTCCAGAGACAGGCAATGAAGCTGAAATGATATGAATTGCTTCTCGGCTTTGCAGACCATAAAATCCTTCAGAATTCTGTCATTAAAGATCGACACCATTACCTGACTGGAAGCAGAGCAGGTTTGTCTCCACAGAATATTTTCCTTAAAGAATCATACCAAAGCCTTTTCAAGCGAAAGGGACCAGGGAGGTTCTATCTCCCATGCTCAGCACAAGGCAAAAATTTCACCTTGCAGAAAAATAAAGAGCAAAGAATCATTTGCTTTCATTTTCCTGAAGTTACTGAGAACAGAACACCAAACCTAAGATCAGTCCTCTTCTAGAGACAAATGGAAAATATCTGTGTCTCTGCATTTCAGATTCTTCATGCCCTTCATGCCCTGTGCTTTATGAGCATTAGCACAGCCTGAAATGCGTGCTCACATTTTGAAGCGTGTGTCTGCTCACTGTGGGTTCATCTCTGATACTCATGGCAATAGGGTAGGATCTTTTGATCACCCAAGACACAGCCAAGCATTAAATATTTAGCTCAGTTTATGGCATGATACATTGTCCTATCAGGACTCAAAAGAGGCCCTTCAGGTATTTCACAGACTCATTAGACAAATTTCACAGCCTCCAGCTAGCAGAAGATATTGCCTTCCCCATCTTACATGGGAAATACACAACGGTGCCCCAAGTCCTTGCCTAGGGTCTCCCCTCCATAGATAAAAGGGAATTTCTGATCTCTGCAGGTGCTGTGTGCCAGCACAGGCGGAACGGCAATACTGCTCCTGAGTCATTCACTCAGTGTCCCCCAAACAATTAGAAATAATCCTCTTCCTCTGTTCTGCAGTAAGTCATCACCTCTCTCACTAACTTATTACCACACACTCAAGCCCCTTTGCCCAACTTTGGCAACCCCAGCTGTGCCTGACTAATAAAGCCCTACAAGTAAGAAGGCTCAGAGGGCAAGGTGATATGTCTACAAAACAGAAAAGAATGCGGGGTGGGACTGACCACATCTTTTCCAAAGAAGATTACTTCATCTCAACACAAAGGGGACTGGAGGCCATTTGTTTTAGACAGACACCGATGGTAGGTGAGGGGATCAACTTGGGCTGTAAGCTCTCAGAGCTCATTAAAAGCACACAAACCCCTCCCTGAGTCAGCATTGGAGGAGTGATGAGGTGGCTCTGCCCAACACACAGTACAGGTGTGACAGTCAGCAGATTACAGAGACCAGTAGTGGAGGTCACGCTGGTGGTATCACTGAACCTGCAATGAACTGCAATTGTTCTGTTTTGCTAAGAGCAACCTACATCTGTGCTGTGTTACCAGTATGTCTCTATCACTCTTCTAAATGAGAAACCTCATGTAACGTCAAATATCTTCAAACAAGGACATGAAACATTATACCCACCACGTGCAGAGTATCAAAGAGAAGTGCTGGCTCTGCCCCTCTGCATGCACAGCCCAGCTCACCTCAGTCTGGTTTCATCACTGCTTGGTCTTAGGCTGCAAACTCTGCCCTCCCGGGCACAGCGAAGGAGGGTGCTGGGAGCCCTGCACACACAGGAGTGTGCAGCGGGATCTGCCGGCACGTCCAGCCCTGCTCTACTTCCTACTTTCACTTCCTCAAGGTGGCAGTGAGTCAATTATGACTTGTTCGGTGCCCAAAGAGGGAAGAGCTAATGCTTCAGAGCTGGGAGGGTGAAGGGGATTGGTGGGGTGGGTGGGAACATGACATGACAGACACAAAAGGAGCTTTCTCATTCCATCTTGTCCCCCTCCTGCTTCTCAGGATGCACTTCATACTCTTTTAAAAGTTGCCAAACCGCAGGGTGTTAGAAGATCTGCACAGGCTGTGTTCATACACCTGCTTCCAGGACAGGACTGCTGCCCATAACCAGTGACCATGGCAAGTGAACTCAGCTTGGCTGCCTTGTGCCAAGCTCCCCTTACCCCTCTGGCTCACGAGCAGCCCTGTATCACAGCCGTGACTCCAGAAAACTCTAGATTCCAGCAGAGAACACGCCCTGCCCTGTGTGTATATTTTGTAGTGCACACTACCACATGGTTGGTCCTATCCATGTCCTCAGTGCAGAATTAATTCTACCAGGTACAATCTTCTCCCTTCAAACACATCACCTTTCATTTCAGACAAGCAGCCTCAGTGCTGGCACAGTAGAGCTGGTCTTTTACCTACAAACATTAACTGAAGGCAGACACCACTTTGCCCAGCGACAGACAAGGACGAGACAGAGAAGCGGTTTGTTTTGGCCTTACCAGTACACTGCCTGTGCAGAGTGCTGAGAAAATACTTCCTGGAACCAAGGTAGCTTGCAACTCACCTGGTCAGCAATATGCTGGACTTCTGGAGTGGCAGGCTTGGGCTCAGATAAGCCTCCAGGCATCCCAGCGTCAGACATCGTGTCTGAAATGACAGGTGGATCTGAAGAGGAAGCTCAGCGAGAAGGGAGTTCGGTGTAGTCTGAGCAGAGACACCAGGCATCTTGTATATATACACATGTGTGTGTGTGTCATGGAACCATGTGACCTGTAACATACAGAGCCTACCATTACTAAACTGGAGCAGGGAAACAGGGAAAACAGGCCTGGGCTTTAGGGGGAAGCAATGTAATATAGCACTGGTAATATGAATACTACATGAAAAAAACCCACTTGAAAATCTGTCTCCATATCCATATAGTCTCCATATCAATAAGAAAAGCGAACAATAGCCTCCAGCCACCCCATCTTAAGACAGATGGTTTAGGCTGAAACTACAACCCTTTTGCCTCTCCACCCATGTGCAGTGACTAGTATGGGCACTTAGGAAATGCATCGAAGTCACACCTAGTATTTCCCAACAATGCTCACAATCAGAAGGTGGCATGCAGTAACTTCCCCGGAGCACCTCCCATTTATCCTCAAATCTTACTAGCTCAGCATCCTTTTAAGCATGAAACAAAAGCAGAGTGTCATTTACTTTGGGTGATTTTACTTCCCTGTCCCTGAGCAGAAAGGTGCCAAGGTAAAGACCAGAATCAGCAGGGGAAAACATTAAATCCTAGGTTCACGTTAAATAGTGCCATTAAGGTTTTTCTGCTTCTTTCCCCGCAAACCTACAGATGTATTCAGCCAACCATAACAACAACTGAATACGCAGTACATCATTTATCCTTCTATTGAAACCCTAGTGCCAATTTCTTGGAAGACAAAATACAATCCCTCACACTACAGTAGCTCTCGGTGCACAATCGCTGTTGCAATTTCAAGGTACTTGTCTTTCACACCCTGCTGCAATATGCAGTAACATGCAGAATATCTAATCAGAAGTGTTTGTTCTGCAGTTACAGTCAAAGACACAACATAGTCATATTCATGCCCACTTATGAATGTACAAAGCTCCAACACATGCAACCTCCTGAGGAAAGGCCAGCAACTGTTAGAATCCCTATCTGCTAAAAAAGGAGAGACAACACTTCAAGGCCACACAAAAACTACTCCCCTTGGGTATTTCGACCACCCCCCTCTCCACAAAATAGGAGGAATGTTGCTCCAGACAAACTGCAACAGAACAGACACTTTTTAGTCCCTAGGGCTGGGTAATTTGGGAGGGGGTGAAGCAATAATGCAGCACTTTTCTGCTGGAATCAGCAATAGGGAGCATTAGTGATTGATGCCATCTCAAAACAGATGAAAGAACAGAAGGTCATCAGGGAGTAGTCAACACAGATTCATCAAGGGAGATCCTGCTTGACCAACACACTATGACGGCATAACTGTCTGGCTAGATGAGGGGAGAGCAGCGGATGTCATCTACCTTGACTTCAGCAAGGCTTTTGACACTGTCTCCTAATCCATCCTCATAGGAAAGCTCAGGCAGTGTGGCTTGGATGAGTGGATGGTGAGGTGGATGGAGAACTGGCTGAATAACAGAGCGCAGAGGGTGGTGATGAACAGAGATGAGTCAAATTGGAGGCCTGTGGCCAGTGGAGATCCACAGGGATCATCAGTTCTGGGGCCAGTCTTGTTCAATATAGAATCATAGAATGGGAGGGTTGGAAGGGACCTGTAGAGATCATCTAGTCCAACTCCCCTGCAGAGGCAGGTCCACCTAGATCAGGTCACATAGGAATGTGTCCAGGTGGGTCTTGAAGACCACCAAGGAAGGAGACTCCACAACCCCTCCGGGCAGCCTGTGCCAGGGCTCCCTCACCTCAACAGTGACATGATTTTTTTCTCATGTTTAAACGAAACTTCTGGTGTTGCAGCTTCATCCCATTACCCCTTGTCCTGTTGCTAGCTACCATGGAAAAAAGGGATGTCCCAACCTCCTGACAACCACCCTTTAGATATTTGTAAATATNGGAGAGCAGCTCTGCAGAGAGAGACCGGGGAGTCCTGGTTGATAATAAACTAACCATGAGCCAATAATGTGCCCTCATGGCCAAGAAGGCCAATGGCAGCATGGGATGTATCAAGAAGAGTGTGACCAGTGGGTTGAGGGAGGTTCTGCTCCCCTTCTGCTCTGCCCTGGTGAGGCCTCATCTGGAGTCCTGTGTCCAGTTCTGGGCTCCTCAGCTCAAGAGCGACAGACAACTTCTGGAGAGAGTCCAGCACAGGGCCAGCAAGATGATCAGGGGACTGGAACATCTTTTTTATGAGGAAAGGCTGCAGGAACTGGGGCTATTCAGCCTGGAGAAGACTGAGGGGAGACTTCATTAACACTTACAAGTACTTGAAAGGGGCAAGTCAAGAAGATGGGGCAACACCTTTTTCAGTAGTGTCCAGTGACAGGACTGGGTATAATGGACATGAGTTGGAACACAAAATGCTCCACTTAAGGAAAAATTTCTTGACTGTTGAGGTGAGGGAGCCCTGGCACAGGTTGCCCAGAGAGTGTGTGGTGTTTCCTTCTCTGGAAGTTTTCAAAACCGACCTGGACGTATTCCTGTGTGACTTGATCTTGGTGGACTCCCTTTAGCAGGGGAGTTGTACTAGATATTCTCTAGAGGTCCCTTCCAACCTCTACCATTCTGTGATTCTATGTGAGTGTGCTGAAAACAAGCCTATTGACCCTCCTGATGGATGACAAGTGATGCAACGGACTGTTTGTACTTCATATCTAACCTCAAGTGCTGTTCTTGGTACAAAAGGTATTAAACTGAAGAGTATATAGACCACAATAAGATCAGGTTACTAGTAAGGAAGTTGCAGAGCTTCCCACACTTGAGCAGCAGTGTTGTAGGATGCTTAAACCACAGGCTGTTTGCCCAAGTATTGTGTCAAATACCACTGATCTTTACGAAAAGACCAATCAGAATTATTGTAACCAAGCTAGCTTTGCATTGCTTATAAAAGCCTGATGCTTGTTAGTAAAATTGAGTTATGACCTTAACCATATTGGTGTCTGTCATTTCTCCGTGGAGCCCTGTCCAACATTTGGCGCCCGAACAGGGACCTTTGACTCTTGTTGCCAACTGGGCATATGAGAAACCGTTGCCTAACCATGGTATGGTGTGATCGCTGTCAAAACAGTACACATGATACCTCTGCATGTCATAAGTCGGGAAATGGACAGCAGAGAGCGAGCAGCTGCGCAAAGACAACCAGTAGCTGCTGTACAATCAGAGAGTTCCTGAACTGCAATCCCCCAGCAACAAGAGGGAGCCCTGGGGTGGACTTGGAAACAACAGTAGAAGTAACTCTGACAAATACATCTGTTGCAAAAATCCCTACTCAGGCTAAAGGACCATTAACTCAGCAGCATAAGATTGCAGGCTTGCTGTTGGGACGATTATTTGCAGGTCTAGAGGGATTGATTGTAATCCCAGGGGTCATCGATTCGGACTTTGTCAGGGAAATCCACATCATGGCCTATATTCTAGATCCACGTCTTACAGTCCATGCAGGAATCAGGATTGGACAGACTGTGGCTATAAAAAATGAACAGCCCTGTCTTTCGCAAGAACAAAGAACTAGGGGTTTTGGGACCAGTGGTTTGTTTTACCAGTTCCTTAGCAGAGGCCTACTATTGCCGTTACTGTGACTCAAAATCAAAAGACTTTACATCTGATCACAACGCTGGACACTGGCACAGGTGTGACTATAGTAAACTGCACCCACTGGCCCACGGAATGGCCTTTATGAACTCCTGCCTCCGGGATAGTAGGGGCAGGAGGGGGTTCACATACCAAGATGAGTGTGTTGCCAGTGGTTGTTAAACTGGAATATGAAACTGTCCTTTCTGTGTGTGTGTATGTTATGACATTGCCTGGAACTTTACAAATGTTGATTGGCCACGATGTACTTGATCAGATGGGTGCTATTATTACCACAGACAGACAACATTTTTAGTGTCGGCCACTGCCGAGCAGCCACCCATACTACCATTAACTTGGCTCTCCGATGAACCTGTTTGGGTAGAGCAGTGGCCGTTAACACAAGAGAAGCTGCAACATGCCAAAGCATTGGTAGCTGAACAGCTGGCTAATGGGCATATACACCCCTCAGTTAGCCTGTGGAATATACCTACTTTTGTGATTCAGAAAAAAGTCAGGAAAATGGCGTCTTTTACACGACCCGCGGAAAATCAATGATCAGATGCAGGCCATGGGAGCCCTGCAGCCAGGTCTCCCTTCCCCTGCTATGTTACCATGAAACTGGCACATTTTGGTGATCGTTTTAAAGGATTGCTTTTTCACGATTCCATTGGCTAAACAGGATTGTCAGGGTTGTGCTTTTACTTTACCTTCTATCAATAAGGCAGAACCTAATCAGCATTTTGAATGGGTAGTGTTACCCCAAGGAATGAAAAATTTTCCTACCCCGTGCCAGTTATATGTGATGCGGGCTATGGTACCCATCCGGTTTCTTTGGCCTCAGGTTATTATTTATCATTATATGGATGATATTCTGTTTTGTAAATAAACACAGTTTTTGGATAAAGATGTTATGTTTGTAATTATGAGACTCAAGGAAAAGGGACTGACAGTTGCCCCCAGGAAGGTACAATGTAAATCTCCATGGCATTATTTGGGTTGGAAAATTACTGATTCACTTATACAGCCTCAGAAAACTGAGCTGAGTATCAACTTACCCACCCTCACTGATGTACAAACATTATTGGGAAACTTGCAGTGGGTTCGCAACATTGTGGGTATCACTAATGCTGATAATGCCCCTCTTTTGCCACTTCTGCGTGGAACTGATGCCTCACAGTCTGCCATCGTACCTTCCTCATTCCGGTGTGTTTTGCAACGTTTGGTCATAAGGTAGCTAACGGAGCTGTCAGCCAGCGACTGGCTGATGTGCCACTTCTCTGTAATCACTCCACACACCCTTTTGCTGTAGTTTGTCAACAGCAAAAAGAAAATGGAGAAAACAGTACCAGAGAGAGATGTTCCCGTGCCATTGACAAACGGCAAAAGCAAGAGAACATTATAATTCTGGAGTGGATGTTCCCTACTGTGCGACTGAAAACTAGCATACAGACCCGAATGGAAGCACTAGCAGAATTGATTCGTAAAGGTCGGCAAAGAATCATCGATATTGCAGGAACAGAACCCACTGACATTGGAATTCCAGTAACGGCAGAACACCTAGAGTGGCGTTACTGACCTTCAGTGGCATTACAAGAAGCTCTACTAGGCTATGCTGGTAAAGGGCATTCAAAAGGACCTAGTGGGCCTCTATGGCAAGTTTTAAGCCAACGTGAATGGATCAAGCGGCCAAAACTACCTAGTCAGCCTGTGGAGGGTTTAACGGTATTTACCGATGCCAGAAAGGTCTCTAAATGAGCTGCCTGTGTGTGGAAAAAGGGTAATCAGGACAGCTGGAATCATCACATAATTGAAGGAACAAAAGATGATTCCCTACAGACCTTAGAGCTAGCAGCTGTATGTTGGGCTTTTCAGCAGTGGCGTGATGTGCCTTTGAATGTTGTATCTGACTCTCTTTATGTTGTGGGTGTAGTTTGCCGCATTGAGGATGCCTTATTACCAGAGATCCAGAAACCCCAATTATTGGATCTGTTTATACAACTTAAAACAGCTATAACAGGAAGTCAGCACGAGTACTGTGTGATACACATTCCCAGCCATCAGATTCCCTAAGGGTTGGGGAAAGGTAATGATGAGGCAGACAAATTAGTAAGTCCTGTACGTATCATGCCTCCCAACAATATTTTCCAGCAGGCTCGTAGTGCCCACAAAAGGTGTCATCGTAACGCTAAATCCTTAAGAAAGCAATTTAAGCTAACACATGCTGAAGCTGGAAGCATTGTCAGGGCCTGCCCACTTTGCAGTCATCATGATCCAGGTATAGGGCTGGGAGTCAGTCCTAGGGGACTTAAAGCATTAGAAATATGGCAGATGGATGTCACCCTCATAGCCACTTTTGGAAAGCTCAAATTCGTGCATGTTAGCATAGACACATATTCAAAAATGATGTGGGCAACTGCACTGGCTGGTGAAACAGGAAAACATGTTTGTGAACACCTTACTGCCTGTTTTGCACTCACAGGGGGTCCCACAAAACATCAAGACTGAAAATGGACCAGCGTATATGGGCACAAAGGTAAGACATTTTCTTAAGATGTGGGGTGTGCAGCATCAGACAGGTATTCCCCACTCCCCAACGGGACAGGCAATCGTTGAACAGGCTCAGCAAACATTAAAACGATACCTGGAAAAACACAAGAACGTAACGGACCATCAAGAAAAGCTGTTAAAGGTTTTATTTGTTTTGAATCATTTAACTTTGGTAGGTGATAACGATGAGCCACCAATAATTCTACACCGCAAGGCGACAACTGAGGTGCCTATGCCAAGAATGACGGTAAAATACCGGGACCCAAAAACAGGTATTTGGAAGGGACCAGCCTCAGCGGTTGTTAATGGTAGAGGATATTTTTGTATTTCCACAGGTAGTGGAAATGTGTGGGTACCAGCCCGATTTGTGAAGCCTATACTTGGAGAGACTCGAGGAAATGACGATGACCAAGTGGATCTGGTGGACTCTTAGCGGTTTGTTGATGGCTGTGGCTATCTTAGCTGGACAGCCGCCAAACAACCATCCCTTTGTTTCTCTCCCTAAACTAAACGTCTGGGTCACGTTGGCAAATGTTACCGGAAAGGATACCATATGTCTGGCTACCACTGATCCGAGAAATCCGTTTTCTACTTGTCTAGTGGGAGTGGCCAGTGGATGACTGGCCCGTTCCCACGAGCCAAAGGGAGGTTTTTGTTCAGACAGGAATTGTTGACAACTGCAATGGCTGGACCCCTTATTTACCCACAAGAAGTTTGGAACCACAAGAGCTTGAGCTTTTAGGGTCTGTAAAGATGGATTTTTGTGTCACGTTCAATTATACCGGAAAAAAACAATCTAGGGCCTGGGATGTTACCCCAATACACCCGTATATAGAAATGCAAGTGTATGGTGCAACTTTACCTCAGAGAACATATCAAGGTCTAGCAATGTTCCCTTGAAATTACTGCCAGGCATATTTTTTTATCCGTGGAGATAGAGCTTGGCCTGCTATTCCATCACATATTATTGGAGGCCCTTGTAGTTTAGGACGCCTTACACTGTTAGCTCCAAATATGTCCACGATCTTCCAGCATCGACTGTCACACAAAACCTGAGCTAAGCCCAGCATGCATGCATTCTCTCCAGACTGTGATGACAATCATGAGTTTTGGTCTCTGGAGAAGAGGGTTGCTCCTGCCTTGTTGGCATCTGGGTTGGCAGCGGCAAAAGCGCTGGGGCTTTTGGACAAGCTTGACTGTTGGCTTGCAAAACAATCTAATGCTACTAGTAAAGCTTTGTCGGAATTGTTAATGGATGTTGATAGCATTAGACATGTGACTTTGCAAAATAGGACTGCTATAGATTTTTTACTTTTGGCTCATGGCCATGGTTGTGAAGATTTTGAAGGCATGTGTTGTATGAATTTGTCAGATCATTCAGAGTCTACACATGCCAGTATCCAACAGTTAAAGAACAGTGTTTTTAAACTTCTAGAAGATAATGAAAGACCTTTTGAGAAATGGCTGACAAGTCTACTTGGAGCAATCCCAAGATGGCTCCAAGGACTTATGAGGGAAGGCCTGCGCATTTTAGTTGTAATAATTTTGCTTGTTAGCTGTATTTCGTTTCAGTGTATCAAAGGAAGCTTACGCCAGATTGCTGACCAGGCATGGGTTGCTCAAAAACAAAAAGGGGGAATTGTGGAGGAGTTTTTATCTGATAGAGGACACGACTTGGTAACAATGAACAACCCATGCTTTGAGACTTAGAGTGCAGCTCATCCTTGAATCGTCCTTGGCAGCAGAAAAAGAAGAAAAGAATGCCTATGTGACAGCAAGCTTGAGCAAGGAGGAAGCCGAAGTAGGATGCTTAAACCACAGGCTGTTTGCCAAAGTATTGTGTCAAATACCACTGATCTTTATGAAAAGACCAATCAGAATTACTGTAACCAAGCTAGCTTTGCATTGCTTATAAAAGCCTGATGCTTGTTAGTAAAATTGAGTTATGACCTTAACCGTATTGGTGTCTGTCACTTCTTCGTGGCGCTCTCTCAGACACATAAAGACTAGGAAAGTTAATTTATAGTCTTGGGAAAAACTCTAGATATTAAACTAAAGAGAACATTGCACGGAAGTCATTCATTGGACTCCATATTCCTGGGCTTTCCTGGGTTTTCTACTTCAAAGCATAAGAATCTTTTTTTTTCACTCCTAGAATGTAGCGTTGTGCACAAGGGAAAGCAAATTGACATCAGTTGTAAGCAAGTTGTCATTAAACAGGTCAATCTTACCATTTTCTTTCTGTGGCAGTGCTAATGGCTGTCCCCAAATCCAGTGATATTCCTAAGACTGGGATGCAGTACCCAGAATGCACACATGCCTCATGAAGTCGCTTTGAAATGCCGACAGTTCACAGATCTGCTGTCCAAGATGATCAGTGCCAACAGACTGTCTCAGGCAACCCTCATCTAACCCCTCTCTCCATTAAGGTTTGGATGTAATGAAACAGCATTTGGGACATTGCCTTGAAGAGACAGCTGTCCCTATTCCAACTCTTCCACAACATCAATGAGGGAGACAGTGTCTCCACTTCAGCATCTGAGACGTGTTTGACGCTACACACTGCTTCAACCTACACTCACCATTTGCACAGGTGGGAACATCTCTTTATCTCACAGACCTGCTGTTACCCTGGAGAATCTGTGCTGGGACAACACCACTGGTATACTTGGTATACTGGTATACAGTTTTATAGCTGAGTAACATCTTGCACTGTGTACTATTCCAACAGGAAGAAACAAACCTTTACAGCTTGCAGACCGCTACCCTCTGGTGCTGAATAAGTACTTTTAAGAAGCAGAAGCCAGTGAAAAGCAAACAAAGCAAACAAAGCAAACCCACCCCAAAACCGAAACTACCACAAACTTCAGGATTACATATGAGCTGTTTTCAAAGCAGAAATAAAGCCACTTCTGTAGAAGTGATTGTGAAAGCCAAGTCAACAGTCAGTCTTCCAGTTTTGACATGAGAAATCACGCAATTGTGACTGGATGAAATGACACCATGGTCTGCACCATTTCAAGAGCTGCTAAGGGAAAGCAGCCCCCCATGTACCAATTGAAGATCTCTTTGTCATCATCACAGTAACAACAGCCTTGACTTTCAACGTGGTGGTCTGTGAAAAAGGTTTCTCCTCCTGCTGCTTACCCTGATTTAAAAAGATTTCTGACATTGTACATCAACTAGGATTAATAGAGACCTGAACTTCAGCAGCACAACATTACCTTACTCCCACCTATGCTGAGCTTATGGTACTGGCAAAGAGTCTCTTCCCCTTCAGGCTGCTTCAAGACAATCAAATTCTAGCCTTAAAAAAAATTCTGTAAGGAGATGGTTAAAAATTCTGTAAGGAGGTGATTACCTATTTCATCAGTCTTCAGCACTCATAGGCTGCAGAAGACAATAGCACCACCAGAAAAAAACACACGTTTTTCTGCATCACAGAAGGAAGTAACAAGCACACACATGACTTTCTAAGCAAGCAGGATCTGCCCACCTGTAGTCACCATTTCCAAGCAATGAGAAAGCCTCAGTAGAAGGATAAGCTACCTGCAGGAGATCTAAACTCTGAGCAGGAACGTCAGTCATGCCTTTTGTTCAAATGCCTTTACTTGTGGAAACAGAAGCAAGAAAAGGATGAAATTGTGGTATTCATGGGGTCCATTATTTTATTCACATATGACCTCAGGCAGCCCAGTAATTTCATGACTACCTCGATGGTGTGGTAAAAGCAGGACGCAATTGCAGACTAAGCACAATCCTAGAAGGGATGGGAGTCACTGGACACTGAGATTTTACCTGCCTTTGCTTAGTATGGCCCAGAGCTCACAGAGTCACAGAATCTTAAGGGCTAGAAGGGACCTTGAAAGAGCATTTAGTCCAAATCCCTGCCAGAGCAGGACCTCCTAGAGTAGATCACATAGGAACTCATTCAGGTGGGTTTTGAATGTCTCCAGAGAAGGAGACTCAACAACCCATCTAGGCAGCCTGTGCCGGTGCTCCCTCACCCTCACAGTGAAGAAGTTTTCCCTTACGTTTCTTTGGAACTTCTTATGTTCACATCAATGCTTTTTGCATACCATCACAAAACATGCCACTTCACAGACAGATCTTAAGTATTCATAAAAAAGCAAAGCCATCTTCTCCTCCCCATGCCCCAAAGCATGGCATGCAATTCCAGTTACTCACCTCGATGTTCCACTAAGTTCAACAGCAAGATTAAAACAGCCTCTGATCCACATGATTTGCCATGTACTGTAAGAGATACCCCTCTGTGCTCAGAGGAAACTAGAACAATTCAACCTCTTAGGGCAACCCTCTGTACACAAGCCGCAAATAACTTAAGAAGGGATGTTTGGGACTTACAAGTCTTCTTATGGTGTCAGAAGTTTATCATATACAGGTTTGCATACATCTATTTGTTTGGGTTTAGGCTCAAATGAAAAACGGTGCTATATTGGGATTAGAGTTGTTTCACATAGTTTTTCTTATAGTAAATGCTAAGCTTGAATACTGCAAAAGAAATCTCCACATGTATCACATATGTATCACATCTATTTCACAGGTCACCTTTCACAGTATCTGCTAAAGTGAAGAAGTTTTCCCACAACAGCTGAGCAAACTATAGATGGATAGAGGACAGTGATTAACTGTCATTAAAATCTCTACAAAAATACAAGCTTCAATTTCAAGAGTATTGACGTCAACTATATACATGCTGGGAGAAGTATCTGTCATACAACTGGCTTAAAAGGAGAGTTTGTCCCCACAGTGGCAGATCCAAGCCCTGGAAAGAACAAATATCGCAGACACCTATACTAGAGGACTTTGAGATCGAATCTAACTCCTCCCAGTGTATCATTAGTGGACCATCTCTTACGGAAATTAGGTTACTGGAAATTCACCCCATAGTTCTGAGCAGTATTTGGTTTCCACTTTGAGGATAAAAATCATAAAAAATTAACAGTTGAAGAACGAACACGTTTTCTGCTTTTAGAATTGCAGAAAAACAATGAGAATTCTTCAAGAGTGAGATGAGTGCTCCAACTGGAATAACACTTTGCTTAGACCAATTGCAGTACCTTGGGGAAAAATGAAGTTTGAACATTAAGGATTTACATCCTCAGAGACTTAAAATGTCTTTTGGCCTCCTTTTCAAACACAAGAGAGACTAAATGATTCTGTTGCCTAAAAAGAAAGGCCAAGTAGCTAAAGTCTCTACTGGACAAACAGCTATAAAAGAGATGATGCTGCACATATTTTTGACAGCGTTCAATAACAGGTATGTTCCTCCACTTCCCATCCTCCACACATGCACTGCTTTTAAGGATTTATGAGTGCATCATCATTTCAGTGCTGTTACTGAATTCCAAAGTGTTTGCAAGATGGGGTGTGGATTTTTAAGGCTCTGTTCAAGTTCAGTGATTCCTATCAGTGAGTAACAAAAACCTTGTCATTCAGCTGTCAGCCAAGTATAGAAGAAGACAAAGGTATAATTACAGCAATTCTGCTTTCCTCATACTTATATGCTGCGTTACCGTGGCATTATAGCTTTCCAGAGGATCGAGAGGATTACGTGTATGCAACTGTTTTCTCAGTTCAAACACAATTCACCTATAGGATTATTTTTAAAGGTTCAGAAGTAGGGACAAATTAAGGTAACTGAATAGTTCAATGTCTCATTCCCAAAAGAGAAGTATCTTCACCTCCAACACAAAGTGATTTTAATCGACACCATTCTCCCTATTTAAAGAAAAAATGCTGACCTTGGTAACAGAGATCAAAGGACAGCCTGCACCAGATGCTGCCTGTTGGCACTGTGGGAAGAAAGGCAAACCTGTGTCCATGTGCAACTCTGAACCAATGCTGGTTGAGTTGTAATTAGGAAATTACTGAGAGCTTCTTACTTTCAGGGATGCTGAACCTGCACTTGCTTATCTTTCTGCACTTTTTGTTTCCTTTCCAATTTTAGCAGGTTATTTGCACAAACACACCATGTTCACTGATAGCTTACAAAGCACCAGCTCAGGGAGAGACCTGTCATTCCGCCTCAGAGCTGGTTTTTACTCTTGCTTCCCCTCTAGGATGGCTGAAGCTGTAGAAGTTCAAGAAAGATGCCAGTGTCTGTTCCATTTGAAAATTATTTTAATACTATAAAATTCATTTGTTCACATATTTTGTACAAAAGATGAGTTGTTTTCTCTTAATTACAGGAGAATCAATTCAACCTTGAGATTTCAGCTAAGTAGGTCCAAAACAAAACAAGACTGGGGTTCTGCTGGTTCTGGAGGGTCCCAATACAGCTCACCCAAGGTCTCTTTCCAGTTTGGCTCTCATTGTTATGGACCACCTTGATGGAAAATACCCCACATCATTGACTCTTCGGAGGCTTGTAGTGAATTCGGCAACGCTCATTAAATACCTGAGACATCAAAACAAAAGAGCAAAAGCGAATCAGCCCTCATCCAGGAGAGGAACAGAACTTCAGAGCTATTTTGGGCAACTACCTGTCTACTCAGCACCCATCTCAAGCTTCCCAGCCCTGCTGTACCAACAAATGGTACTTACCAAGGCATCTGTCTCCATTTCCCTCCTCTCCTGGCTTTAGGGAATCCAAAGTTTGCAGCCTGATGCTCAGGGACTGCACAGCTCTAAAAGTGCTCTCCCTCAGATAAGGCAGGCTCATAATCCTGGTAGGCTGTGTGATCAAAAATGCTGATGCCTTTTTTGTTGTGGATTTTTTTTAAGAGGGAGAAAAATCATCAATGGAAGGTTCCTGACTGGCTGTGTTCTGTAAGTTCACTCTGGGATTCAAGGGTGGACACTGCATTCTTCTCTTTCCTGAGCAAGGCCATTTTATGTTGTCATGACAGCCAAGAAGTGCAACGGCTCCTGGAAACCACGTTCACACTCAGTTATCTGGCCATAGGTGATGATGCTGCCAGTACTCCTAGGCAAAGGGCACGCCACTCTTGCCTCTGGCACCTCCTCTGGGTAAAATTTAGCACACAGAACAAGAAACTGCAGATGTTGTTCATTTAGCTCGAACTGCAGGCCTCGTCAAGCAGACTGCTTATCCTAAGGACGGCCAAGAAACGTGACTATTTAAAGTAAGGCAGTCTGGGTCAAAAGCACAACACGTAGACTCACACCAAAGTTAACGCTTGCACTTTACAAGCCATTCATTCCTTGTGACCCGTTTGGCTCCAAACTCCGTCCAGCACAGGAGAAGCAAACAAGAGCACCACCTAGCACCAAGCCGAGGCACTGCCCGGTATTAGTTTCCCCCACCAGAACTCCTGCAAGAGCGTGTTTTGGCAAGCTGTTCAGGGACCTTTCAGACCCAAATGCCTGTGATCATCAGGATATCAAGTTTGGTGAACTCTTGGTTTCACGTGCAAAGTGAGCCACGTCCTGATTTTCAGTAAATTATGCATACCTTTATATAAATACATTCTTTTAAACTCTACCCTACTAGAATCTTGTACCTTCTACAGCTGATCTCCTGAATTCAGAGCTCAGAACCCATGGCAACTTCAGCAAAAGTGCAATTCGAAGCACACATTAGATTTAGCATTGACTCTTAACTTTTTTTTTTTTTTTTAGTATTTTTCAACTTAATTTTCAAATTTCATTTGCTTGAGGAAACAGACACATGTTACAAACTGCTTCATAGTCCAGAAAACAAAAGTTGTGACAGTTTGTTTCACATGCACACAGCCAGCCTGTCCCATTACGTTACCACGTGCAACTGACACCTCTGGAAGAGTGAGGAGGATGTAAGGGCCTGAGATCAGATAACTGAGAGAAGAAAATCTTATTATAATGGGATAAAGCTGCAACAAAAAAAGTTCCATTTAAATAAAAGAAAAAACTATTTTACTGTTCAGGTGAAGGAGCCCTGGCACAGGTTGACCAGGGAGGGTGTGGAGTCTCCTTCCTTGAAGGTCTTCAAGATCTGCCTGGACATGTTCCTATGTGACCTGATCTAGGTGGACCCGCTTCTGCAGTGGGGATGGACTACATGATCTCTAAAGGTCCCTTCCAACCCTGCCATTCTATGATTCTATGATGAAACTATAGAAATGAAAAGCCAACAAAGGGTTCCCATTCAGAAGCATTTTAACACTAAGCAAACGGCACCATCTGTTGTCTGTCAGACATTTTAAGGGCATGCACATCTTCAAGGGAACTGGAAATATACTCTACAATGCTGTGTCTCTTGCATCAAACAACACACCAGCTTGCTATAATGCAAGCTTTTAAAGCATCTTTAACAGTAACTCTGTAGCTTATGGAAGGAAGATCAATACAGCAGTCTTATTAACACTGCCTCCTACATTTAGGAGCACTGATCCACAGATCTCCGTGTGCTACTCAGTGAGTACATGTCAAGGCCTCAGGTAACAGTTGGCCTCCAGATAGACCCTGCATAATTGTACCTGCTACATCTTTACAGACAAGTTCCTTTACTGACAATAGTTGCATTACTGAAATATGCGTGAGTATTAGCATAAGAGGTAGCTTAGACAAAACGTAATTGTTGATGAGAATAAAGTCCTTCAGATTAGTGAAAGATGTAGCTAAAATATCTATGAAAATGTATTCATGTTTATTTTTTTTAATATATCTGTTCCTCTGTGTGTAGGGGGCTGGTGTTCAAGGCTGAGAAAGCAGATGGTCAGCCTCAATTGGAAGTTACATGACAGAAAAAACCCAGAAGATAAGGAAAGTCCTTTGATTCCTCCTGAAGCCTTGGCCACGTTTCAGGTGGTATCTCAACAGAGGATAACACCAGATTTTCTGCCAATTAAGTCACATATTGTTTATTCAATAATATAAAAAGCTGGACCCTCTTGCAAGCGATTTTAGAGACCTCATCAGTGAGTGGACATGCCACACAGCACTTCCCAGTTGCCAGGAAAGGCTCTCCAAACCTTTGCTGCACCCAAGGCACCCCAGCAACTGTGGCTCTGGATGATGGTAACATATCAATAGGGCAATTGGTGATGTATCTTTCTTAATCACTATCTCTGTTGCCCTGCAGTAATGATTACGTGCATTACCTTGCTTATGCTTTTTGCAGTTTAGGGATAAGAGTGTCGTAAGTTTATTGTTGCAATTGAATGCTTTGTCTTATTTTTCTTTATTCTATTTTTCTCTGTAACATTTAGAATTAGACACTAAAGTGAAATTAATCTTTTCTTTGGTGTGCTTTCTGCCACACCTGTCATTTGGCAAAACAATGAGCTACACTTAACTGATATTCATGTTACTAGGCAGAAGTTTGATTTTGCTGTCTTTTACTTATAAACAGAAAACACTCCAACAGGGACTGTCTGACACACCAGAAGGCTGTGCTGCCATTCAGTAAGATATGAACAGGTCGGAGAGTTGGGCAGAGAGCAACCTCATGAGGTTCAACAAGGGCAAGTGCAGTGTCCTGCACCTGGGGAGGAACAACCCCATGCACCAGTACAGGCTGGGGATTGATCTGCTGGAGAGCAGCTCTGCAGAGAGAGACCTGGGAGTCCAGCAAATTAAACATGAGCCAGCAATGCGCCCATGTGGCCAAGAAGTCCAATGGCATCCTGGGATGCATCAAGAAGAGTGTGACTAGCAGGTCAAGAGAGGTTATAGTCCTCCTCTACTCTGCCCTGGTGAGGCCTCATTTGGAGTCCTGTGTCCAGTTCTGGGCTTCCCAGCTCAAAAGGGACAGGGAACTTCTAGAGAGTTGAGCACAGGGTCACCAAGATGATCAGGGGACTGGAGCATCCTTCTTATGAGGAAAGGCTGCAGGAACTGGGGCTATTTAGTCTAGAGAAGAGAAGACCGAGAAGGGACTTTATTAATGCTTATAAATACCTAAAGGCTGGGTGTCAAGAAGATGGGGAGATTCTTTTTTCTGTAGTGCCTAGTGACAGGAAAAGGAGTAAATGACCCAAGCTGGAAAACAGAAGGTTCCACCTGAACACGAGGAGAAACTTCTTTGCTGTTCAGCTGAGAGAGCCCTGGCACTGGCTGCCCAGGAAGGGTGTGGAGTCTCCTTCTCAGGAGGTTTTCAAACCCACCTGGGCATGTTCTTGTGTGAACTGATCGAGGTGAATCTGCTTTAGCAGGGGATTGGACTGGGTTATCTCTAGAGGTCCCAAATATTCTGTGATAAACTTCAGTATGTAAGTGCTGTACAGAGACTAATGCAGTGTCTTGTTTTGGAAGTTAATTCCTTGTATGCTATCAGTCAAACAAAATTTGATTTCTATGGATTTCTATATGGCTTCTTACAAATCAGCATCCTTCTGTATGTCAGTATACAGCAATCCAGAGTAAGTGTTTGAAAGTATATGTTTCCTATTCAGATTTTTCCAATCACTTTCCAGTTGGTTAGGGCTAATGTACATACAATAAGTGTACTTTCCAACTCAAAGTTAGCAACAGTAAAAATTAGTGGAGGTCCTCACCTGCAAACCAATAACCACTTCAATACAATAAATTGCATCCACCCCACAGCTATGATTGGTTGCAATACTTTCAGTGACATATTTTTACAGGTAGACAAATGAAATATTTATGCCTATATTCAGAGAAAGACAATAGCATAGATGGAGATAAAAACCAGAAAAACTTTGCTCTTCAAGCCCTACTCTAAACATTAGCAGGTTAAAATATCTCTGCACTGTTTATAACCTACTGATTGATAATAAGCTAAACATGAGCCAGCAATGTGCCCTTCTGGCCAAGAAGGCCAATGGCATCCTGGGGTGCACCAAGAAGAGTGTGGCCAGCAGGGTGAGGGAGGTTCTGCTCCCCCTCTGCTCTGGTGAGGCCTCATCTGGAGTCCTGTGTCCAGTTCCGGGATCCCCAGCTCAAGAGGGACAGAGAACTGCTGGAGAGAGTCCAGCTCAGGGCCACCAAGATGATCAGGGGACTGGAACATCGTTCATATGAGGAAAGGCTGCAAGATCTGGGGCTGTTTAGTCTGGACAAGAGGAGACTGCGGGGAGATCTCACTAACATTTACAAATATCTAAACAGTGGGTGTCAGGAGGTTAGGGCATCCCTTTTTTCTATAGTATCTAGCAACAGGACAAGGGGTAATGGGATGAAGCTGGAACACAAAAAGTTCTACTTAAATACAAGAAAAAGCTATTTTACTGTGAGGGTGAGGGAGCCCTGGCACAGGCTGCCCAGAGGGGTTGTGGAGTCTCCTTCCTTGGAGGTCTTGAAGACCTACCTGGACATGTTCTACATGACCTCACCTAGGTGAACGTGCTTCTGCAGGGGGGTTGGACTAGATGATCTCTAAAGGTCCCTTCCAATCCCTACCATTCTATGATGATTCTGTGACGATCTTCAGGAAAAAATAGACATTTCTGTCACTAGCAAAAGCTTAATGCAGCTACAGCAAATCACTGGCATCAGAGCTAGGTTTCATACAAATCTGGGCTTCACACTGAAGGTGGGAATGAGGATTGCCCCCTATAGCAAGTGGCCATAAAATATGTGCCACTGGTGAAATGCAGCATGTTGTTAAGTCTGTGGTGTTGCTTAGTCATAGCTGAGCTATCTTAAAGTTAATTAAGCTTAAGGGCATGATTACCTCTTTCACACAGTATAGAAATAGTACTGATGGCAAAGCATACATGGAAAACCATGTAAACACTCATCTAATCGGCCTGCATTGAGCTGTATTGTGGTGCCTAGACCTCTAGGCATACATGAGACTAAGAGCTGTATTGCCTTTACACTGATGCAATCCCAGGGACTAAAATCCTGAAGTAGAGATTAAGAAGGGAGCTGCAGCTAGTACCAGCCATTTGAAAAAAATCCTTTTTGCACTTAAGAAAGAAGTTCTTCATATAGTTTTGAAAACTCACAAAATCTAGAACAAATCAGAAAAGGATGGATGCTAGATGTGAAATGCTGCAGTGACAGAACAGCACCTCAGAATTTAAGCTCAGTGTTAAGATCACTTTACAATGAGATAGCATTTGTGGCCACCAATCCAGAAGGTGATCCCCTCTGTTGACACAGGGCAGCAATGGCAAGCCTGCCCTTTGCACTAGGGAGTTATCAGTCTCAGCCTGCAGAAGCTGCATCAGAAAAAGGTTCAACTTCTCCTTTCCTCACCCCTCCTCTGCCCTCTGATCAGAAGCGTGATTAGTACCAAACACAGCCCAAATTAAAAGACTAATCTTTTTGATGTTGTTAGACTCCCAGCAAAACTTTTCAGCAGGGCAACGATGAGAAAGTCTACAGAGCCCTCAGACACTGGGCAAGGTGGAGAAAGGAATCTACACAGGGAGTATTTCATGGTTCTTCCTCCCCCTTAAATCAGATGCTTTTATCTCCTTTGCAGTGCAACTGGAAAGCTTTGATCTCTGCATCCAGAAATGGGAAAATTACCAGCCTGAAACATTTCCCCCAGCACTACTCTCACCCATTTCTAATTAACCTGCCCAGAAGGCACCAATCCCACATCTCCAGTGCAAGACTGTCTGTGGGGACAGGACTTCATCACTATTTTAAATGACTGAGTACCTTCCAGCTTCTGTCGTTCACCACTTCTTCAACATTCAGCTCCGACCGCATCAATTTCAACTGCAGAAAAGAACAGATAAAGAGATTATTGTCAAACAAGTCTCCTTGCAGCCTTCCTACCAGTGCAACTTTCTAGATCACAACCCCAGCACCAGGTGCAAGTTCACTCCAACAGTGTAAACTGAAAGGCTGGAGGCATAATTATCATGAAAGCGTGGCCCTTCCATTCAGCTGACACTCAGGGCAAACCAAAGTCTCTAAGTGCAAAGTGAGAGCAGATTTGTAATGCAAGCCTGGCAGAAGCAGCTACTGATTACTAATGTTCTGTTCCTAAATATTGCCCATCAAGATTTGCCAGCAATTAACTGATTAACGTGCATGACTTCACAGACAAAAATCAGTACATTCAAGCACTCAGCATAGGGAGTGCCAGTGCTGGGGGTAGCTCTGAAGCCCTCAGTTGTCATTTTTCCACACATGCCTATATGACATAAGACTCACACAGGATGCTGGCAGCACAGCTAGGACTCAACACACATCTCAGACTGGATTTAGAACTAAGACCATGAAGAGATCCTCCACACTTCCTTTGCCTAGGTCTACCCTATGCACTGACCACAGAAGGGTCTGCCAGAACAGATCGTGTATGTTCATGCTACTTGAACCAGTCAACACGTTATGTGATCACACCAGGACAAATCAGGTCTACACAGATGCAAAAGCTCTAGTAAAAACTAACGCAACATGCAGTTCTCGAACACTCAGCCCATGAGAAATGCAAGTATCTCTTTGTTTCACACCTATTGGAAACTGTAAGGGACAGGTATGACCATTGTCTTCAGGTGACCAGCTATAATTGAACCCTGACACAAGGCCTTGAAGCAATAGTAGATCTAAGAACCACCTGACATCTTTGACTAGATTTAGGATGTGTTTTTGTTGGAGACCTTAACACGACAAAGGATCAGAGTTCATCCATTTTAAGTAGATGGTTCCAATTAGAGAATTGGTGAACAGGTGCAAGCCAAGACAGCAATCCCACCAAAACCACTTCCAAGTGAGATGTCCAGACACAAACAGCTACTACATTTGCTGGTCAGACTTTCACCTATTCAATAGGACTTAAACTGTTTGAAATAACACTCCAGCATCCAGAGAGTGCTAGATGACCAGGATTAGTCTATACAAAATAACCACTCAGAAAATCTGTTAGCAGTTCAAAGAAAGGACTTTTCTGCTGAAGGATGTGAATAGGTTCACAATCATCTGGACTGTCAAATTAATTGCCTTTGACACCTAGCCTAAGCAAATCTACTGTTATAGCCTTTTCCTTAAGAGTTGCAGAGCTGAAAAGCAATATATGGTCAAGGAACACGGCTATTACAGGAGGGTTTGCTGTTGTTTTTAAAACATACTCTCATATTTTCCCAAGCCTTAAAATCCATTTGCTTGGTAAAGCTAATGATCTTCATGCTGCATGGTTTGGATTTCCAGAATGTATTTGGTTAGATATTTTTTGACACTTCAATCAAGTAAACTAAGATGTTAACAAAACAATCAATACAACAATTAAAATGATGTGGATTAAAATAACTGGCTGCTAGACTGACACTACTCCAAGTTTTCCTATTCAGTGATCCAGGAATAATAGTTTTGGATAAAGTCCTCCCATTTGTACCATTAGCAAGATGAGAGAAACACAAATAAACAAGAAAAACCAGATCTGTAGTGCAACCAACCAAGTGAATATACATTTGAAATGTGTAACCTTAAATGTAGGATGTGTTCTGCCAAGATAGCTCATTTGAGTTGGAAAAACCCCACAACTCTCACAAAGATTTTAAAAAAGAAAAAGAAAACAAGTAAAGCAGAGGGGCTACATCTCATAAAGTCCAAGTGCAAATTCGAGGTCATGAGATGCTTCCAAACCATGGCTTGCTTTTAACCTTTGAAATCATCTCCAATTATGAAACATTATCACTGTGATCCTCCTGCTGGTTTCAGTGACCAAATTTGGGGTTCAGTAGCTAAAGAATTGGCTCTGCAAACAAGATTTGTAGAAAATACTAAGCTATCATTCTAGTTTTCCAAACTAAGGGAATTGCTAACAAGCATCCATGTAAGTGAAGCTTTAAGAATAAAACCCCTCGCCTGCTACCTGGTTCTTCAAAATCTGAGCTCACCACAGAGCAATTCTCTGAAGAGCACACACAAACAAACAGTACACTCAGTGCCTGGGAAAAATCAGATACCCGAGTTCAAATCATCCCCTCAGGAAGCTCTTTTACTACAACTGCAACAGCATCAAGCTGCTCTTTGAAACAGTTTTATAGCATTTGCAGCAGGGAAAGCTACATCCAGAACACAGGTATATGTACACGGCAGGATGTGTGGTTGTTCTCAGAAGAACTCGTGGTTACACTGTAAACTCAAAGGCACCGGTTCAGAAACTCTGGTTAAGGCAGTCCTCAACAGGAGGTAGGCTCAAAAAACCACTGAACATGAATAAGCCAGTGCTCTTACTTGGTATGTGCTGCAAGCATGCAGCATGGGACAAAACATGAAGTGACACAAGCCATATGGAGCAGGTCTGGAAGGGAAAATCCATGGAAGGGCTCACACACTCCCCTGCTAATCTCCACCTCTAGAGCTACACGTGGAGTATCTTTGCCTCTACAAGTGGGGTCTCTGGAATGAGGGCAAGAACTTCAGCAGAGTTCCCTTCTCCCCTTCTAGTACTCCATCTAGATTTACCTCTGGCAAAGCACACTTTCCATCCAGAGGCCAGAAGGTTGAGAGGGCGTTTGCACACTAAAATTCTTTATGCAAACGCAGAAGTGTCTCTCCCACAGTCACAAGGTACTCAAAAATTAGCCCAAGAAATCCTAAACAACAAGAAAAGTTGGTTAAGATGAATTGAAGACTGCGTGCCAGCTCCTCATCGAAGACGAGAACTCCAATTAACACATCAAGTAAGAACAACGTCTCTCAGGGTGATGATAAAAAGGGGCAGCTTTAAGGCTGCTTAGCTGTGTGGTGCAAGAGACACACGTCACATGAACGTCACATTTCATTACCTTCTGGTGTTTGTATCTTGGCACCCATACTTGCCTCTTGCAGATACACTAGTTTTACAAGATCTCAAAAAGGCAAAATGAACCTTCAGGCTTTTTGAACGGACTAAGCAAGCCCCAGGTAAGTTGTACATTAAACAGTGTTAGTAAGAGTCCATCATGTGGAAGTACACAGGTTTTGTTACGGTATTTGTGCAACACGATCTCAGAAAATGCTCTGCTTGCAGAGTAAAAGCAGCTCTGTCTTGAAGGCTAAGGGAAACAGTTCTCACAAACCCAGCCAACAAGAACCTCGAGAAGACTGCCTGAGTCAGGATCCACTTTGGGTTCTGTCCATCACACTGGTCTTTCCATTTGCAAAAGACACCTTCTTCTTCCTCCCTAAATGATCTCTGAAAGGGTCCACCACTCACCTTTGTCTGCTCTTTCCTGAGTTGCTTTAATAATGCTACATCATCCTGGGCTTTTTCCCTCTCTTCTCTGAGAGTTTTCACTACACTGGAAGTCTGAGCGATGCAGTTTTTGATGATTCTCTCTCTGCTGGTGTGAGCATCCATCAGCTAAGTGGAGAGAGAATGAAAGTCACAACAACTCAGCAGAGAATAAAACCACCCGAGTTACAAGAGAGAGACTTTCTAAAGCCAAGGTATTGCCGTACCAACGGAAATCCCTTTGACTCTATAATGTACGTGTTGGAAGCAACACTGATTTGAGCAGCAGCTGCCAACTTGAGAAAAGGTCCAAGACACACACAAGCAAGACTCTGGCCAAGTAGCATATAAAGTGTGCCAGCACTCATTTTTAAAAGCAGTGGACTGGGTTAACATCATCCACTGAAGCCTGGAGTGGACCTTGAAGGATGGGTATTGCAGAACAAATAAGTTTCCTGTTTGGTTTTAAACTAAAGCAGCTGCTACATGTCCATGGCTTAGATGTGTAAAAAAGTCGAGCACGCCAGTTACAGGCAACGTGAAGCAGGATTCTATCAAGGCAGTGGTCTCCTTAGAAACTGAGGACGCTTTACGGCCCACTGCAAGTAACAAAGCGTCGGGATCAGAGCTGCAAGTGGAAGGTGTGCACACTCACAGACTGGTACAGCTCTTTACACGTCTGGCTTGCATCGATCTTCCCCACAAAGGAAGCTGTTGGGATAGTAGTGTTTAATTCATGGACGATTCTGTCATCGATCGTCCTCATCACCCTCAGCAACTCCTGCATTAAAAAAAAAAAAATAACATTTGTGACTATCTACTGAAAAGCCTGCTGTAAAAAAAATATATATATATAGATGCATGATTAAGTCTTTTACTAGAAAACAAAGCAGACTGCTCACAGACAAAACCCTGCACCAAATGAACAACTTCTCCCCCGTGAACGCTACCAGGCCGCTTACCAAGCGGCTCCGCCGGGCAGCGCGCTTGCCCCGCACCGCCGGGGACACGCGCGTGGCGCTTCCCGCTCCATCCGAAGCCGCGACAGGCGCGCACGGAGGGCTTCGGCACCGCGGGAGCGAGAGCGCTCCCCTCGCCCCCGCTCCCTGCCGCAGGACGCCGAGCTCCCGCCGCCGCGGGTGAAGGGGAGAAGCCGGGCGCCGGGGCCGACCCCCGGGACCCTTGCGGGGAAGGGTGACCTCGCCAACCCGCCGCGGGGCGCGCGCTCGCACGGGGGCGCGCGGCGTCGCTAGGAGACGGCGGGAGCGCGCCCACTCGAGGAGGCGGCGGCGGGAGCGCCCAACCCCATCCACACACAACCCTGTGGCCACCTCCCGTCTCCCGGCCCGGCCCAGGTCCGAGTACCTGGAACTCGGCGAAGTCCTCGCAGCTCGCCGCTCCGCTGGGCGCCGCCATACTGGAAAGGCCGAGGGGCCGCGCCGGCGGCCAATCCAGCGGAGCGGCGGGATGACGCGCGCGGCGGCGCGCGGGGCGGGCCCCGGCGGGAGGCGACCCCTAGCGGAGCGGCAGCCGCACGGGCATCTCCAGCTGCGGCGGCACCCCTGCAGGGGCGGCGCGTCCCGTCCCGTCCCGTCCCGTCCCGTCCAATCTCGCCGGCGGGGCGGGGCGCCGGCACAGCGGTGACATTGAGGGGCGCCGCGTAGGGCTGAGCCCAAGCCGAGCCGAAGCTTGCGCAATGTGGTGGTGCCGCGCCGGTGAGTGACCGTCCTGGGCCTGAGCCCCGGGAGGCTCCGGCTCCGTCTGCGGGCAGCTGCCGGGCTGCGGCTCCGGAGGAGGCGGGGCGCGGGGGGTTCTCCCGGCCCGGGAGGAGTGTTTGGCGGGCGTTAACGCCGCCGCCTTCTAACGAAAAGGGGCAAAAAGAGTGGATTTGTGCCTGTTTGGTTTTTTTTCCCCCTCCTTCCCTGGACCTTTGAAAAGGGTTTGGTTTCGGGGGTGGCGGGTCGCCTGGAAATGTGTCTTTCATTGGGAGCTGAAATGCGCTGTGCCTAGGCAATAACGGGCAGCAGCTTCCCATTGCAGAGGCGTTTTCATTCAGCATTAAACAAGGAAAAAAAAAATTAGTTTATATTTTTTCAAAGTTTGGGGTTTTTTTTTCCTGTCGAAGTCGTGGTGTTTTTTTTCTCCCCCTCCGAATTTTCTCGTTAAGACTAGGAGCTCCTTTTTAAGGTTATGTTTGTGTATATAAGCTGCCCTTTTCTAATACGCTACAAAGTAGGTATTTCAGCATGGCAGGATTCACCTTTTTGTTTTGTTTTGTTTTTTTGGCTTTTCTTTTTGTTTTTTTAAAAATCTGTCCACTCCGAGATGTGACAAGATGAGACATGTTCCTGTTTGACCTGATCTAGGCGAACCTGCTTCTGCAGGGGGCTTGGACTGGATGATCCCTAAAGGTCCTTTCCAACCCCTACCGTTCTATGATTCTGCTTGGTAGAATGCTGATGTGCAGCCCCTGAAGGAGCACTGTACAAAGCGCACCTGAGGCGTATGAATGGATAAGTTCCTTGGAAGTGATGTGTATTGTGTTTTAGAAAGTGCTTGTCGGCTGTAATTTCTCATTCTCATTTGTCTAAATATGGGAAAGCTCAAGTCATAGTTTATAAACAAACCTTCATTTCTTTGGTAGGCCCTGATACAATTAAATTTGATGTTTCGTACGTAATACTAAATTTGTACTATTATAATTACATAACCTAATGTTATACATAACTTAGAGATTATCATAAATTACATAATATTAGATCTGTAATGTTGTATTATCTAATAGCAGGTTTAGTTTTTTTTTTTAATCTTGTGATTAAAAAACACCCAAACACTTGTCTTGAAATGCTCGTACTCTCACTTTCTACTACTCAGAGTTAGATTTGGCTTTTTTTGCTTCTTCTGCTTTCTCTTCCAGCTCAGGCTGTTAAACTGCTGGGAAGAAATACTCCCTCGGTTGTGATGGCTAACGGAGCGGCTCCGAAGATAAGCAGGAGGCTTTGCATTAAACCCCAGGAAGAAAGTACACCTCAGCCAAGAAGTAAGAGTTTTTGATAATGGTTGTGCTATGTTTCATGCCGTGCTTAGATACCAAGGCTGCAAGCATCTAAACAGGAATTTGGCTAACATAGGTGCTAACATCCCTGATTTTGTGAGAGGGAATTCCAGCCTTTAGACTGAAAACCTGAGCTAATAAAATACTGGTATTTAACAAAGCCAAAGGTCAGTATTTCTTGTTACAATAGCACAGCTTTTGTTTTGTAGCAGGTCGCTGTCTGACATGCAGGCCTGCACTGAGGCTCTTCAGCTGTGCTATAGAACCAACCGTTCTATCTCAGTGTAAGCTATCAATGTCCTACGAGCTAAACTACAGCCAGCTCCAGCTGTTCACAGTATTGAAAAGGCCCTGCAGGAGTGACTCACTCTGAATGGTTGGCCTGCTTTGTGTTTAAGGGTGGAATTGCTCAGGAAAAGCTCAGGCCACAAAACGGAGTTTTTTTTACTATATATGTGTCAGTTAATGATGCTCCAATCCTACTTCCCTTCATGGCCTACTTATGCTAGATAAAAGAAGTGTACAGTTGTGAAGCATTTGGCATGCTTCTGGCTTAAAAACATAATGCAGCTGTACTGGGTAAGACCAGAGGTCTTTTTAACAGTGTGGTGTCTCCAGTAATGGCCAGTAAAGAAGGTCCCTTACACTTTTGCAAAGACTAATATGAGTAGTGACCAATAGCGAGCATCTAAGGAAGAATATAGCAAGAAGGCCAACATAGTGTTTCTCCACGGGACTGCTGTCCCAGAGGTGGCATCTTTGTGTTTCATAGTCCTCACTGGATTTTTCTTGTATAAATTTAGCCAGTCTCTTGAAGCTGGATGTATTTTTAGCATCCACGTCCTCTCAACAAGGAATTCCTCAGCTGAACCATGCCATGAGAAAACAAGTAGTCTTGTAATAGTTTTTGAACCCGATGCGTGCTTTTGTCAATGTGATGTTCCTTTATTCAGTGCCCCTTCCAAAGCAGGACCTGTTCATTATAACCCACACTCCTAGTGTCACTCGTGACACTAGTGTCCTCTGCTGTGCTGGAGAAAGCTTCTTTTCCAGGCCACAGGGCCTCCATCTATGACCTTGTTTTATATGGTGGTAATCACATACCTGTGGTTGTCCCTACCAGTCTTCTCTGAGCCCCTTCTGTTTCAACTGTTTCTGAGATGAGGGATGGGTTAGAATCATAGACTCATAGAATGGTAGGGTTGGAAGGGACCTTTAGAGATCATCTAGTCCAACCCCCCTGCAGAAGCACGTTCACCTAGATCAGGTGGCATAGGAACATGTCCAGGCAGGTCTTGAAGACCTCCAAGGAAGGAGAATCCACACCCTTCCTGGGCAGCCTGTGCCAGGGCTCCCTCACCTCAACAGTGACATAGTTTTTCCTTATGTTTAAATTGAACTTTTTGTGTTCCAGCTTCACCCCATTACCCCTTGTCCTGTTGCTAGCTACAACAGAAAAAAGGGATGTCCCAAGCTCCTGACATCCACACTTTAGATATTTGTAAATGTTAATAAGATCCCCCCCCCTCAGTCTCCTCTTGTCCAGACTAAACAGACCCAGATCTTGCAGCCTTTCCTCATATGAAAGATGTTCCAGTCCCCTGATCATCTTAGTGGCCCTGAGCTGGACTCTCTCCAGCAGTTCTCTGTCACTCTTGAGCTGGGAAGCCCAGAACTGGACACAGGACTCCAGATGAGGCCTCACCAGGGCAGAGTAGAGGGGGAGAAGAACCTCCTGGTATTTCACATGCTTTTCAAAATGCTAGAGTCACAGATTTATACAGTGGCATAAGAAGGCTTTTGTGTTGGCCTGCATTCCCACTCATTGCTAGTAACACTGTTTCTGTTACAGAACGTGTTGCCAAAAACCTCTATGTAACCATGAGGCCTTACTCCTTAGCAGTAATTGTTGGTTGGGGTCTGTTGTTTGTATGTCAACTGGAATCACTTCCTGTTTCTGTCCATGGGGTTACACTGGCCATCTCATTGACTCAGGATTTTGAAGCCCTGCAGCTCTTAATGCTTGTCGCTCTTCTTTATGCTTTTCAATAACCTAGTGTTGTCAGCAAAAACCTGCTTATCTTTGCACTTTACTAGATGTTAATGGTATGCTATTTATGGACACCTTTGCCTGTTACATTCTGGATGTTTCATATACGGAGTTTGAAAGACTGAGCTGAAAATTAAAGGTTCAGTCTTTGCCTGTATTCATCTGTTTGTTTATAAAGTCCAGATAAGACCAAAGTTTCTACACCGCCTGGAAAAGTTAACATTTTGTGGTGTAATGGTGCAGTATATTGGCTCCTCTGTAGCAGTTTCATTTGATTTTTATTTTGATTTTTAACGAATTTAAATGTAATAGGAAAACTGATATGACAGCCCCTTAGGAAGCTTAAATGCTGAAGCAGGTTCTGCAAATTCAGAGCTACAAACATAGAGATCTTGTGCAAGATTTGACTTTCCTTGCATGACCTCAGTTTAATCCATACTTAACGTGTTTGTTAATCTGACTCTGATATACTTTCTGTTTCCTACCTAACTCTATCAGTCAGACTTCTGCACTGGTTTTATGGTGGTTTAGCCCTGGCTGGGTGCTAGGTGCCCTCCAAGTCGTTTTATCACTCACCCTTCTAAACTAGACAGGGGAGGGAGAAATATAACGAGAGGTTTGTGAGTTAAGGACAGGGAGATCTCTTAGCGATTACTGTCACAGGCAAAACAGACTCAACTTGGAGAGAAATGGTGTGGTTGATTAACAATCTATCAAAACAGAGTAGGGAAATGAGAAATAAAACCCAAATCTTAAAACATCTTCCTCATTCCTTTGTCCCGCATCCCTACCTCCTCACCCCACCATGGCACAGAGGGAAGGGGAATGGGGGTTACGGTCAGTTCATCACAGATGGCTTTGCCACTGCTTCCTCTCGAGCAGAGGCCTCCTCACACATCCCAGTGTTAGTGTGGGGTCCCTCCCATGGAAGACAGTCTCTCATGAACTGCTGTGGTCCTTCCTACAGGGTGCAGCTCTTCATAGACTGCTCCAGCGTGGGTCATCCACAGGGAAAACAGTCCTTCAGGAACAGACTGCTCCCGCATGGATTCCCTACAGGGTCACAAGTCCTGACAACAAACCTGGTCCAGCATGCTCTCCTCTCCAGGGGTTTCCCAGGNCTCTTGAGCTGGGAAGCCCAGAACTGGACACAGGACTCCAGATGAGGCCTCACCAGGGCAGAGTAGAGGGGGAGAAGAACCTCCTGGTATTTCACATGCTTTTCAAAATGCTAGAGTCACAGATTTATACAGTGGCATAAGAAGGCTTTTGTGTTGGCCTGCATTCCCACTCATTGCTAGTAACACTGTTTCTGTTACAGAACGTGTTGCCAAAAACCTCTATGTAACCATGAGGCCTTACTCCTTAGCAGTAATTGTTGGTTGGGGTCTGTTGTTTGTATGTCAACTGGAATCACTTCCTGTTTCTGTCCATGGGGTTACACTGGCCATCTCATTGACTCAGGATTTTGAAGCCCTGCAGCTCTTAATGCTTGTCGCTCTTCTTTATGCTTTTCAATAACCTAGTGTTGTCAGCAAAAACCTGCTTATCTTTGCACTTTACTAGATGTTAATGGTATGCTATTTATGGACACCTTTGCCTGTTACATTCTGGATGTTTCATATACGGAGTTTGAAAGACTGAGCTGAAAATTAAAGGTTCAGTCTTTGCCTGTATTCATCTGTTTGTTTATAAAGTCCAGATAAGACCAAAGTTTCTACACCGCCTGGAAAAGTTAACATTTTGTGGTGTAATGGTGCAGTATATTGGCTCCTCTGTAGCAGTTTCATTTGATTTTTATTTTGATTTTTAACGAATTTAAATGTAATAGGAAAACTGATATGACAGCCCCTTAGGAAGCTTAAATGCTGAAGCAGGTTCTGCAAATTCAGAGCTACAAACATAGAGATCTTGTGCAAGATTTGACTTTCCTTGCATGACCTCAGTTTAATCCATACTTAACGTGTTTGTTAATCTGACTCTGATATACTTTCTGTTTCCTACCTAACTCTATCAGTCAGACTTCTGCACTGGTTTTATGGTGGTTTAGCCCTGGCTGGGTGCTAGGTGCCCTCCAAGTCGTTTTATCACTCACCCTTCTAAACTAGACAGGGGAGGGAGAAATATAACGAGAGGTTTGTGAGTTAAGGACAGGGAGATCTCTTAGCGATTACTGTCACAGGCAAAACAGACTCAACTTGGAGAGAAATGGTGTGGTTGATTAACAATCTATCAAAACAGAGTAGGGAAATGAGAAATAAAACCCAAATCTTAAAACATCTTCCTCATTCCTTTGTCCCGCATCCCTACCTCCTCACCCCACCATGGCACAGAGGGAAGGGGAATGGGGGTTACGGTCAGTTCATCACAGATGGCTTTGCCACTGCTTCCTCTCGAGCAGAGGCCTCCTCACACATCCCAGTGTTAGTGTGGGGTCCCTCCCATGGAAGACAGTCTCTCATGAACTGCTGTGGTCCTTCCTACAGGGTGCAGCTCTTCATAGACTGCTCCAGCGTGGGTCATCCACAGGGAAAACAGTCCTTCAGGAACAGACTGCTCCCGCATGGATTCCCTACAGGGTCACAAGTCCTGACAACAAACCTGGTCCAGCATGCTCTCCTCTCCAGGGGTTTCCCAGGTCCTGCCAGGAACTTGCTCCAACATAGGCTTCCCACGGGGTCACAAGCATCCACCAGCTCCGGCATGGGGTCCTCCACGGGCTGCGAGTGGATCTCTGCTCTCCTGTGGACCTCCATGGACTGCAGAGGCACAGCTGCCTCACCATGGTCCTCACCACAGGTCACAGGGGAATCTCTTTTATTGCGCCTGGGCAGCTCCTCCCTCTCCTTCTCCACTGACCTTGGTGCTTGTGAAGATGTTCTCGCATTCTAACTCCCTTCTGCTACTGCTGCAGTTTAGCATCTGCACAGCAACTTCTCCCCTTCTCTAATATGTTACTCACAGAGGCATTTCCTTAATCATTAATTGGCTAGGCCTGGGTCAGCTACGCATCCGTCTTGGAGCCGATTGGCATTAGCCCTATCAGATACAGGGGAAGCTTCTGGCAGCTACTTGTTTAGAGAAGCCACCCCTGCTACCAAAAACCAGGCACACAACCCCACTACAGCTTTCATTACAGGTGTGGCAATTGTATCTCTGACTGTTGGTTTTGGTGGGGTGTTTTGTTGGGGAATTTTTTAGGTCGGCCTACTTTGCGGGTGCCTGGACACAAGCCTACAGACTGGGAGAAAAGATTTTTGTTGTGGGCAGGCCACTTCAAAACACCAGAGGAAATACCAGAGACCGTCTCGTAAGTACCAGGTTTGAAGCTGTAAAAGAGACGTTGTCTACGCAGGAATAGGTTGCTTGAATACATGCCCAGCATAACTTTTCTGCAATGGAGTGGGTTTTCACAGATGAAATATCTTATGCCACTGTTTGGTGTATCATCTTTTAGATAAGATCATCTGACCAACTCTGTATTGCTGGGATGATACCTCCATTTTGATTTTTTTTTGCTGTAGGGATGACCAGCATCTATCAGTTGCTTCATTAGAAGAAACATCACAAATTAGTTAATTTTTTACTCCTCACTCCCAATCAAAAAGCTTTTTGAAAGTATTACTTTGAGCTTTTCTTTCTGTATCAATCTCCCATTGTTGAAACTTTAATAACATAGAATTGTTTCAGCTGGAAGAGACCTTTAAGATCTTGAGTCCAGCCTTTGCTGTCCTAACCCTAGCAACCACACTAGACAATTTCCCTACGTGCAACATCCACCTGTCTCCTGAACGCCTCCAGGGATGGTGACTCCACCACCTCCCTGGGCAGCCCGTTCCAATGCCTGACAACCCGTTCAGTAAAGAAATTCCTCCTCATATAGCTATAAAATAACTGAAACTCATTTAAAATACTTATTAATGAATGTCTTGAGGGCAGGGTCCAACTTTTCTTGCTCTTGGAATTTAAACCAATGGTGGGAAGGCTCTCTAACAAAAAATACACATAGTCAAAATTTCCCTGTTGCTGGTAGGGCCCATATGTCAAAATGCAAAAAGCATCCCCAGGTGAAAAGCAGAAAATACAACTGTATGTTTTAGGTTTGCCTATCTCAAATGAAGATCGAACTTAACAACAGGCAATTATTAGTTTAAAAAACATTCCTGGTGGTAGCATAGTTGTCTTTTAAAACATGCTTGTAAATATATATATTTATTTAAAGATACATTCAATCTGGTATTACATAGGTAAGCAAACTATGTAGTTGCCCTCTATAAAGACGCTCTTTGTTTGGATGCACTGTGTGGGAATTGAAAACCCACCCATGTATCCTTTTTTCTAAATGTCTCACAAGGGACAAATAGTGTTAGAAATGAAATCTTCAATTTTGCACCGAGTCGTTTTTCTTAGTTACATTTGAAACACACAAAAGTGTGAATTGTTAAAGCTTATCAGTTTGTCAGTTTGTGTATTTTTGCACACAGAACACTTTTTACAAGTGGTTTCAAGAAAAGGGAGTGAGCAGAGCGACTGAAGTAAGTTCAATGGTTTATTGAAAGGCAAACCAACTTCTGGAAAAAGCTGACCATTTTTTTGCAAGCGCACAGGGAATTCTTGGTTTTAATTCAGGAAAATAGTTCAGACAAAGCCGAGAAGGCGACAGAGAACTATAGAAGCACAAAAGCTTGTTTTCCTGTTCTGAGCTGCATTCGAGCGGGTTGTAAAGGCTTGTGATTTAGCTCGGCGATCTGGCACAAGATGTGGTGACCAGAAGTAACTGATGTTAAAAAGTTTAAGCAAATGTTAATCTTAGCCACTAAACTGATTTAAAATGCAAATCGCGTTCAGATAACTACCTTTCCCTCTTGTGTATTCTAACACATCTAAGGTATTTCAAAAATTAACTAATATAAAGATTTTTAAATCCTACTTCTGTGCATTTCAGCTTAATTTGCAGCCTTCACCCAAGTTGTTCATCGCAGGTTAGTAGCAAAAACAAATAACCTGGAAGCTAAATCTAACAGTTTCATGGTAGATGGACGTGTTTCCTAGGAGGAGGGATCTCCTGCTCGGACCAGTACTCTGAAACAGAGATCAGATCACTCTCACACTCCTCCTCAAAAACAGAAACAAAAGCTCTCTTCAGCTCTCAGGTCCCCCACGATTTACCACATTGAACTGTTTGGATCCTTTGGTATCTTTTTACCTGCCAAGTGTAATGGTCAAAATGAGGTAAAAGATTCCATATTCACTCATGTTTGTGATAATTTCCCAGCTCCATTAAAGTCATCGTCCACTTTACTTGTGGGGTATAATTACCTAGTCTTTCATCACATGATGTTGATGCTTTTCTAATCTGCAGTTTTACAATGTACCAAATTCAATCAAGTGAGGCTATCAGGCCTCCTTGAGAAGGGAGTCAACTGCTCTAAATTCTGAGTTAAATACGTCGGCTAACAGGTTTTTGGTTATTGTAAAAAGCACATCTAAAAGCATTATGCTTCCTTGGCCTTTCTTGCATTGTTATTTCCAATACAAACTTTAAATTTGCTGTAACTGAGGGGGGTCTTCAGAATTTAACCCAACTTAAATTATTTTTGCTTTGCTTTATTTTACCTCGTCACTGGTACAGCTAGAAGGTTTTAGTAACTATCACTCTTCTTCTGGAAGACTTTGGGTTTCTAAGAGACAACAGCAGACAAGTTTCCTAAAGGAGTAGTACTGATAAGCCCTCTGAAATGAGGTTTTGTTTTGTTTTAAAAAGGGATTTTAAGGAGTCCTGTGTCCAAAGCTGATGGAAAGCCGGCAGTCCTTCATGCCTCCTTAGTTTCCTTAGAAAACAGATAACTTATGGCTACAGCAGTGTTAGAGGGAAGTGGTAACCACTGGTCTTTTACCCTGTCCTATTTGGAATTTCTTAGGAGTATTACATTCAGCAGCCAGCATGTAATCCATAGCACTATCAGATCCTGTAGCAGAGGAAGCCTTCTTACTGGAAAATAGACTGTCATGAATGAAACTACCATGAAGTTCAGGCAGATGGAACTGTTAAGCTATGATAATGCTTTCCTCTGCTCAGGAAACTCCCAACTGTTAAGCACTTTTCTTCCTTTTGACAAATGTCTTTTTACCATGCTTCTGCTACTGAGGGAAAAAATCAGTTTTAAATACACCACAGTTCTAATATGGATGGAGTGCTCCAGGGCTTTGCAGACAGTGGAAGGCAGTAACGCTAAGTAAAAGATCACATAAGTAAAAGATCACATCCATCCATCTGCTTTTCCTGTCCTCTACATAGTGCAGATGCACACTTAAATGCTGCTGCCTTCTTCCTTTGGAGTGCAGTTGAGTGATCTGGAAAGGCAGTATCATTTCAACAAATAACTGAAGGTAAAAGTATTGGGTTTGTTTTCCAGCTTTCAGCGGAACACCTTTGTGGCCAAATACCTCCCAAGATAGTTGTGGAACAGCCGTTCTCCTGATTGTAAAACCTTTTCAGTGAAAAGAGCCAAACACAGTTAAGCACTACACACAATTACAAAGACAGCACGCTAGGAGAAGTGGAACAATTATTCAAGTTATTTATTTGGGTGTCTGATGATGAGTCTGGGTTTTTTTATTATTATTTCTTAAGGATTGAAACAATCAGAGCAGCAAAGACCACACTGCGTGTGAAGTTCAGCTATGTCATGATCGCCTTGACGATAGTGGGATGCATAATCATGGTGATTAGAGGGAAGCAGGTAAGATGGTTTGTAGCTGGTGAGTGCAAATCGATCTTTACATAAACTCACTACCTTCTATAGATAATTAGTACTGGTTTAGTTGGGATTCTGGTTGTTTTGGCAGTTGTTTTTTTTTTTTTTTTCATTTTATTACTGCACAAAAGTAACCAATAAGTCCCAGTTCCCCCCATCAGTGACCCTCCTTGGTTAATTCCCAGGTCAGAAAGATGTGACGTCACGTAGACTGCATATGCTTCCTTTAACAGGGAGAGGAGGGCAAAAAAAAAAATAAAAAGAGCTTTTTTTTCCCCTCAGTGCAATACCTCATTTGTGCTGTTTGAACTCCTTCATTTTGCTAACAGGCTGTGAGAGTTAGAAAGAAAAAAGCACCTTCTGTTGTGAGGATCTGGTAGGCAGGTAAATAAACGTCCCGTGGGCCAATGGAGTACTACGGACTTACTACAAATTCTCTACATGCTGTAACACTCATAGAATCAACAGAATAGAAATAGCAAATGATTGTGTTTCTCCACAAACAGACTGGAGGAGAATTCTCAGAAGTCGTTTTTCCACAATGAGGAGATGGGTCAACAGTAACTCCGTACCTTTTAATTACATTACAAAATAAATCTCCCTTTAGTGTGGATAGAAGAAGTTTTCTCCCAATTATCGTTTTTTAATTCAAACAACGTCACAGAAGAGCTCTCAATTCCTGTAGATGCTCAGCATCCTTCAATTGCACAGAACTCGGGGCAAGACAGCAAAGTAGCTCAGCATGTGGCAGAATTAGGTCTGCGATTTAACTCTCATTATATTATGCAAATTAAGTGTAAAGTTTAAGATTCCAAGTGCAGCAAAGGTTAGTCATGCTTTATTTTTATGTATTTTTAACATAGCTGGTGAACTATTAACTTTGAGGTATTTCTGTAAAGAAGCAAGGAGCGCTTTTTGTGTCCTGAAGCCAAACTCAGCAGCATTCAAGTCAAGGAATATGAATATAATCTGTGAAGCTTATTATCATGTTACTTAAGACAGAAAGTTTCTCTCTCGTAACAGAGAAACAGTCCACTATGTTCTTTTAAGGACAGCCAGAAACAGAATACCCTGAGTTTAAAGCATCTACATGGTTAGAGCCTTAATTGTATGCTGCCTTTCCCTGTTGAGTCTCCTGCTATGGAGACATTCAAAACCCACCTGGACAAGTTCCTGTGTGACCTGCTCTAGGAGGTCCTGCTCTGGCAAAGGGGTTGGACTAGATGATCTTTTGAGGTCCCTTCCAGCCCTTCTGTGAAGCAGTTCTTCTGGTGACAGTGTTCGTAGAATTGATCTTGTTTCTATGAACTCGATTTGTTCTATTGACTTGTTCTGGAGCAACCTTAAAACCCCAGTGCTGTGAACTACTGAAGTGCCAAGTGACATTGCTGTCAGCATTCAGTTATCAAAGCAAATGTTGCAGCACTCTGAAACAAAACAGTGGAAACGATTTTCCCCAGCGTCAGCACATCAAATGCTGACCATTCCCAAAACACTTTCCTTTTAGATTGGAGTAGTATGAATGCAAACACCAGAAAGAGGAAGACGGTTGCTTTGGGACCTTTCTTTTCACAGCAGCTGGAACCTATTTAATTTTTGATATGTTTCCAGCACTTCTGACTTCTGATGACCAGAGATTAATATTAAATACTGACTAGAAGCACAGACCTTATCTTCTAGTGCCGTAACAAAATGGTTTAATTTACTCCCAGAGAAGTAATGAATTTAAGCCAAAACTGTCCCTGGATATTTTAACCCTATCTATTCCTGGCATTACAGCTGACAGATCTACACCTTGGCATAAGATAGGCCAGATATTTTGTAAACCATCAATTCAGGTTTCATTTCTGTGGTCATTTAGGTGATACTTTCTGCTCTTGCTTTGTCATTACGTTGTAGGCTATGAAGAGGCACGAATCTCTTACAAGCATAAACCTGGAGAAGAAAGCTCAATGGAGAGAGCAAACTGCTCAAAGTACATCTGACAAACCTTAGAGGATGAAATGAAGAGGCCAAAGACTGGGGAAGAAACGCCAACTCTTTTTCAGCACCGGAGGATATAGTCACATCTTTCCTGTACGTTAGTTCTCTACATTCACGTTCAAGAAAGAATACATACATTATCCTGTGATCAATAAAACCAGAAATACGCATTTTCTTTTCCTAACAACCTCCTCTTTCCTCCAAACTCTCTTCTTCAGGGTCAACAGAACAGGACAAGGGAGCAAAACTGGATAGATGGAATAGTTGTTTCTCACATGTGCTATGTGTTTATTTACCACTAACAAAAAGATAACAGGGACAACCCACTATAGTTTCCATTTGTACATCCACAATTGAACAAACAAAATACCTTCACTGGGCAGTCATCTGCTATCACTGACTGTCAGGTCCCATCAGGAAGAATGGTGGTGGATGTATTAGATATTGCTACTAGCTGCTTCAAATATTACATATGTTCCTCTTTGTGCAAGAGAGAATTATTTAAAGAGTCCTTGCATCAAGGATAATTGTATGACCTACTTTAACATCGTCAAAATTATCATAAGTTACTCACAAGTCTGCTTACCTGCTCTAGTTCCAATATATTCTGGGCTGACTTAAGGATTGATTTGATAAAAAGAGAAGAGCTACTGACAGTGAAATGGCCTTCCAGAGAACCACTGTGTTGCTGCTGACAACAGATTTTACACCAGAACTGGTAATGAGATGAAAGACTGTCTAAGCTAAGGCAACAGAGATGACCGTTTTGAAGAAGACTGAGCAACAGCTTCAACCTGTGCTAGAAAACTTAATATTTCAAGGCACATGAGTATGAGAAAGTCAATGAGGCATTCCTGCTCTTTGCTGCTGAGCTTTTTCCAAACCTCATTTAATTTACTTGTGGGTTTTTTCCCCCCCTTTAAATCATCATGTTTGCTTTCATGATACTAGCCAACTTAAAGATCATCTGTCTCAACTTTTTGGAAGCAGCAGACCCAGTAACACTTGCAAAGAGCAACTCCCAACAGTCCTATTTCTGGCATTCATCCCAGAAGAGTCACATACTGTTCATGCTGCACGGCCTGAAGCAATTGGAAACGGTACTTTTTCCTCCTCCTTTCAGTTAATTTGGAAGGAAGTGTAGATTTGAACAGTCCTGAGAGTTCCAAACTATGCTGTTTCCCAGGACTACCTGCTAGCTGGCCCTAAGGATTCCAGAAACAGAAGAGTCTGAAAGATAAGAGTTTGTTAAGTTCCTGATAGTAGGAAGCAGATTTTTCTTGTACTACTAGAAGTTAGCATTGTTGCTAAAAAGATTAAAAGCCCTACAAAAATCTTTTCTTTGTACCTGGAAAAAACCAGTAAGATATCTAATACAGTCCTATTCATGAGCTGCAAAAACAGCTGCTGCAGTCCATCTTTCTATGAATTGCATTTCTGGGTATCACTCATTGATGAGATGTAACCAATCAAGCTGTGCAGTTACTCCTCCACAGAAAGTACAACCTTCAAGTGATGCATCAGATGGTCTGTAAGGGATTCACCTCAAGTATGCCATCAGTGGAGCAGAGGGCAGGCTTCCACAGATTTGTTCACTCATGTAGCACTGAATGCAAGTCACATTTAATCCCACTACAGGTATGTAAACCCATCTTCCATGACAGCCCTGGTTCTTTGCCACACCAGCAGGCACACAGGGAACAAAAGAATACCTTCCCAAATGGTGTGCCTGTGCTCATGTATATTTTAAATGAGACCAAAAAGGAGAACATGCACTTCAGATTGTATTCCAGGTTACCATGAAGAGAAACTTTGGTTTATGCTTGGAGATGGGAGAGCTTAAAGCCATGCATTTCAAAAGCATCCCACTTCAATAAGCACCTCCAAGTGCACTCTTTGAACAGAACTGGCAGGTACCTCATCTGCTTTGGGAAATACAACTAGACATGTCCAGCTGGTTAAAAAAAACCAAAAAAGCATTCCAAATAAAAATATGTAAGATACCACTTAGAAGGCAACATCTCAGAGCACCCACGGTCACCAGTGTTTCATTTAACTTCATTTTCCACAAGCTTTATGCCATTTCCTCAAAAACCAAACTCTGGTCTGGTGGTTTGACAAAAGCTCCACGTAGCAGGCATACATCCTTTCTATCACTCTTGGTATCTCCATAGTTTCAGTATCTACCATAAAAGCTGTGCATCACTGCACACCTCTGGGGTTTCCTTCATCTTCCACATAGGCTCCAGTCTCAAAACCTGGAGCCACTGCATTTTGTGCTGTCTCCAGCTCGCTCCCAAACTGCAGTAATTTTTTTTTGCAAGTAGTTGGGTGCTACAAAAATTATTTGAATCTTTTTCAGAGGCAGTAAAAGAAACCACTTCTTTCCTATTGGGACAGCTTTTTAAACACAGACAATGGATAAAAATAAAACGTCTCTGACCTCACCAGCCAGTCTACCTGACTGGAAAACTTCTGAATACACTTCGAATGACCTGATCAGCCCACAGATTTAGCCTAGCAACTTTTAATGGCACCTGATGGAAAGAAACACACTAAGCCCTTAAACAGTATTTCATTTTCTTTCCCCTCTTTGATTTTGTCAGCAACACCACTCAGGTTTATTCAGAAAGGTCAAATTATCAATCCCATACCGTATGCCGTGTTGCTGTACCTGTTCCTGAGGCAACTGCAACTTCCTAATGCACTGACCAATCTGACAACTTGAACACTGCCTCAAAAGAGCATGCAGTGGCCCTACAACAGTACACAAAGAGGTCTTGTTTAGTTTTCTCCCGAGACTTGGGCATCTGAAGAAAGACCTTCACATCTACTGGCTAAAAGTGACATGGGAAAGTACCAATGGTGTATTGTGCCAATTCCAGAAGCAAAGAAATCATACTGGAAGATATGGGGAATTATTTAAGAGCTGGCACAGAAACACAAACTGCATGAAAGGAAGACAGCTGTTCTGGAAATCCTCAGAGAAGCACAGAGGTGGATCACTAGGAGCATTGTCTGACGTAGGACTGGATGGTGCAATCTGGTTCTTCAACAGCATCCGTGCTAACAGTGTAGAAAAAAAATGCAGGTTTTTCAGGGTCATTGCCTTCACGATGAAGTGAAGGGGCTCTGACCACCAGTATTTGGTTGGCATCAAGGAACCAACACAGGAATTTAAGAAAAGGCTGAAGTCTCTAGGCAGCAGTTGCTTCAAATGATAGTTTACATGTGTGATGTCTTCCCAGGAGCCCCAGGCACCGGTCCTGGCTTAGTTATAGAGCTTTCAGCATCACCTTCTGCCCTGTCACCTGTTGTATCCTCCTGAATCCGAGAGAGCAATCTTGCCTGTGATGTTCCACTGGGAACTCTGCTAACAGCTCCCATTTGCTGCCCCAACAAATACACAACTTAAAAAGGCATTACAGGGCTGCTAGAGAGCAATTGCAGACACTCCTACATCTTCCTTTCTCTAATGACCGTTAGAGACAAAATTAGACATTGTTAAAACCTGAGTGTAATAGCTCCACCTCATTACTGATGCTGCAAGAACAAACTCACAGAGATTCCTGGTTCTCATGACTCTTTTCACCTTTGTGGCTTTCTGAAGGTGCTTAGATTGGATCTCCAGAAATAGACATAAACAAGTGGGTTAATTCAACATTTGGGGTAGAAGAAGAAAATACAAGATAGCACTTTTCTGGCACAACACACTGCATGGCAGAGCTATGAAAAGAACCCAAGAACTGCAGCAGCTCCCTGGGCTATCCTCTACACGTGAGGCCACGCTGCCTCTTACTTACATACAAAACAAGAAACTCAAACTCAAAACATAGTGTGACCTTCACAAAAGTGAAAGGTAGAGGTGTACTCTGAGACAGTTTCTGTTGGAGCAGCAGCACATCCTTCTGGAAAGCAGAGTATACTGGTTTCAGTGTTTCTAGCAGGGGACATAAAACTTTGTAACTCTCATGTCAGTCTAAGAAAGCACCTCATTTCTCACCCGAATGGAACTTAGAACCTTTTTACAGTCCCTGCTGTTGCCAATATTTCATCATCCATTTTTAACCACTGAGTGTTCCTGTAAAATAAAAAGTTTCACCAATGCCATATATAATGTTAATGTAAATTTCCCGTTTCTACTCAAGATTTCTTTTTGTACCTGTAAGCATCACACTAGTCACACAGAATCATGTTAGGAAGTAATGTTCCTGATACTCTTTCAGTGGCACTTTTCCTCCAAAACAGAGTCCCTTCCCCTATGGCCTGAATGTCATTTATTAGATGGGTAATGCTACACTATGCTTTTGGCTCTGCTAAAACACGAATCATTTACCTGCCCTTGGCTTACCAAGTAATTCTGGTGAGGCTGGATCTGTGAGCTGCTCCTTTCGTAATTCACAAGTCTGATCTCCCTTCCGTACTCACGTAATTGGCAGCCTCTGTTACAAGTAGATTTCATTTCTTTTCAACCTATCAATAAGGCTAAGCAAAGCAAGGCCAGGAACAAGTTGCTGGAAGATCCTGATGTCAATACGTTCAATTAAGCCCCATTTAAAATTAAATTGAGACCTATGAGTTAGCCACATGTTAATCCATTTAATGTGTGCCATGTTGATTCTTGTATTGTTTTAGTTTTCAGTCAAAATATTATGCAGTACCAGTCAAATGCCTTACACAGTCTAAGTATATATATGACAACAATATTACCTGTGTCAACCAGGCCTGTCACTTCAAACAAACATCGCAAGTTTAAAGACTTATCTGCTCTGAATTCACATATCCACGGCAAAAAGTAACAAACACTGGCCAGGCTCCTTGCACAAGAAGGCACACCATTCAGCTTAAATGGGCTCTTTTTTTGTTGTTGTTTAATTCACTCATTTAGAGGCAACTGTCGTTATTTTCTTGGGGAGGGGCAGGAGAAGGAAACGCCAATGCACCACATTGTTTTCACTAGCCTGGAAGAGAAAACACTTATATATATATATATAGATATATAGATATGCATATATATATACACACACATGTGCATGTGTGTACATATATATACTTGTGTGTGTGTGTGTATATATGTATATATACACACCAGTGTATATATACACAGAATATACATATATGAATATACAGAATATATGCACACACACTTTGCTCAGATTTGTTTACAAAATATGTAGCATTTTTTTTTATACCATCCAATAAGAGGTACATGATTTTAAACAAATCTTATAGAAATGACATGTTATTGGAAATTTACACGTAAAAAAATCCAGCACAAAAAAATCCAAAAGCTAAAACAAGGTTTTGCTACTAATCAGTGCTTCTATCACCCTTCAAGAAAAGAGAAACACAGTTATTTATATGTGATGTAAAGGCAACATTGAGGGGTTTTTTTGCTTTTTTTTGTTTTGTTTTTTTTTTTTAAATTAACCACCAAATTTAACCCCCTAAAATTACAAAGAATCAAAGTCCATTTACAGATCAAGTGCAGTAAACTAAATGTTCCTTCAGCACAAAGCAGCACTAGAGAAAATAACTGGGAGAGGGAAGGTGGAGGCCGACTGGCTTAGCTAGGGAGACAGCAGGTGGCTTCTGCAGTGGCCACACAGGTCAACCTCCATCCCGAAGCAGAGATGGAACTAAAGACTGCATTTAAATAACAGTCACACAGAGCTGACGTTCAGGCCTTTGCCTTATCTTCTTTCAGCAGTTTGACAAGTGATTTGTGTATTTGTGTTATTCTGTATCCCACGGGCTGGCTTTGCTTTTGCAGCGGCTTGTCACCGACAGGAGCTGTAAGGAGGATCTTGCAGACAGTTCTGCCGCCACTGTTTACCACAGGCACAAGACGCTGCAGCCGTCAGTAGCAATTTTGAAATGTTTACACTGGACAAATGTGTGTTCCAAGCACCCAAAACGGCTTGAAAGATCACAGCCCGATGCAGGGGCGGGCAGGGGGGGCAGGTGGCCTGGGCAATCCATTGCATTTACAGAAATGGAACTGCCATTTTCATTCACATGGTGTCTCCCTCCCTGGGTGTGTGAAGAGTTTGGGTCAAGCTCAGCTGAACTCAGCGAGGAGCGGCTTGCGGGCCTTTGCATCAGGCGTCTGTGATTCAAGCAGGCTGCGGAGCCAAGAACATGCTGCTAGCAGTAGGGCAGCCTCCAGCTGCGGGCGGCAGCTGCCATGCAGTCGGCGACACCGCGCAGGTGTCACCTGGAGGAACTGTGCGTTCCGTGCCAATTCACCCCAAGTCCCGTAAACAGCACGAGGGGAAAGCAAAATGGAAGGGCCAGGAAGATCTGGCTATCACGATGCTACCCTTAGAATGTAGTGTCTCATTTTTCGCTGTTAAATAAGGGGCTCGACCAGGAGGATTCTGTTTCATTAGGTGAGCTGGAAAGGAAGCTCTTGTCTCATGAAAAGGAAGGAGGTCCAACGCTCCTTGTGCTAAGTTTTACAAATTAAGATCTCTGCATGTTTCAGAAGATAAATCTGTTCAAGTCACGCCGTGTAAAAATGTAAAGAGGCAGACAGGAATTCTTCAGCCATAACTATTAATACCGAGGACCAGACTCTGGAGCATGAAGTCAGAAAGGGCTTGATACTTAAGGAAAGCCTGGCTGGATGATCAAACTGTGCTGGCAAGCAGAAGTGGGGGTAGTTTCTCCATTCTAGAAGCTCCTTAGGAAAGTCATTTCTGGTTAGGTGGGTAAGAGTGACCTATTCACAGGCTCTTTTGTTTTTTGTGGATGGAGAGGAAAAACTGGGAAGGTATACAAATCTCCACAGCAGTCTGCAATCCAGCCTGGGAGCTCAGTGTTGAGAAGGGATGGGGGCCAGATGTGTTCAGTACTTTTAAGAACCAGAAAACATGTCCATTGCAGCCTGTTGTTGCAGGGGACAGAGAACTTACTCCATTATTTGTAACATGTTCTATATGCCAATAACCCCAGCTGGCACATACAGCAAAGTAACTTCATTGCATGTGAAAATTTAATGCATCTCACACAGCCGTCCAAAGAGGCATCCAGGGAAGAACACGGGGAATGAATTCAGCAACGTTCTCAGAAGGTCTGAATGTCTCCCTGGACTCCAGGCACACGCTGCAGTAAATACAAGAGAAAGGCAGCCTTATCTCGGATGCCGGCAGCGTGGGGGCTGGTGGAGGAGGGTTTTCCTGTAATAGGAGTAGGGAATATCTTGAAGTATAAGAAAGGTGCCTCGACTCCACGAAGATGACAGTGGAGAGGTTCAGAATCTAGAGGAGAAGGGTGATTCTGGAGACCCTTTGCCAAGGAGGGGGCATCCTGCCATGGAGAGCCAAAAGTTTTCCAGACGTATGTAAGAGCGTGTGCACAAGGCAAGCGAATGAGCGCAAACAGGGGTATGGAAAACATTGAGAGAATCACTCCACAGGTGGCTTGTGGCTCGACAACAGGATCGGCTAGAGAGGGGAGCACACAGCACAGGGGCACCTCAGAGCTGGAAGCCTTCCATGGGAGCCTCACACTGCTGGAAGATGTACTGTTGCTGGCTGAGATCCACCTGTGGGGCAATGCTGCTGTCTTCATCCTCTGTTCCAAAGTAGTGCTCAATCAGATCAAAAGCCTTCTGATAAATCTCTTGATTCTCATGGCTCTGCAGGAATTCGATCTTGTCCAGGCCTGCAGAGAAAAGAAGTATGCAGAAGTTAAAGCTTGGTGAGAGTATATGACCATGATAGTTTTCATTCTGCTATGTATATCAAGTTCCATGACAATCCTCTCACACTTTCAGGTGCCTCTGTGGAGACCCTTACTCAATTTAAACTCTCCACAACCAAGAAAAAGGAGCTTGGACTATAGGGTTCCCTGTAACTGTGTGATATGTTTCACACTTTCTGTCCACCTCTATCCTTTCATTCAAACAATGAAATCAGTAAGTGTGAAAGTGTAAAAGACTTTCAAAGACATTTCCTGAAGAGACTTTTAGGACCAGGTTTCCTGCAAGTCTGTTCACGGGGCTTTGTTCACAAGGAGACTACAGAACCACATAACTGCATGTCGGAAAAGGCTTCTGGTCATAAACAAAATAATACATGAAGCTAAACTATCTTTGATACCTAGGAATGACGCCGTAATGAAATATTAGCCAATCACAGAATCACAGAATCTCAAGGGCTGGAAGGGATCTCGAAAGAGCATACAGTCCAATCCCCCTGCCAGAGCAGGAGCACCTAGAGTAGGTCACACAGGAACTTGTCCAGGTGGGTCTGGAATGTCTCCAGAGAAGGAGACTCAACAACCCATCTGGGCAACCTGTGCCAGTGCTCCCTCACCCTCACACTGAAGAAGTTTTCCCTTATGTTTCTTTGGAACATCTTATGTTCCAGTTTGTACCCACTGCCCTTTGTCATGTCATTGGACATCATTAAGAAGAGCCTGGCTCTATCCTCCTGACACCTACCCTTTATGTACTTATAAACATTAATGAGATCACCCCTCAGCCTCCTCCAAACTAAATAGCCTTAGCTCCCTCAGCCTTTTCTCATACGGAAGATGCTCCACTCCCTCCACCACCTTTGTGGCCCTGCACTGGACTCTCTCCAGAAGTTCCCTGTCCTTTTTGAACCGAGGGGCCTAAAATTGGACACAATATTCTAGATGCAGCCTCATGAGGGCAGAGTAGAGGGGGAGGAGAACCTAAGTCTAGTAAATCTCTGACATTGGGAACTGTAGTGGCTTTCTCATCTGCTCCTTTTTCTAGGTACAAAGGCTAGAAGAAATAATTCTCTGACACCTCACAAACATTTCCACAACACTTACATGAAAAGCGAAGTTAAAACCCAGAAGCACACAAGAAAAAATGTCAGTTCTTTCTGGGAAGCCAAGGTAACCATGAAGGCAACTATGATTCAAGAAACTGTTTCAGTGATACTGCTCTTGATTACTTTTTTTTTTTAGTTAAGTATTTGCCAATCTGTAAGGAAATTAGCCTTAAGAGCTGCAACATCTGACAAGTACGGTGAAATCATGTACCAGATGAATCTGGTACATGCCAGAACCTCAGCATAGCAAAGGCAAACAAAGCAAGTTGCTGCGCTGCTGCCGTAATTCTACAAGGCGGTAGAGATGGAAGGGAAAGGTCTGAAACCTGAGCAACAAAGCACTGCACCTGAACTTTTATCTGCAGTGGAGGGAAGATATTGAGGCTGAATGACACCCAGAAAGCTCCCTCCAGGTCAAAAGAAATTGAGAAAAAGAAGATCTACACACTGTCTCTAATCTACCTACAAAGATAACATAAAAGATGGAGAACAAGGGTTAAACGGAGACTTGCTAAAGAACAGTTAATTTTCAGGTAATTAGCGATAAGAAAACTAATAGAATTGAGTCTACTGAAACTCATGATCATTGCTGAGACCCCCAATTTCTGCAGATGTTTCGCTCGTACCATACGCTTCTTCAATAAGAGCGCAGTAAGGATTAATGCCAGAGCCGCTGCGTTTGGATTCCTGCTCTCCAAGTCTCAGGATGTTCTCCAGCCCATTCAGCGCTACTTGCACAATCTTTGAGTCCATTACTGTAAGGAGGTCACAGAGTGGTTTGATGCATCCCAGTTCTACTAAATACCTGAAAAACACAACATGAAACTCTGTAAATTGTCTGCAAAATTATCATTGGTGGAGCTATTTAAGCGTGACAGTCTAAACAAAACCAATCAGATAAAATAGGAACTTCAGGACTGGAAAAGTTACAGACATCTATCTGTATCTAGTCAATTGTGCTGAAACAATGAAAATAACTTTAAGATACCTTCTCTATATCTCTATGTACATTGATATAAAACAGTGGTTTCTTTTTTTTACTTAGATTTATATCTTTATAAGTATCTTCCTATTACTATCAGCTATAATAACATATTCACACTTTTATGATTTTATTTTATAGAAAATTGCGCCTAAGTCTATTGTATCAGTATAACAGGAAAAATAAAAGGCACACAATGCCCTTGTCCAAGGGGCTGAGCTATTTCTTCTCAGACTGCTAATGCATTTTGTTACACTCGACAGTGACTGCTGAGAGATTAATTTAAAAGTTGCATTTAGTTTTTTTTCAGATAAGAGAAATGGTTCAATTAAGCAAGTATTACAGCTGGAATGCTTCTGTGATTTCTTCCCAAATGAACGAACAGCTCATTCACAACTCAATGCAAAGGCGGGGTTTCTCTGGATACAACACTGGAAGCATACAGAAAGGTTTTCCAGTTTCCAGGTTATTAGTTTAACTTCTTACACAAACAGTAATTCATTCAATTGAACAGGAAGATTTGAACTACTCCGTACTTGATCTGTTCAGCAGAGCCTCCAGACGTTGCATTTGTGATTGCCCAAGCAGCTTCCTTCCTTGTCCGAAACTCGGCCGTTTGCAAAATATTTATAAGAGCTGGAAAAATATGGGCATCTATGACTGTCTGCAAAAAAAGAAATGACACATCAGGGTTATAACAAAAACGATATGTAACTTCATTGTCTTGAGCTAGTTAATGTCTATGCTCAGCATAACACATTAAACGATGAAAGGGAGAAAAAAACTTCACAAGCCTGCGTGTCATACTACATTTACACTAGGTGAGGCAACAGAGCAATGAGAGAATCCTCAAAACAAGCAACTACCAATATGTTTTCTTCTGATGACAAGAGAAAGCAACAGATGGTTTGGTAGTGTGGTTAACTGCGTAGCTTAGCTCACCTAACTGATGTAAGTCAAATGAGCACTTAGTTTAGTGACTCAGTCAAGTCAACTCAACTTTCAAGGACTTATCCTGGAAGGAGCCTTTTGCAATAGGACACAAATAGCTTAAATCATTACCCTTCCAGTTACATACACTACAAAGATCTGAAACACTTTCCCAAGGATCATTCTCAAATAAGCAAGAGCTTAGGATTACATTTTTAAAACTATTGTTTAACAAATGCAAGTCATCTAGAACTGATAACGGCAAGTTCAAAGAAAGACAAAGAGATCATTTTTAAGGAGCTCCACAGAAGAAAACTGACAGATTAGGTACAGCAAAAAGCTACAGATAATTCATACCGTGGATGGTTACCCAGTGAAAGAAAATCAAGTCTGTGATATTTCTTTTACCCTTCCTGTTTGGTCACTCACACTACATCTACTTTGTAAATCCATACCACATACCAGTTTTATCAACAGTCTCATAAATGTTATCTCCTTTACCACAGAATCTGCACTCCTAGTACAGCAATCTGGTGCTTTCAAGGAAAACCATATTTCCTTCCATTGTGTCAAATTATTCGCAAAGAATATTTGCGAAAAGTTAATATGAATGCTGGAAGTGGTAGGTCATAAACAAAACAAAGTATCTTAAAAAAACAAACACATTTTGCCCCTCACATATCTTACTCTGAAAAAGAACACATAAAACTTTAAAAATGATACAAAAGCTACACACCATAAAGGTACGTGGAACAGGAGAGCATCTGCTTCATTAAGGTTATCAGATCAAAGGACCTTTTCAGCTCAAAGGGAGATATAAGTAACAGGAAAGTAATAAATAAAACACATCCTGACACAAACCTGATAAGACAAGGGATAAGAGAGAAGATCACAAAGAAGGAAAGGCTCCAGTCACTAATTAATGGGCCATTAAGAAACTACAGGCACAGCTGTGCAGAGCACCAGCCTAGACTTTGTAACTGATAACATGGGGACAAGCAGGGGGGAAAAACCTAGTAAGGAATCTTCTCTTAACCTTCCTCTCTAGCCCACGTGAGTGCTGTAAGGATTAGGTGCTAGTAACTGAGATTGGTATGACTAAATTTGGGACAGCGACTGCATCAGACCTCAGCAGAACCCTTGTATCTGTGGGATCATCAGCTGAGGTGGGTGAGGGTCTCAACATCAGGCACCAGAGGGGCAACGGACTAGGGAGTATGTTTCTGGGGTGCCAAGAAAAGGTAATTCGGGGCCAGCAACTGGTGTCAGACCTTGACTCTGACAAGAAAGGCGGTCCTGCAACTGGAGCAGGTGAGGGTCCCTCCATCAGCCACTGGGAGAAGATCACAGTCCAAGGGGCCTGGATGCCAGGTACCAGTGGAACTGGGGAGAAGCTGAGCGAGGCTCTCAGCACCTCAGTTGGAGTGGGACTACAGGTCACCGAGCTCCATGTGATGGGGAAATTTACACTATCCCCAATGTGGTGGTGCAAGTAGAGGATAACAGTGTACATTATTAGCTGGCACACCAGACTAGGTGGCAAGTAGGAGGCCCATGTTGCTATTAAAAGGGGTCTGCAAGCATGGGATGCTTGAGATGAATGTGTATATCTGTCTGCATATGAGAATCAAGCTGAAGTAGGCAGTGAGCCCGAGCCAAGTACAGCAAGATGAGAGCGCTCATGATCCAGGCATGGACAGCAGATGGGCAGAAAGCCCATGCCAATATTCAAGAGATCTGTGAATGTATCTGTCGATCTAGAGAGTGAGCACATGCATGTTTTCACTAGTGAACCAATCACCTGGAGATAAGGGACTGGCAGTCTACACTTAACATCCTGTTGAGTACAGGTAGTTCTACACAAGGGCGTTGAAGAGCAAGGCAGACCTGTGTTAAGGGATACTCTCTACTAGGAGAGCTTGATACAGATCTAGATAAGATATGTGAGGGCATTAGTATTTTACTGTTCTAGCAAAGAACAAGTGAAAAGTCTCGTTATTACTTTTTAAATGCTCTCCCCAAAAGAAAACTTTTACATGAGACTTATTTCCTTAGAAGCATTTTCTTAAAATGGACTTCTTTAGTAGGTACTAAAATCAAAGTATGTCACATAAGCATGGAACTAACTCTTAGCTGACAGGCAGTAACATATTTGAGTCTTCTTAAGACCAAATTAAAAAAAATATAAAAACACCACAACATCTTAAAATGTTTCAATTTCAACTTGAAAAACAGCTGAATTCCAGAACAAAGGAAACTAGCAGTGGAAGAGGAGCAAGTAAGAGAATCACAAAAGACCGTTACTGTGTTGTTTCTGGCTCAATCAAGTTTGAACTCTGCTTCAATGCCAAGACTGGGAGGTAAAATTACTGTGAGGAGGGTGGAGAAACATGCATTTGAAACTTTTCAGAAGGAACCTAATGCAGATCTTGAGTGTTCCTATTTCTATTTCTTATTCTATTGTATAAAGGGCTACAGACACCCTGTTTACTTTCTGTTTTACAATGAAGTTAGCTATCTTTACATAAGCAGAACAGGTTAGAGCACCACAACGAATTGCAGCCTCTCATAAGGCACTTCAAGACAGCCTGCCTCAAGAGACAAGTAGATTATCACTCACTATATTTTTACGTTGCCTGCTGTTGGACATGGAATGTAAGTGTCGTCAACATCTCACTCTAGCATGAGTCCCAGTTAAAGGTACTTAACTGTCACCCTGTAGTAAAGCAAAGTTTTTCAACTACCAGTTTGTTGACACTTGAAAATCTCAAAGCTTAGATTTAAAAAAAAGAAAATACACTAACTAGGTCAGGAAAAAGTTTGCTTCAACATTAATACTATCACTAGATTTCAAAAGTCAAATTAAGCTCAACAAGTGTGGATACAACAAAACATTAATACAGAGAAAGCACCAGCAGCATCTGTTACTTACACCCTATGTCTTGCAGCCTTGCTCACAGCAGTTGCTCTTGAAAGGATTCCTAGGCACTATGATAGTTTATGTGCAAACATCAGTTATTGTGGAAACAGGTCATGTTTGCCTTTCAGTTAAATTTCATCTGAGTGATAAAATAGTAAACTACTGAAACAGAGCTTGTTTTTTCCTTGAAGAAAAGTATACCCCATGTAGAGTGAAACTCGAACGGACTGAGGCAGGACAACATACTTAAAAGTTCTTAAGATTAAGAGAGTGTTAATTCAAGTTACTTTTTTAGCATTACTACATACACACGGAAGTGTGTTGCAGACTAAAGTAATGTAGTGCACATAAAATGCTCAAGACATGGATAGCTTTCAAACAGAAGCAGCAATTTCAGTTCAACAAGAACTTTAAAAATATGTGAAAGAAATAAAAAGGAAATTAAATCAAGCTGTAAACTAAGGACTACTGTAGATCTCACTCTATCACCTATTCAAAGGTTCCACTATACTTCAAAAAACTGTCAAGTGCCTTGGCCATTCATGAAAATAATGGGCAACTGCCTCATATGTGCCACAAAGTAAAGTATGTTTAAGCAGGCTTTTTGAGCACACATATACCCTCTAAATATTACTGGAATTTTCCCAGGAGTGTAAGGCCAACAAGATAACAAAAACTTAAAATCATAAAGGTTTTGGAGTGTTTCTTAATCAGTTTCATATAGATTTTCCTAATCCAAATTACTCTTGTCCTTGCATGTAAGAACAAAACATACTAGCATTCTACTTCTAACACCAATCATCAGCAGACACACAAGAAAGTGCCAACTCCGGTCATATTTATTTTTCTGGTAGTTGCAGCAATGAGTTACAGTCAGACTGCATCTATATTAAAACATATGTGCTTGTTTGTCCTAAATGCGGCACCTAGCCATTACTCCAAAGCTTCTTTCTCAATGATCTTGCTCAAAAAACAAAGAACAATAATTTCTCATTCACCTTCTCAGATGCCACACATTTTTCTACGGCATTCTGTCACCTTTCCCTTCTGCTGTCTGTCTACAAACTTGTTCCTCACATGGAATAAAACTGACATTTTTCGGTCCCTCTTTACCACTCACTCCTACCATATCGTCTAAAGGTGCAGCTAACCACAGGGAAACAATGAAGATTTTTATACTAGAACAAGGATTCACCTTTGGGGTATTTTTCATCCCTTTCATTATGATTCCTAATATTTACATTGGCTGCTACTGTTAGGCATTGAGGTGGTATCTTCAAATCTCTTTCTGCATAGTAGGTAATTCAGAGCCCATCCTGGAACATACTAAACTAACAAGGAAATTTTTGCCCAAGTGCATCCATTTGTATTTGCTGGAACTGATCTTCATCTTCACTTGTAACTATGAGTCTTTCAGAAAACTGAAATCAAAATTTAATTGAAATCTGAAATTTTCAAATGTAACTTTGAACTGAACTGTAATGTTCAGTGCTTCACCAAATCTGTCCCTTGCTTCTCAAATGTCAGTTTTGGGAGGTTTGTGTTTTCATTTGTTTGGTCTCTAAATAAATGGTATCCCTGTGCTGTGGCCCTCCAAGAGGTTTAGGGTTGCCTGTCTCTCGGAAGCATTCTCTATCCATATTTATTTTATAGCATTTGATTTTTAAAGAAGGAAGCTAGATTAAAGGGATTTTTCAGAGTTTTATTACCTATGCATGGATGTTGAATCTAAACACATTGTACACTCTGAGGCAGCAGGTCTTCAGCTGTATATTAAATCAGTATTTTGGGCTGGTCAATACTAAGTGAACTTGCTGCTTTTCCTTTACGTTCCTACAAGTGAATAACTTATAGTATGCAAAAATACAAACATACATTTTTGTATGCAAGTATTGGAATTGTGTGTTTACACACAACTAGTCACGTAAAAGCAAAAGCAATCAAGTCTTAAGGCATAACTGTTTTCCTGCTCCTGCAACTACCTTTAACAAACAAAGATTACTGTCAACACTCTAGCTAGCAGCTGTGAATACAGTCCTACTGCCATGATCTACTTCTCCTGGCTGGAAATTTCAGTTCACAGAGGCTTCTCACTTGTGTCCCAGTTACCTCATTTTTACAATTGGATTTTAAATAACACAGCAAATATTTGCAAGCAAAAGCACTTAACATGATGGCACAAGTACAAAATCACCACTGCCATCTGAGATCCAGGAAGCACTTCAGACCTCAGTTCTAATAGACTTTTATGTTGTTGACACAGATACCTAAGCCTACACACTCCACAAACTGTGTATAAAGCAAGCTTCTATTCAGTTTACATAAGGTTGCTACTGCTATCAGGAAGAACCTACACTATAATGAACCTCATTGAGGTCTCTCTGGCTTTTAGAGCCTGTCCTATAAAAAAAGACAGCTATATACACCACTGACTGCTGAGGTTTTCAGGCAGAATAAAGGAACTAAAGGTATTCTAGCTCTGCTGTCCTCCATTTGGTATGATGTATGGGATTCATACAGAATCACACATTTCAGGCAGAAGCCTGAAAAAAGATTCTGTACTTAAACACAAACTTGAATCTGAAAGAGGTTCATCTTTGTCTTTTGCTGGTCTGTAAACAAATGTGGCCTTGCCAGCAATATCAAGTTTTGCTTCTAATTGAGACATCTGTTCAAGTCTTGCCACCACAAACAGCACATGAAGATTTTGGACTACTTGTCCAAACTGGTCAGAAACCAAACACATTTTAAGTAATTTGATACACAGTTTGCCTGTGTAAACCACAGCTGTGTGAATCATGTAATTCCTTTTCCAAGTCTGCAGCATTACTGTGATCTCTTTGGAGAAGAGCCTCTCACAAATCTTGTGTCTTTATTCCAATTTGTAAAAATGTACTTCACTCTAGAGTTTTTAAAACTGACAAGCAATGTATCATTTGCTACACTTGCCCACATCACATTTCAGCAAAGAAGGGACACCCTAAGACAGGAAAAATACAGCATACAACCTGTTGCTGCCGTGCCTAGCCATACTCAGAATGTAAGGTATATTAGAAAAAGTGGTAAGTTTCTTAACCTGTCAACAGGAGAGAACTCCTATGATGTCTTCACTGTCAGATATGGAAGATTGTGTCTGATGTACTGCCTTTCATAGCTTTTCAACGGGTTGCGAAGTTAGACACAGAACATTTTCTGAGGTATGTGATAGCCTTTCATACCCCTCAGAAGGGTCGACAGTCAGGATTTAGCTTCAGTTGTGCAGTTCTCCATCTGACTCCCAGGAAGCTGTAGTTCCCCTTCTCCCTGACTGGGGAAGCTATCCACTGAAGTACAGCAAAGCTGTATACAAACTAGGAAATTAACAAACAAAAACTATACTTAGTGACAATCATGACTGCATCAGGATATACACATCCAACCCAAACCTTAAAAGCAGAGAAATGATGAGGGGAAAGACTGCTGTATTTCAGCACACTTTTTTGTTGCCTAGGCACTGTTAATAACACACTCTGAAAGGCTTTCACTTCCACTTTTGGTGCTGAAAAAAAAAACAAACTTCCTGTGCTTTAATATGACCTACAAAAGAAAGTTCAGCACTTATTTTCACACATTTCATGCACGTTAACTTAGATTGCCTACATACTAGAGTTTACTTGATTGTATTTGACTTAAAGTCTAACAGTGATAGGCTGCTGCCTTACTTTTCAGAAATGGCAGTGAAAGCCTTTGGAGTGTGCTACCAAACAGCATTGTAGGCAGCATGAAAGTGGAAATGAATATTGAAGTCCTTCCCTCTGACTTTATATTTCTATTCTTTAGATTGGGTGGATGGAGGGAGTGTAACCCAATGCAATCTTAAACAACACTAAATATAGCTCTGTCTGTTAACATTCATTATGAAAAATACCTATTAAATTACACCAAAATATTTCATTTCTTTCTTGGTGTGCAGAAGAGATTGCTAAATTATAGCTTGAGCACTACTCACAGATTCCATAGTATTCCAATATCCTGACTGCTCTGGAGCAACAACCCACTAGTTAGATCAGGTGGTAACTTGAAATGATGTCATTTACTATGCCAGGCAGACATTTAACTTTCAGGACAAACATTACTATGTGCTGAAAGTATTGTTTCTGGCTAAAGATTGTGCGAATTGCAAATCCAATTAGTATCACAGAAACTGGACTAGATCTGGCTACAGTTGATGACCTCTAGTAGGAACTACCAAGCAATTTGGAGAGACTAGAGAGCATGGAAAACAAATTCAGTGTAGAGCTGCACCCAATATTTTAGAATTCTGTAAGGAAGATCAGTTGTCAAAAAGTAAATGTTTAATTCATCACAGTGTGAAATTAATTTAGAGAAAACACCTCCATTCACAGATGAAATCAGTTCACCCATGAACTTAGTTAAATCTGACACTCTTTCCAGATGGGAATTATCCTTTCTCATAGCTACTAAAAACAGTTTAGCATTTTATTCTCCATTTTAGCATTTGACCATCTTCAAGAAACACTTCACCAAACAGCATAGCATTTTCCAACTTCAGAAATTATTTTAAGGTGGTTTCCAGCTCAAGTGTTTACAATGATTTTGACATTGAGCAGGTTTGCCTGAAGCAGTACCTCAGAGGAGTTTTCTGAGAAAAATCAGACATATCAGCTCTGGAGCTGAAAAGAGGTTTAATCTTATCTCACATTAAATTTTCTTGGTTGAGACTAGAAACTACAGAACAAGAGCCCTTCTGAAAATTTGTTACAAATCTGTGATAAGACATTTGTCATGAAATAATCATTGCAATTACACCTGCAATTGCAAATTTTATTTCCAAGAAACAGTGGCCTTGAGATCTCCTATCAAGCCTATTGCAAACATTCTCCAATGTCCTTTACTTCACAACTTTCCTCTAATGGGCCTCCTACAGTTCCAAAAATCTAAGCCTTATGGTAGACATGATTTGCAGTATGTCATAATTACCAGCATAGTTACCTCCTGCTTAGAATCAGAAAGTCTTTTTTAATATCGTTTTTATAACTGCCAGTATAGATTACATTGGGTATGCAGTTAGGGCAGTTAGTGTTCCACACACATCCCATGTGTGTGCTCAAGAGTTTGAAGGCAGCTCAATTACTCTGAATGGAGACAGAGCAACTCTTAAATGAAATACAGCTTTCAGTTTACAGAAGCCGCTTCTCCCTTTTTCCTAAACTTGAGTAAAACATCAACATACTTCCAGCCTTGTCTGTGACATATCCTAAGGAAGATGCTTTAAGATGGACTCTTTTAAATCTACATATACTTTGGTGATTTGGTTGACAGTGTATCTTCTTCCTGAATCGAGAATCCTGAGTAAGCAAGCTTCTACATAACCACAAACAATATTTCTATATGCAGAGTTAAGGGGTTTTTGCACTTCTAAAGAATAACCCGTCAGAAAAGAAGGTGCAATATTAATGGCCCATACCATTAACTTTCTCCTCCCTGACCTCACATCTCACCTCTCCAAGTCACAAAGCAGTTACAATCTGTTTGCAGTAGTAAGGGGATTGATCTAAATTGGTGATAAGACAGACATCTCAAAACCTTTAAAAAACAGTTAAACACACACATGTATAGATGTACCTAACAATTTTGTTTAGCTAGGTTAGGCAAACTTTGCTTTAACAAATGACAGATTGTTTTCAAATAAAGATGTGACAACAAAGACAGAAGATTACCAAGGGTATAGCTAAGACTCTCTACCTAAAGCCATATGTGACTGAGTAGTGGATACCAGGTGTAAGAACACTGTGCACTCAAGGACAGGCACTTATTCCTTCACTTAACAGCACTATGCGATATGGTTAAGACTCACGTAGAACTGAATACGCTATTGAAATAGCTTCTGGTGCACTAGAATTTAAGGTACCTCTAAGGCCTCTTCACAATTTTATCTACAGTAGATGAAGAATATGAAAATAGAAATCCTGAAGTTTTGAATAATTTCTCATAACAAACTTTGCTTTCTATTGCCACTGCTGATACTTATTTCTTTATGGACTAACTTGCACACATCTGATTTTCTCAAGCTCTTCTTTTTCTCAGATCTACAATATTCCTATACAATTGTGCTTCCTGAAGCAATTCTGATAGACTTGGGGAAAAAAACCACAAAGTTAAGAAAACATATTTGGCTGGATTTTTCCCCAGAAAATACTCTTAAGATTTCCCAGGAAAAACAAAAATGGTCTTTTACAGAGAAAATACTACTTCTCACTGTTCTAAGGCAGTAGCAGCATGGATAAAGCAGCCAAAAGATTCTTCACTGCAAGAATCCCAAAAGCAAAAATATTTTTACCTTAGCACAAGGAGCAGAAACTACCTTCTCTGCACTGCTAATTGCACAGCAATTACAGTTGCTGATGCAGGAAAAAAAAAAACAAAACAGTGGTAGAGCTGCTGATTTTACAAAGCACTTTGTCAGAAATTCAGCTAATCCACAGATTACAAGCCACAACAAAGGCAGAATCAAAATTCTTGGAGCTGTACCAAGATTAGATTAAGTATCCATGTTGTTCTCTGTATCTCACAAAAACATGATCTTTGGTGGTAAAAGAGAAAGTACAGCTGTGGGAGTTTACTCACAAGTTCAACTTCCATCTTAGTCACATCCTTACATTAGACATAAAGGATTTACACAGCTTTCCACCAAGTTTTGTTTTCTTGTCTACTCATTTCCCAACACAAGCATCTTTGAAGTCAGATGAGCATTCGTTCTTAACTCAGCCTCTGCTAAGCTTCCTGGCATTATCTTCCACTAAAGTAATAACTTTATTGCCTATGATTTCTGAGATGAAGACTTCATTCAAGACATTAAGGCTTTATATTGCCTCTCCAGCAGCTGAATGTTTTTTATAAGAGAGAACATATAATCAAAAGATTGCCAAGTGCCACTTGCAAAGCATGCAATACATATTTTCCTGAGAAAAAAACATGAAGCCTCTTTACATTCTCCTGCAAGACTTCTGCAAAAAGAAGCAATTCCCTCCCTTGGGGGAAAAAGGTTAACCACTTCATGCTAACTGTGATCATATAGCACGAAAAATCTATCAGATTATCTATAATTTATTAGATTATTCATCAGACAAAACTAGCAAGTGTCAGTCTGCCTTCCAAGGAAGTGGATGCAGAAATAAGTATTCCTGTTGCACTTCTGACAATATTATAGGACTACAGTTACTTTTTGTGTGAACATGCATTGTTTATGTTTGGTTACTAATAAGCAAGACAAATTTTTAATGTCTAATATTTGTACTATTTGTTTCTATTCCTTGAAGAACAGATATCTCCAACTGGACTTCTACACATCCTCTGCAATCCTTGAAACTACTCTGCATACAGGGAGGGAGAAAAGAATTGAGAAACGTGATTGCAGAAAAATTAAGTTTGATTTACAGGAGGAGACTTTCATTTATTTCCCTTGACAAGAACCTTGCATATTTATCAGATAAAGTCTGATTTCACTACAATCTGGTATTCCATCTTTGCTGAAAAAGAGAATAAATGAGGCATTGTCCTTGAAAGCCAAGCAAAAAATTCCTCTAGTATAGCTGTTCTGAAAAACTCCATATCCAGAGAAAACAAAACGTGTTTAGTTTCTCCTTTACCTAGTCAAAGGAAAACTTTTATCTGAGGAAGATATGGTCAATCTCTCATATACATCACCTAGAGACAAGTTCTGGGAATTCTTCCTGATGGTTGACACTAAGTCAAGACTCAGAAGAAAGATGTGGTCCTTTTGGAGGCCTAATTGTAAAGGCTGACACAAGGGAAGGAAACTTTCATTTCCTTCTGTGTGCTACCAATTAACATGAAGGGATTACAAAATCTGCTGCCATCAGAAAGGACAATGTTACATGATAGGTTATCCTTTGTTGTTTTTCAGCTTAATAGAGACTTTAGATCTGGCTAAGCACATCTGTATCAGTAATTATGAGAAAATATAAACCAGAATAAAGTATTTTACAATGCAGATGACTGTATCTGTTGGGGAAATCAAGGAACACAAAGTTATTTGATTCTCAGGGTTCGTAGCTTACTCTTTTTGTACTTGAGAATTTTTATCTTGCTGATTGTCAAGAGGCATGAAGCAAATTATTTAAGATGGTTTTCTTGAGCTTAGTCTCATTTTGTCACTCTAGTATGACCATCTCTCCCCCTTATAATCTGCAGATGATTGTAAAATGAAATAATTTGAATTTGAGAGATGATTGGGCCACTGAAACGTTCGAATCATGCACAGAGCCTATAATACACTTCTGCAATTATATGTCTGTGACTATTTACATCCAAATATGCCCTTTACACAGAAAAAGCAGTGTATCGCCTGCTGTGTGTTTCTTCTAGCCTGCAAGACAAAGATTACTGATCACAGCTGAAAAGGTTACCTGAATCTGAGCTCTGTTTCCAGCTGTTATATTGGATATTGTCCAGCATGCTTCCTTTTTGATAGATTCCTTTGGGCTGCTTAGCAAGTGCAGTAAACTCTGCAGGGCTGAACAATTCAGAATTACCTAAATATTAAAGAAAAAACAAACAACATAAACCATAGTTTAGAGGAAATTTAGGATTTAAACAAAACAAATAAAATATCACAGGAACAAATAACGCTTCTTCAAAATCATAAAGAGCATATCCCATCAGATTATCCTAAAAGGTTAAAAAACAAACAAACAAACAAACAAACACGAAGAACTAAGAAATAAGTGTTTGCAGCAAAGTTAATGAGCAACACAATGGAGTAATTCGGGTAAGAGATCAAGCCTTTGTTATTATTTCAGTGTGATCTGAACACAAGATACTAAGCCCGTTATGACGAAATAAATGATGATATTTTCCCATTTTCTTGTTTTATGTACTTTTGTATACTTGGAAGCTCCAACTACTTCTGTTTTCTACATCAGCTAGCACAGTGGGACAGACTGTTGGCAGTATTGTGTCTGGTAACATAATGAAGAGGCAATTCTTACTTAAATTGCGAAAAGAATATTTAAAAATGCAATTTTACAGAGCAGAAAAATCTGCACTTCCAAAATGAACATTTAAGGGCCCAAAATATAAGACAACATGTTCAAGAACAAGGATGTCAGAATACTTGATTAATGTTGTGCGTGACACTGAAAGGCTTTGTGATCCTCTAAAAAGGACATAAGAAGACTCAGTGACTGAGAACTACTTTTTTTTTTTTAAATTAAATTCCAACTTCTTACAAGTAAAAAAATGGAAGATCCTACCAACAAGCACAATAGTTTTGACTTATATGGCCAAAGTAGGCATAAAAGAACCAACAGTGTGGTACAGAATTCTCTGAGAAACTATTCAGTCTGTTTGTGGATGTCAGAAGGATGAGAGAACCAAGCTGAACCATGGTGATGACTTCTGAATGGGGAACCTGTGGCCTGAATTCCCTTGTTTGTATGTGCTCGCCCGCCATCACCACCTTTCTACTCCACATTAAGGTTAAAAAAGCGAAGATTACTGTTTTCAGGAAACAGTCTTGTATGTTACTATTAATTTTTTTTTAAAGTATCTGTCCAAGTTGGACTCTTCCTTCTAATAAAGGATTATTTTGTATGCATTCTGTACCCCTCTAGCATACGTCACAACCTTCAGGCAGGACTATTATGCTATACTCAAATTTTAGAAAAGCTTGTGGTATGCTCCTCTGAAAAACCTGTGAACAACAAAAATGTTTTAACATCTTCTTGAACTGAAATCGAAGACTTAAGCAGCATTTAATACCTTGCATTGCATGTGACTTACAGATTCCTTGTGGGTTTATTTTTAAATAAAACTATGAAATCACAAAATACCTCAGTCATTCTTATGACTGCTCTGCAAAAGAGATGCCATTGAAAGAACACAAGACTATCCCTGCAATCCAGCTAAAGACAAAAAAACTGTGATAATCTAAAAATCACCTTAATCTCCTCCTAGTGATAAGATATGCAAACAGTGTCCTGCTGCTGCCAATTCATCTTTATCTCTGATCTCATCATCACAAGGCTACTGAATTCCAAATGATATGTTTATACAAACAAACAAAAAAAACCAAAACAAGCATTGAAAGCAGCCTCTAGATTAGGAACCTGGATTTCACTTTGGTATCATTTATATGGAAAGAATAATTAAATATTTTGAGTAGAGAATCATAAGCTTTATAAGCATCTTTCTCCACAGTCTTTGAGCGATTTCACACTTCCAACTGCCACCACTGCTTCATGAATGTCCATTTCACTCCCTCCACTGCACACAGCTCCCCATTCACAGTCACTTCTTGATCCATTTTCTGCTGCAAATTTTAGTGATGTCAACAGCTGAACACATCAAGCCTTTCTGAGCCTGTCACTTCAATCCAATTTGGTTGTGCATTTGTCAAGACAGCTCTGCACCACACAGACATGCTTTAGTTTGTGAACTAGAGATAGATGAAAATTTGAAAAGCAGTAGCATATTCTGTACTGTTCCTCCTCATATCAGCAATTCAGACTTACAAAAGCATGTCAGAATGCACAAGTGCTTAAACACTTTAAAGTATATCAGCAGAAGGCTGTAACTGAAGCTCCTGCTCTACATGTAAAAAGTGACTGCCACCAGCCAGAGAATTACAGGTAACATGGGTATGTGAGGCATGGACGCTCTGCTCTCTCAGACTTTAAAAAGTGGCAGAAGCTGCTGCCTCTTGCAAAATCTACCAAGCAGCAGGATGACAATCTAGTGTTTCTGAAGCAACAAGTTTCCTGGCTCCAAGTTTCATTCCAATACAGTGTTGGGAGTCATTGCCTCTTATTGATGCTCCTTCTAACACATGCCTACATACAGCTACATACCATCCAAAAAAATGACTAGACACCTGGTTTAGGTATTTTCATCATTGACTGTCAACAGTAGCTAATGTGACAGGCCTTGGATAGCCCTTTCATGGCATGTCATTCCACATCAAATTCAGCTTAAGAGGCAGAGTTGCTTACATGCTAGAAAAAGAAGAAAGAACCCTGAAGGATATTGCTGAGTTATATACAAATCCCAGACATAGCTATACAAGAATCCCCAGCAGCTCAGGACCAAACAGAAAGGCTATGAAAATCACCATATGTTTTGAGGTAAGCAGAGTGTCAGAAATCCTTCACTTTCAAACTTCAAAAAGAACAAGCAGAGGTGCTTGTGAATAGGTTACCACAACTAGTAGAGAGATGAACTGCAGTACAACATGAAAGAAAGTGAATCCATACCTGGGTCTGGATATCATCTCCCGTCACAATGTTCCCAACAGCTCGTAAGGCAGGAGATACAACTTTGTAGTCATTGTGCCTAAAATTACCACAGAAAGATACAAGTGTTAACCATCCTCAAGCATCAAGGAAAGAATACTTATCAGCCAGAGGAAAACTTCCCTGCTAAACCTGACTTAACTCTCACTGTCTGAATCAAAACTCTCTTTGATTTTACACTAACAATAAGTCTTATTAGGGTTTCTAAACATTCAGGCTTTTATAGGTACAATTTAACAGCATAAAAATAAAATATGAGACTAAAAGAATACAAGTACTTTGCAGTATGGACATCTTCAGGAGGGAAAAAGTAACAAGCTTGAACTCTAAAACACAATGTAGCACAAAAAGAATGAGACACAGGAACACTGACAGAAGCCAGGTGTTTTATCCATACAGCTGTTTGACTGTCTTCTGTCACCATGTGCATCTCCCTCATCATTGTTAAATCAGGACTGGAATAAGAAGGGTGAAGATTTCATTCTCAAATGATAACACTTTTTTATAAAAAAGTACCTTAGGTAATACATTCTATTTGTTAATCCAGCATTAGATTTGCTTTAATCTAAAGAGCCTCAATAGTCAGTTAAAACTAAAAACCATTATTTCCTGTTCTTAGGTAACTGAATGTTCTGTGTCCTCCCTTTAGTCCTGAAGAAAAGGACTGAACAAGGCCAATCTCCCTGATACCAAAATCCCACAGCCACACTTTACTGACCAAAGCATGTGTATTCTTCTACAGTAAGAGTTTAAGAAATTATTTACATTTCAGATCCCTGAAACTGTAAATTCCAGCAAATTTTCTTATTTTTCACATTTCTATCTTTGATAAGCTTCAGCAATTTCCTAAGTAGGTAATTATAACATGGACTTGAATGGCACAGGGAAAATTTCAGTAGATAATATTTTACAAAATTACATCTGTTAGATGCAGGAAATCTCTCAAGAAACAGCAAAACTAGTACAAGAAAAGTTCCATTGCTTCTGTTACTCACAGTGACGATTGAACACCAATAGGTAAAATTAAAACTCAAATCTTGCATTTTGGAAATAATTACATTTCAATACATATCTAATTAAACTCCCTACTGCTGGAACCTTGATTTTAGGGAAAGAGTGAATAGTACATTTGATCAGAACAAATTTCTTACATCAGCAATTCCACAAGTCTTCTGCAGACTCCTGCATCGATCACAGCCTGGATTTTATCATTGGGGCCATCAGACAAATAGGACAAAGCCCAGCAGGCATCAGCTAGTACATCTGTGTCATTGACAAAGAGCAGCCAGGAAAGCACACTAAGACAAGGTGAAACCTGTAAGATATTAAGAGATACATACATTGTGCAATTAAAAGGGCCAGAAGACCTATTAACATGCCAGTTAATGTTGTATGTGACACAATAGGAGCAGGCACTGGCATCACAAGGTTCAATACTCAGAAAATTTCAGACCTAGGCAGCACCTGTGCAGGGCAGTAGTACAAGTACAGAGGAGTATGTCAGCAGAAAAGCACTATGAGAATTCTTCAGCCTCTACAGCACAATGTTTGGCAACTTACACTCAAACTTGTCCACTAAGGTGTGTCATACTTTGTATTACAGCAGTCAAGATGTACAGAGCTTTGTTCTGATGCAGGACAGTCACCTCCAATACAGAAGTAACAAAAGCCTCAGAGGCAGCTATACTAAAACAGTGGTTGTGAGTGTTTGCCCAAAGGGCATTCCAAAACTTTATCTGTAAGAAGTCCATACCTCCTTCCAGAGAACTTCTGTAACACTTCCACTACTTGGTTTCAGTTTCACCACCCTTATTGCTTATTTGGCTACTGCCACCTCATGACAGGTTTTCTTTCAAACCTTTCTCTTACCTTGGCAAAATCTGGAGGAGGATTTTTCCCTCTGCAGAGGTTGGAGAGAGCCCAAACAGCATTCCGGGTCATAGTGAGACGGTTCTGTTTTGAAAGCAATCTAAAACAAACCAACAAAAAATTCCAACCTTTGCATTTTAATAATCAAAACCAGGCAGCCATGTAGTGTCAGTTGCATGAATCATTAAAATAAACTCAGGCCTATATTTTAACATACACCTGGGCAAAATATGGTAGATTTTATTTTATAGAAATATACATCCTGAGGAAAAGTCACACTTGATGGCTGGATACTAACACACGCTAGACATGTGAATCCTAGAATCCTGACAAGAACAATGACTATTATATTAAAAGTGTGTTCATTTAATAGTTTAGATACTCATGTGGCAGATTAACCATCAAAAGGCACAAGAATTCTGACATAAAAATGCAGTTCAACAAAGAGGGAGTGCATCCTTCTATCAGAGAATTTTGGCAGTCTCAGACTATCAAACTCCAGTTCTACACTTTTTTATGTTAACTAGTGAAGGAAAACAAAACTTGTCCTCAGAAAATGTGTCTGATCAGGTTTAGGGTTTCCCAAACACTCGAGACAGTCACAGTAAGAACCATTTTACAGACTTTTTGTGCACATTGGCTCCACTCTCAGCATATGGGAGCCTTGACCACTGGGTTCCTGTTAAAACACAATTTTTCAGACTACCCCAAACTAGTCTCTTCCTGCAGTTGTTAAGGGGTTGCATCCACACATCAGCTGCAGGGTTTAGCTTCTGCTTCATAAGACACAAGAAGCCCAAAGATGTGATGAACTGTAATATTGATACCTTCAAAAGATCTGCATACCAAAACTGCCCTCTTACATTAGGACTATCACACCAATCAAGGCTGCCTCAGCCATGGTCACGTTGCAAGTCCCCTTATGCAAGACCAATCCTAGTACTAACAAAGATGTCTGTGGAGTTGGTTAATTAAGCCAAACATAGTGTGAATCCTCTAAGCAAGGCATTTTTCCCGACAATTTAGAAACAACTAGCCATAGTGCTCTTTGACCTAGGAGGAATGCAGTAAGGCAAGACCTAGTTCTTCTACAACTTTACTAACTGGGTTTCTCACAGTCATTCCACAATGTAACAATGCCTTTACGAATGCACTGCAGAACTCTACTACTTCAAACAGAGTTTGCAATGGACAGAAACTGAGTAATCCTAATTTGGAGAGACAACACATGATGGTGTCACTGTTTCAGCAATAATACAGTCCTTCAGTAGAGGACCATCAAAATAATTAGCAGACAAGAGAACTTACACAAACCAGGAGGCCTAGAGACCTGGATTTGTTCTGTCTTAGAAGACTGTTTAAGGTGATATGTAACTGTTGCCTACAACAGTTCAGCACGTGGGTAAAGAAGCAGCCAGATCCTGAACAATGACACGGCAAGAGATAATTTTAACAAGATAAACTACAGAGAATTCTGATTAGGTATCAGAACGTGTTTTTTCACCATGTCATGACCCAATACTGCAGAAGGTTGCCTCAGGTGGTTACTTTTGATGTTCCAAATTTGACTGTTTAAGTAGTTGAGCAATCTAATCTGATCTCACCTGCTACAAAGAAAAGCTTTGATTAGATGACCTCCAGAAGGACCTTTCAACTTATTCTATGACTCTATAATAAGCCCAGACATCCACCCACTCTGTAGAATAAAATAGTTCCAGCTTAGTTGCTCCTCAAATGCGTTTAGCTCCAGTACAAAAATAGCTCAGGAGCTCCTATTAAAAAGGCTGATCAGTCCACGATAAACAAAAATCCAATTCTTTAAAAAATAAAAAAAAAAAATCAAACTTTGGATTTAAGCAAATTTCTGAAAAACTATTAAAACACACTTACTGCAATAAAGGGGGTAGGATATTACAGTCCAATACATAGTCTCTGCACATAGTACTGTCTCCAGCAATGTTGCCAAGAGCCCATACTGCCTGCAATGAAAAACAGAACAGTAATTGCTTTTATTGTCACAATTCAATCAGTTTAGTACATGTATTAAAGTGGGAGATACCCTGGTCTCACTGTTAGAACCTGGATAATATACAGGAGGGGAATGCATTCTGGTTGAATATTATGTATATACACCCAAGCTCATTAAATGCTTCAGGGGTATTTACACAGAAGAATACCAAAACAGCCAACATGTATATCTCCAAAGACTTTGCAGGCAGACATAACCTTGCTCTGTCCATAATATAAGAGATGAATCTCCTCAGGCTTAACAACATAATTCTGCACTCCTGATTCAGAGCTGGTTCAAATCCAGATTTTCACAGCACACACTAAGCAAGTTCATATCTACCCAAAAACATTTGTGTGGAACAATCCATATTAGTATTTCCTTAGAAGTCATAAAAACATGCGTAGTTTACACAGTCTTATTAAGAATGCTGACCCCAACTAGGATGAAAATGACAATTTCTATGGAAGATTAACCAATGTTCAGAATCAAAGAGTTCAGACAGGCATTGGTGTTTACTCTTTAAGACAAAACTATACAAGACAAAGTGTTGTCTATTAACACATATTTATAGGAAAACGCAAGAGCAGGTATTTTCTGCCTTGGACATCAGTATTATTGTAACCATTTTGAGAAGAAAAGATCTAAAATATCAGAAGATAATTAAAGAACCATAAAATCCTTCTTCTGTAATATGATGAGGATAAAAAATTTAGTTGGTTTTGATTTGTGTTTCTGGGTCAAGTGGTGGTTTTTATATCATTGTCCACTAGTACAAGAGCTATAACTGGAAAAAAATGAAGTATAAAAGCCATTTTATGAATTTCATAAAATATACAGATGTACAGACAATACTTTGTCACACAAGAAAGTGTATGAAACTCACTTTTGCTATTTATTTTATCAGAGGTCTAAATGTCATAAAGTAGCAAAAATGCTACTTTAAAAAACAGGCTCCAGTCACTCTAGACGCCCAAAACCACTAGCAAATCCTGCAAAATTAATATAGCTAAAACCAGACGTAGATACAGAATGGAGACACAGACATCAGCTTGCTAGAAACAACAGAAAATACTCTATACCATTATACACCATTGATAGATAAATTGGAAGTCCCTAAACTGCAAGTTGTTAAGAGACTAGGAGACTATTCTGGGGAAGGATTAGTTTGTTTTGTTCTCCTACTGTTTTCCAGGCTTTGGCTCTCAGCCAGTCAGAGAGAGGACATCAGGCTCAACTGGCATTTCTATCCAACATCCCCCGAAGTCAGTTTTCATAATGAAAAGTTATTTTTCATTCCAATTATTATTTTTACAACTGTTGTGACAACAGTTTGTCTGACATAGAAGTATAACCTTGGATCTGGCAGCCTCATAGAGTCAAGACAAAGGCGGCTAGTGGAAACACTAGTGGAAAAATGTAGCTGAAGAGGCAGAACATATGCCACCTCTTGCAAAAAGTCATTCATATTAGAACAGTAAAAAGTCATGCTCATTGCTCACTGCAGTGCTCATGTTTCTGCAGCAATGAGAAGCTCAAGGAATGAATCAAAGGTTTCAGATGATTCTATTAAACTCATGGATCTTCTAAAAATATTTAGGGGTGAAAAAAGTTAAGACTTTCCTTTTACCAAATGTGCGGATAACATTGTATGAAAACAACAATCTCCTTGTCTAGGCACCCTTACACACATTAAATCACCCCTGGAAGCTCTATTTTGTTTGTCTGTGGGCTTTGTTTCTGCCATTATAGCAGTATCTATTTTTAGGGTTGACAACAGCAATAATCACTTAATCCAAGAATCCATTCTGACCCTGAATGACAGACTGGTTTTGCAACAGCAAATCTCATATCAAAAAGTCTGACCAGAGACACCAAATAGCATCTCTACTGCTTTCCCACTCTTGATTTTTTTATTGAGAGTGATGTCGCAGGACCTGGTAAGAGAGGATGTTGCAAGAAATCCTTGTAATGCTAATGACTGACAGTATACAAGATGGAAAGAAATTGCAGTATCTGGAAAAATATGCAACGTTTAATTCAACAAGGAGCATGTCTCTCCTTAAGGAATTACTTTGGCTCTTCAGATAAGTGAGGAATGTAAGTCAGGCTCATTTAAACTCTTCTCATCAGATGCTGCTACAAATACAAAGCTCTGTTATCGTTTCCACAGCCAACATGTGAACAGTAACAAGTGTCTTTAGGGTTTGTTTGCCCTAATTACATTCAATAATTTGCACTGCTTCTTTTGTGCACTCCTCAAGATGCAAACGGCTAGCTTGCCCTAACATTTTTGCTTCATTCTACACATCCCAAATGTTTTTATCTTCTTTTCTGGATAGTGGTAGAGGTAAAATTATATTAATTCCATTTCAGAGTTTATTACATCTCAAAGATATTTCAGTTTAAAAAAAAAAAAAAATCCCATTTAAGTACTTTCAAATTATCTATGTCCAGAGATGAATATATCTGTAATTTTAAGATTTGCAGTCTGACTTTTTAATCAGTATCTTTAGGTAGCAAAGTTGTGTGTAAACTGAAAATGCAAATGCTGCCTTGTCAATGGACAGTATTCATTTTTATATACTTGTATGAATTTCAATTTATTGCTAATAGCAGAGATGGGATTGTTGTGGGTCTCCAGTTTATTTTACTTGTTATTAAACTCCACTGTTTTTTCCTGCAGTGCTGGACAACTTCCATAGTCTGTTACAGTGAAGTACAAGCTTTTTAGAGTACTGTTGAACCATATGGTGCCTTCTATGACTATTCCATTTGCTTTCTAACAATCCCTCACTTTTTTAGGCCTTTGTATATTTAAATCAAATGCTAAACCAAATACCAATAGAAGAGTCTGTGCCTCTTAGGAGAGGAAAAATATTATTAAGTGAGAATTCACACTTCCTCTACTTTTGGCTGCTAACTTCAGAAACAGATCTAATGCTGGGATGAAGACAGTGAAGATTAGCTTACGTACAAGTGTGATTGATAAGTGGACATAAGGAAGGATACCAGAAGGTTAAATTTCTAGGAGATGACTTCTACTATGCCACAACACAGAAAAATAAAATACCTTTCAGTGGGTGGAGTGATCATAGTTCCATATTTCTCACATCTTATCCACCCAAAGAAAGCAAGCAGTCCATACCCATGCCTTAGCTGTCTTTTCTGATTTTGTTACTAAGACCTAGTTAGTAGGACTACTAATGTAAAAGCCAAACAGAATACTAGACTCAAGGTCACCTCTGCCAAGCAGACAACAAGTGCCAAAAAGAAGAGCAATACAACTAGAAATGGAAGAATACTGAAGGAAAGACACATTGGCTGTTTTAGCTGAAAACACAAATCTTCCCAACGGAGAACAGAGAAGCTGGGGATTTTCCTGCCACCGGCTGTCCAGCAGAACACGATACAGATCTGTCACTGTGAGACAACCTCAGTCACGTCAGACAGGGAGCGTACGGATTTTGAAAGAAATTCAGTGTTCATCAAGGAAACTCAAGTTGACAACCAGGTTTTAAATACAAGGGAACTCTCGGAAGAACTGCAGCTAAGGACACTGCTAGATCAACCTTAAGTATGTCTAAAGTGTTTTGATAGAGTTCCGTAATACAAATCATTTCCCAGTGGCATTTCTTAATTTTTAGATGTCTTTTGGAAGAAAAAATTGTGATCAGTGTAAGAAGATTAGGACATAGGCCACTGATTTCAGCACACCAAAACCAAAAAGGCAAGAGGTGGGGAGATGTAGACAGAGAAAGAATGAGATACAATCTGAGAAAGGCTGATATGCAACACAACGATGGCAGTAAAAGATAAGAAGGTAATTAAATGCCAGCCTGGATAGCTTAATGGGAAACAGGTCCTATTAAAAGACATAAGATGTAATTTCACTAAAATACATGTTGTTTAACAAATGTAGTTCTAAAGATTCCTTCACACAGACTTCTACAAAACCACAGATTTAGACTTAGAAACTAGCACACACGAAAGAAAAAGGGCAACATACTCAATTAAAACTTACAGATGTTAAAAATAACTGTTTGGAAAATAACGATCAGGTAAGGCAAACTGGTATCAGTTTCTGAGAGACTGCTAAGGGAAATTTGAAATAAAGACACAAGTTCAATGGCGTAAGTCTAAGACTGACTTACTGTAACAAAAAGCCAGTCAAAAATGATTAGCCAGTAAGTCAAATTTAAATAAGATTAAATATTAATATCTAATCATTTTAGGTTTTGCTATGGCATGTATTCAAAATTATATTGCCACTAACATTTCTTCTACAGAGTTACTATCCCACTTAGCATGAAGAATGGTTTACTAAACACAGTCTTCAATATTTCTTTTTCTTTTCATCCTTTATTACCTGGTTGTAGGGCTAGCTTCCAACCCATCAGCCCTGAAAATGTAGCTATATTTTTGTGTATTTTGGTAATTTGTTGCAGAGGTATCAAGAATTGCTTGTAAATAATAATTTTCACACTACCACTGTTAGATAAACTAAGAATCATCATTTTACAGGGTCAAAATATCTTCCAGTTACAGCAATCCAGCTTAACAAGTCCAGGACCAGATTTGCTCAAAACAAAACGTCATTTGCAAAAGCACCGAGTTTTTCTCAAATACAAAACAAGAAGGTGTTACTTCACACTGAGCATTCAAAAAACACAGATCTCGTATCCACTTTACTGAAAACTGATACAAGCAAATTGTTCAGCATCAAACACTAAGTAGTAGATAAATGTATCTCAGAAACTGCAATTGCTTTAATCGTAAGAATCTCTTCCCTTTTCTCCTTCATTCAGTAGAACATGTTCCACCTTTAACAAACAGAGCCACAGTGTGACAAATAAAAGCCTCCTTTACTATCCACTCATTTGTTACCAGGGCAACAATCTGTACATATGCTGAATGAGAGGAAAGTCATCTGGAAAAATACTAAGCAACTCTACACTAACGCTATCCTGTAACGCAGAAATACAAGCCTTTAAGCCCTTAGCACTTTTCATTTTTGTTTTGGTAGGTATTATAGTGAAGGCTTTAAGTTCTTCTAAGAAATAAACAAAACTTCTTTCATGTTGGCCTGTGCTAGAGCCCAAGTCAGCTGTGAGCAGGGCTGCAATCTCTAAAACTGCAGCACATAAACCCATTATGAAAAAGTGTGGGTAACAGTTTGCAGTGGCATATCTTCCTCCTTCAGCACAGATTACTACAGAACAATTTGTAACCAGTATTGAGAGACTTACTGGTACAGTGAGATCATGAATTCGATACCAGAACTGCATAGAAAAATATTTTCCAGTAATCAAAAGCCACTCTGCCTGCCCAAAACCTCAACTTTCATACATCGGCAATTTATTAGAAGGCAGCGGTGGGAAGGACACAGATAAACTACTTAACTAAGCTCTGCTGTTAATTCACGCATCTTAAGGCTAAAGACTGCAAAACCCATTCTAAACAGTTTTTGCTCTTCCCACCTGCTCTCTGAACATGAGTAGAGATGGTAACGACAATCTAATAAAAAAAGTTAGCTCTTGTACAGAAGATAACCAGGAACCAAAACAAAACAAAGGCAGGGGCCCTTCCCACATGCAAAGCACCATCATTCTGCAGGAACAGCACTGTACAAGTGATGGCTGAATTTGGAAGGTGATGCCACCAGTTTCAATCCCCAAAAACCACAAACTCTAAAAAGCATCACATTGCTAAATCTGGATGGATTTTTCACATTTATTTGCCATTTTGGCAAGCTTACTATCACATTTGTAGTTTCTGCAACAGATTTACTCATTTCATCAGATTAGGCTAAAAAATGGACCAAAAAAACCCCCTTTTTTCCTTAAACATAATTCTTCTGAAGCACCTGAATTCAACTTCTCTTAGAAAAAAACTTTTCAAAAATAATTCAGCTCAAGAGAGACCAATGAAAATGAGAAGCTGCAGAGTGGAAGAACCAGAAAGTTATAAGCAACCGAGAAAAAGAAAAATCTGTCTTGTGGAAAATGCTGGGCAATCTTAAGTACAGGTGATACTTTCTGACACAGTTATAATAAAGAAAGGCAAATTACACAAAGCAATCCAACGCTTATGAGTCGGGACTGCTCCAGTCATGCATCTCAATACAGTCAAATGCAAGGTCAGACATCTAGGAACAGAGAATAGAGGTCACACTTACAGGATGAAGAACTGAACCCTGGAAGTCAGTGACTCTGAAAAGAACAATGGATCATATTGCATAATCAGCTTAACCTGGGCTGGCAGCCAGCTTCTATGGCAAAGAGTCCGCAAAGATATCTTGGATATTTACACACTGAAGTATCTCAGAAATGAAAATCAGGTACTATCTCTGCAAACATCATTGCTAGAAGAGTGCTACTGGAATATCCAGCCCTTATAATGTCACCACCACGAAGAGATATTGAAACAAAGAAATGTTCAGAAAAGAGTCACAGAAAATCAAACCAACCAACTACAGAACTAATGAGAATTCAGAACATAATTTCTTTTTCCTAAGAAAAGCCTAAGCTATGGTCTGTAAGTAGCTACAGGAAAAAACAGAGAGCTTACTAATAGAGTAAACAACGAAATAAAAGTGAATAACTGCACACAAAGCTAGTCAAATTTGTACTGTAAAGGTACATGCTTTCAAGTTAGGATTAAGATTAACTGAAGCTCTATTTGTTAACATGATTAATATTTCATCACCCTAAATATTCAAAGCAAGATTATATGTCTGAAATACATCCTTGATCAAATATAAGTTATGAATCTCATGTGGAAATTATTGAGTTGAATGTTTGGTCTGTGCTTTACACTGATCCCTTTGAGTCTCAAGGAATATTCATCTACTCTGTAAGGAATGCAGAGAAACTCTAATTTTCAATGTAGATAAACTATAACGTCCACTCATGCTTTATCTCCAGGAGAAACAAGCATCTCTCAAACAATTTTTTTTTAACAGGGCTTCTTGAATTCCTCAATACAAAGAAAAGTATTAATCCATCAGAGATTAAAATTTATTACCCCATCGGATGTGATTAAAATATATCACTTACAGAAAAGAAAAATACTTGCTTAAGACACCTATAACACATACTAGGGTAGGGAAAGGAACTGTCCAATACTACATTTCCTCTAAAGGCTTTCCTACAGGATAGCCTTGTTTCTTTGGGGATAAAAGAAAAAAAACAAAACACAACAAATATCACACATTAAACCAAACACACCAAAACCAAACACCACACACACAAAGAACCCCCAACATCGTTTTTAATCTTTACCTGTTCCTGTACATCTTCAAACTCTGAACTAAGCAGTTCTATGAAGATAGGGACAGCTCCTGCTTGGATCACTATTCGAGTCTGAAGGGAATTTCCCGAGGCAATATTTGTCAGCACCCACGCAGCTTCAAACTGGAAAACAAAATACAAAAGACAGGTTACTCAAAGCACTTTGTGCCACACTAAAAACAAAGCCTGTCTTCTAAGACTGTAAAAATTGGCACAGGGAAAGCAAAAGATATTACTAGTTAACACACAAAATTTGTAAAGATTCGGAATTAGAGAGTTTGGAGTTATCGATGTCATTTGAAATCAGTATTTGCAGAAGTTCCTTACAAGAGCAAGATCAGGTTTGCTGTGGCTTTTCAAATATTTTTTTGCTATTACTCTTGGTTTGTTCTACTGCCCTTCCTTACTGGCTAAGAATCTACAGACAAAAAAAACCCCACCATCTTTCCGCAAAGCATCCAATATCTGCATTAATTGAATCAGCAACTACACTCCTGAAGATGCACAACGAAACACTACTTGACAAAACTTAAGGGATACAAAGCAAAAAGTCATTAAAAAAAATAAAACAAATCCTAACCAAAACCCCAACACAAATGAAACAAACTAACCCCAAAATTAAAACAAAGAAAGGAGATTTAAAAACAAAAACAAATAGATTGTGATTGCAAAGTGAACTCTGCAATGCAGTAGAAGTATACTTCTCCAGCTCTGGTGATTAGCTCTGCAGCCAAAAGTTATTACTGTAGGATGTTTTTATTCAAGACTTAAAACTGAGATTCTGAATTAAAATTTTGCATCTTTTGATTTTTTTATTTATTTTTCTTTTAATTTCAACTTGTGAAAGTATAAACATTTTAAGCTGAAATGTCAATTTTAACACTATCCAATACAAACCTCAGAAGATACGGATTCCAGAAATCTATACTCTGGTAGATTTCTGCATGCTTTTCTGTCAAAAATTATTACACTACATTAGCAAATGTAAATCCTACCAGATACATTCAGAATCTAGAGTATGAAAAGACTGCTAAAATCAAACAACAAAAATGGAAGGTCATGTACTACAAAGGACTGATTGACATTACTAATTAATTTTATTGAACTAATGTTCACTTGGCAGTATTCCAGCAAAATTCTTATTCCCAGGCTAGCCATCTCTGAAGACCAGCAAGGGCTTACACTTAGCATTTAATCATAAAACCATCCCCTGCTAAGGAGATGAATAGAATCCCGAAATGGGCCCAAAGTAACAACAATTAAGCCTAGGCTTGTAAGGCTTTTAATTTTAAAATTGTATTAAACATTTCATTTAAAAAAACGCAATTAATCCTGCCCTCCTGACCAACTAGAGGAGAAACTGCTAAGATGTGATCAGAATAAATTATTGCAAAATATATTGTTGTAATACATAAAGAATATGGGCTGCAACAAAGCAGAAATACTTAATGTCAAAACCTCAAGTCTCGTCATTAATCAACTAGATTCAAAACCTTCAAGCCAGAGCCTAAGGCCAACATAAAATACACTTGCTTTCATGTAACTTTAGTATCCAGTGTTTTGTGATATAGGATAAAAGGATTATTAGTCATCTTTCAACCACAGAAGTTTCTCGCTAATAAGTTTAGAACTTGTCCTTTGGCTTCCTAACTTGAACTATTCACAACTTAAAGACTCACACTCTCTCCAGCCACCTACCCAAAGTGGAGAAGAAAACACTATGTAAAGACAGATTCATCAAATTTAAGACCAAATAGTGGGTACTTCTTGCTCAAATCTGTACTTTACTTCAAATATTTCTAAAGTAAGTTTTGATTATGAGCTACTCATAAGATTGCCCCATCTTTTCATAGAATCATAGAATGGTAGGGGTTGGAAGGGACGTCCAGAGATCATCTAGTCCAACCTCCCTGCAGAAGCAGGTCCACAAAGTTCTGTTAAGCCAAGCTCTTTGCAATACCTAACCAGAATCAAGGATGAATTAGATGATGTCATTGTGCGAGCATCACTTAACATTTCAGACTATCAGTTATAGAAAAGTTAGCTCAGTGACAGTTTCTCTCCTCCCTCCTCACTGTGGACATCTGATGCTCCAGGATGTATAAACTAAGGGAAGAGCCTCGTGCAAGTGGCAAAGGATCAAAAACCAAAATACTTAATAATAAAGTTAATTACCAGAAAGAAAATCTCATCCAAGGGATGACCTTGGTACCTGTGAGGTATCATTCTTTTTTGTGATTTCTCTGTCATAAAAAGAATTTGCACATGAGACTAATTTATTTACATATGGTTTCAGGGATTATGGAGAAAAGAGGAGGTTAAGTCTTCCAATTCCTGAGTAAAAACTGGACAGAGGAATTCCATATAAATTAGACCTTCCTACCACTGATAGCAGGAGCCTAGTTTTTACTGGATACCCCATTACCAACCAACCCAGAAGAAATAGGGAGCATAAAGTCACATAAAGTTCCAAGTTCATCGACATAGAACAATTTCCATCTTAAATTTACCTTAAAAGTACCTATAGTATGAGGGGAAAAAAACAAACAAACAAAACAACACTTCAGTGTTTCCAGAATGAGTTGAAAACCCTTTCCTTCTGCAGCAAGGCTAGAAACAGGAATGCTTAGAATGGCAAGCCCAAAAATCTGTGCCTGTGTCAGGGAACATTTTTGGTTATATTGACAGAGTAAAATCCAATCTTAAAGTGAGGTCAAGAGGAACTTCCTAACTCATCACAACAAAAAATTCTATCTGCAGATTCTGAACTGCCAAGCAGGCAGATGTGTCACGATGAATGAAAATTAACCAGATGGAACCAAATACCAAGAAGCAATATACTCAGGTCTATATTTCCTCTGCTTTGTTACGAACTTAGAAACTTGGAAGTTTCAACTTTGACTGATTTTTGCACTTTCAACAATTGAAAATAAATAAGTAAATGAAAATCAATACACGTTACACTAGTAAGGCCATGAGAATGACTCAGTCTAAAAAAAAAAAATCAGAAGCAGTCTTAAACTAGAGATGTATCTGCATTTGATGAAGTATCCCCTATCCCTATTTCCTCTTCCGATTCAAATGTGTCATTCAAATATTCGGCGCTTGCTTCCCACTATTGGACTGTCTTAAGCTTCCATGCTACAGCTCTGTAAGTAATAAAAGGCATTCCACTTTCTTCACATTAGACTGCTTTACAATCCTTCACTGGAGCTGCAAACCCAACTGGCTTAAATCTGACACATATTGTTAGTTACTGTTCACAGACTCCTGAAAGGTAGCTAACAGACCTCTGGAATTCTGTGGATATCAATTTGAAAACTAATTCCTGTAAATAATACATGTTCTCTAACATATAAGAAAAAAAAAATCCATTTTTTGCCTGTCTCCACTCACCAAACTTTTATTCATATAGCATTAAAAAACTTGTTGCCTTATGCATTTTGAAAAAACACTGATTCTAACCCATGCAGTTTATTTAATGGTCACCTATAAACCATTTTTTTTCTTTTACTAATGGTCTTTATTGACTTTTTTCTTTTACTCTACTTTCCTTCATTTTGTACTAGCCCAGAAGAACTCTGACCAGAAAAAAAAACGGATGGCTGGAAATGAGACAAAGCTCCAGAAGTAAGTCCAAGACAAATTACCCACCATTGTATCAAACACAATTCAGGTTTTCGACCCCAAGCAAGTTCCAAAGTCGGTATGTTTACCATTATGGATCATAATTCTAATCCTAAACTTTATTTTATATTAAATTTTAAAATAAACGAGAGTTATAAAGACGTAAAACCGTCTTCAGTACAAAAAAGAGAAAAACACTAAAGTTTACTTTATGAGCTTTTCATCCATTGAAGTCCAAATTTCAAATTCTGTGTTTGTAACAAAGTGTAAAGACCCCATCCTTAGCAACCACACAACCCAACTTAGGCATCTCTCTCTCCTGTCCCCAAAGGTCCTGCTAGAAATCCCAAAGAATTTTAACCTAGTGAAGAAAAAAGCAGTACAGCTAATTTGTTACAGGTAACAAACCAGTGGAGTTTTTTTTTGCTGATTGCATCATCACGTCTTCATAATATAAGAAGACAGATACATTTAGATTTGTTTACCTGTAATGTGCAGTTTTCTTTCCTTTTGAGGAATTCCACAAACCTGGCCACCACTCCTGGTGTGCTTATGACTTCATCTATCGGGGGATTTGGTTCTATTTGAAATAAAAAGAAAAGTTAAGATACATGAGTTTCCTTGTAGGGAAATTATGAAATCCCTGCATCAAAACAATATCCAGTGGAATATAAAATCCTCTTTTCTGAGTATGCTCTTATTCTCCAGTACTGCTTTACATTTATTAAAAGGCAATGGATTTCTATCTGTCACCATAAGACTACTCAGGCCTAAATTTTGAGGTAATGAGGTAACATGGTGCAAAACACTAATGCACTCAATTTAGGCAGACCAGCTTCACAACAGTGATTGTGTGGCGTCACTCTGGCACGTACACACACAGAGAAACTTTGAACTGTCGGTATACTGGAGCCATAGAAACACTGCCTATGATATTTAAAGCTACATTCCAGAGTACACAACATACCTGTGTCACTTAGCTATACCAATTTCAAGAAAAGAAGCGACTATTGTATACATTTACCTGACATTTTGCAAAACAGAGCTTCATTCAGAAACTTCTGTATGAAATTCAATCTTTATTGCTCTCAAAGTAAAAAATATATGCCAGGGATGCTTCTACTTTTTTCTCAAAGTAATTTCAGCCCTTACCTTTAGAAAGAAGCTTTCGGAACTTCTGGGTGGCTGAAAGCTGCTGTTCTGGATTATTGGAGAAAATCATCTCGATCATATCAGAGGTGATGACTGCACTCTAGGATTTAGATGGGGTACAGAGAATGAGAGTGACATAGAGCAAGAGAGAAAACAAAAAACTGGGATTACTGGTAAGAAGGTTACAACATTTGCTAAACCAGTATGAAGTTAATCTCTTACTGAATAAAAAGCCGGATAGGCAACAAACACCATATATGTACATCTAGATAAGCAGTATCATTCTTAAGTACAGTCTTTCTTTCCTGGAAGCAAAAATTCTAATTTTACTTAAGATATGGCAAGAAAATTACTCTTCTGAATCTCTCAATGGTATTCTCTCCCTTTTTTTTTTTATGTTTTCCCCTCTCTAAAACAAAACTGTCAGCTTCAACAAAAGGTAGTTTAAATTGGAACAGCAATTACTGTTATGCAAGAACAGTATTGTTTAGATTTTTGTAACACGTACATTTCGACTCATTCTCTTACACCAAAACGTCCAGAAACTGTCATTTTCAGAAGAGCTGACATGCCTAATGCTTGTCATCATAATCAAGTAAGAGTATTAAATTTCCCATAATACTGATGGTTTCCACTAATACATCTAAATTAAATCAGCAGCCTTTCTTATGCCAGGTAAAATATGATATTCTGTATTTCACACACATAAATCCATGTAAAGAAGCATAAGGAAAGTCAGATTTTTTTTCTTCCACTTCTGATCCAAATCCTTAGATAGACATGATCCAAACAGAGACAGACGATAGTGCTGAAAATACCGAAGCTTTGCTTTCACCAGCTAACAGTTCCAAATGTTAAGACCTTGAAAATGACTGATACTCTACGATTTAATTAGCATCTATATAGAAACATAAAAATCACAGAATTATAGAGTGGTAGGGGTTGGAAAGGACCTTTAGAGATCATCTAGTCCAAATGCCCTGCTAAAGGAGGTCCATCTAGACCAAGTCACACAGGAACACATCCAGGTGGGTTTTGAAAACCTCCAGAGAAGGAGACTCCACACTCCCTGGGCAGCCTGTGCCAGGGCTCCCTTACCTGAACAGTGACATAGTTTTTCCTTATGTAGAACTTCCTGTGTTCCAGCTCTTGTCCATTACCCCTAGTCCTATCACTGGACACTGGAGAGTAAAAATGTAGCCCTATCCTCTTGACACATACCTTTAAATTATTAAAGTATTCATGAGGATCCCTTCAGTCTCCTCTTATCTGTGTTGAAAAGTCCCAGTTCCCACAGTCTTTTCCCATAAGGAAGATGCTCCAGTCACCTGATCATCTTGGTAGCCCTGCGCTAGGCTCTCTCCAGAATCTCCCTGTCCCTCCTGAGCTGGGGAGTGCACAACCGGACACAGGACTCCAGATGAGGCCTCACCAGGGCAGAGTAGAGTAGGAGCAGAACCTCCCTTGACCCACTGGTCACACTCTTCTTGATATATCCCAGGATGCCATTGGCCTTCTTGGCCACGAGGGCACATTGGCTGGCTCATGGTTAGTTTATTATCAACCAGGACTCCCAGGTCTCTCTCCACAGAGCTGCTCTCCAGCAGGTCAATGCCCAGCCTGTACTGGTGCATGGGGTTGTTCCTCCCCAGGTGCAGGACTCTGCACTTGCCCTTGTTGAACCTCATGAGGTTCTACACTACCCAAATCAAAGCAGTCAAGATCTCAGTGGATAACTGACAAACTGGCTAATGCTAGCATCTGTCTCAATTAAATAGGCTCCTTGCCTTACTTTTTACTATCTATTCAATTCATATAAGATTTCACTCAAACTGGCATTTAGGACTTCTGTGATATTTAAAGACTACCTTGAAAAGTAAAGTAATATATTCTATTAGTGATCTACACATTGTTCACAGGCAATACTGCATTTCTCAGTAGTTTTCAAGGTTGCTGTAACCACCAAGAGAAACCAAGCCCAGCTTGATATATATGAAAATGTAATTTGTACAGTCTGAATACAGAAACCAGTGTGAAGATCAGTTAGTCAGACTTTTAAGTGAGGACAGCACTTTCCTTAAATCTCTCTGTTACAGTCCAAATCCCCTATTTTTCTTTCCAGGGAGAAGACTGGTAATGAAACGGGGAAAAAAGCAGAAAAGTCTAATTCCCACTAAACGTTTTTCCTTTACAATGAAATTCCAGCTTGGAAAGTAGTTTAAAGACACAAAGACAAGGTAGGTCTAGCAGTATTTCCAACACTTTAGCTAAAAATAGTGTTACTTGAAAGTCCACTAACAGAGATTTCCACTGAATATGACTTTGTAAAATGCAATAAGACATTGCCTTGTTGATATTTTCATGTTTCTAGCATTATGAATTTCACACTAAAAACCTCAACAACCCTGGGCAATAGTTGATAAAATCACCCATAGTGATGAACATCAAAACCAGGAAATAATCAGCCTTTCTGGAACAATGACATTTTATTTCTTTTTCTTAAAAGAATATCCATTGAGCAATCACTCACTCTGTCCACAACATTCTCCTCTCATGTAATCTGCTTTAGGGCAGTTCACTGAGACAAGTGTTTAAGACAAGTGTTTAAGAGCTATCCACAAGCTTTTTGAAAGCCATTTCTCACATTCTTCTGGAATTCCATTTCCCTCAAGTCACTGCACAACAGGCCTGCCCAATTTCAACTGCCTGTTGTTCTTTTTTTCATCACTTACTGAAGTCATCTCCATATTGTTCATCTGAGCCTCGTGGAAGCCACCATCTGACATCACTTCCTCTTCTGCTTCCTCTTCAGCTGTTGCAACATTTCGACGTTTAAACAACTAATGAGAGAAATCACTTAAGTTATATAATATAACCAATATATACACAGCATGTCATGTTATGCTGTAATAAAAATGACACATGCTGTCACCTCAGAGAAGCTAATACACTGGCTACAGGACTGCTCCTGACAGTAAATACAGAAAGTTTAGTCATAGAGTAAATGAAGACAGCATCGTGCTAGAATATTGGTTCCCAACATCCCCTTCTGTTCTTCACCATCCCTTCCTCCATCTATAAGCTAACTCTAGCTTCCAGTTCATAGAACGGTAGGGTTGAAAGGGACCTTTAGAGATTAATTCCAGTTGCATTATTGCAGAGGATGCTGGGACTCAAAGATAAAAAACTGCAGCGTATAACAGATCTTTACTGAACACCTGCAGAAGCTAGGATAACTGAGTCACAAAGAGAGGGCTTTGGAGGATAATCACATGGGATTGAAATTATGCTGGGATGAACAGAATTTATTTGCTAACACCCAGAGAAGGTACCCAGTTTCAAGAGAGCTACAGAAGCTGCAGCTTCTTCCTTTAATCCAGCTGCCTCACTGGAATAAACATTAACAATGACAAGATGGCTTTGGAGGTGCTGCTTAGCCTTTTGAGTTCAGAAAACAAGACTCCAGCACTCAGCCATGCCAGATTTGCCTCACTCTAGACAGGCAGGGCAGAGCCCTGGTAGACCTGCTATTCCTCTTCTCTCCAGAGAAGTTGGGGAGGAAAGAGTATGCATAACTGCTTAGTCTATAGCAACCCTACGTCAGCAATAAGCTGGAGTTCCTTATTCCTTCTAAGCTACTGTGCACCGTACTCACACAAGTTTAACAAAGATGCTCAAATACAATCTTAACCCCAAACTTATGCATTGCCATGTTATGTGAAAATTGAGTGGTATGAGTTGCGTGGAGCTGTTCATCTTAAAAATAAAATAAACCAACAGTAACACAAACCAAAAAACGTGGAATTTAACCTTTGTAATGTGAATTAAATAGTAAGGACTAACAAGACACAAGCAGGTAGAGTAGCTTAGTTTCCAAGCATTCTTTATAAATCATTTTGTTTACAACATACACTAAATCCACTGCTCAAGGTACCGGCCTTATGGGGCTAAATACAACATGAACTTTTGCAAATTACTAAGTGAGCTAAAATTTAAAGACAGAAAACTGAGAAGAATCAGGTCAATAAATTATTTCTTCCCTCAAGAAAATCATTACAGCAATTTATAAGGATTTGGTCAAATCTTGTCTTCCTTGTATTCCAGTTGTAATGTTTCCTTTCATTTCACACCTCAGCTTCCCACTCTTTGAACAGAAATTAGAGACACCATAAGTCAAGTTGCAAGAAAACCAAAACAAACTAACAAAAAAACCTAAACCCACCAAAATCTGAATTCCTCAGTTACCTTCAGTGCAAGGTCAGACAGCTCTGTTCAAACCATCTTTAAGCTGTTCTGGCTAATCTTACGCTTCAGTGAGTGAGGAGTAGTCACTCTACATTTTGTTGAGTCTGAAGTAGAGGCAGCAAAATCTCCAAATGACTCTGATTTCAGGCTACGTATAATTTAGCATGGCAGGAAAAACTAGGAAGAGGCTTGTGCAAAGCAAAGAGTAAGAGACAGTAGAAGACAAGACTGTTGAAGGGCTAGTTACAGTTACTGTAGTACAGTACCTGTTCCTCTCTCTTTTGCTTCCGTAGCTGAAGACCCTCTTCCTCTCGCCTGCGACGCATCTCGTCAGGGTTTAGAGATTTGTTCTTGTAGCTCTTCAGTCGGAAATTCTCTTTTCCTGAGGTCGTCATGATTCCTTTGCAATATGATTAAAAAAAAAGATAGAACATTTCATACTATGTCTCCATCTCTTAACCTCTGTAGCCATGCACTTCCAGTCACTGCCCCTATGTCCCACCACTTAACTTCCAATAACTTTGAAGGTGAAAAGCAAAATTTCACAGAGCTGACACTTCACTGCACCAGTTCTTAACACCAGAACAATAAACTTCTACTCTCTGAGGCTGTAAGGTGTGAGTAACTTAAATATTTTACTAAGAAATAATTGAGATCTATAAAGCAGAGCATAAAGTTTGGGCTAAAAAGAAAACTGCACTAATAAATCTTAACATTTTTCCACACAGGGAATTAGCCAAACTAATTCTATTCCCCTCGCTTCATTCAGAAGTGTTCCTATCTGCTTTTTAGCTTAATTCACTTTGCAAGTCAGCACAGGGACTCTTTTGCACTCCAATTCCACATTTTAAGTTAATGCAACACAACCATGAGTTCCTCCTAACCAGACAAGACCTACAAGAAAAATGAAATGGAGAGGAATTTTAGGTGACAGTGGTTTAACCACCAAAAATACCCTACTTGTAAGGCAAGCAGTGTTATTCCTCCCCTTCCAAGTAGGGTATTTTAGGTGACAGTGGTTTAACCACCAAAAATACCCTACTTGTAAGGCAAGCAGTGTTATTCCTCCCCTTCTCCCCACCTTCAGCCTCTAATCCTGACACTGTTTATGCAGAGAGGCCTTTTTTTCAGTCTAAGTAAGATTTCCAGGTACTCTCCCAGTCTTGCATAACTCAGTGGACCAACACTTGTATCTACCCATGATGTTCACATGTACAGTGTTGCACTTTGGAGTTACTTAGAATAAATCAATAGCTATAAAACAGTGTGGAAAGATCACCCTCCTTTAAATCAATGGGCTGTGGATAAGCTTTCCACACTTAATACTCCATCCTGCTGATTCTTCGCTCCTTATATCCTCTCTTTTATATCCAAAACAGGCTGGCAACCAAAATTCTAAACATCTTGGTATTTCCATGCATCTTCACCCTGATGCAGTATCTCCAATGTGTTACAAACATCCATATCTCTGGAGTACAACATCTAGGACATTTTGCTATATAGTAAGTTACTGTACAGGCCTTTTAGATGTGTTTTTCAAATGTCATAACGTGCTGTATTAAATATGCTGCCTGCCTCAAATTCCATAAGCACAGAATCACCAGGTGATAAGTGATCTCCTATGCACTTTGTACTTCAGAACGGATTAACACAAGCACATACAGACTCGCAACAGATTAGGTTTCCTAAATACATCAAATGTATAAATGAGTCTACTTGAACCTCCTCTTCTTTCAGTTAAAAAAAAAAAAAGATAGGCAAACATGCTTCTTATTTGAGGCTCTTTTTAAAGTTGTTCCTACTTGACAATCGTTTATAAGAATTCTGATGATCAGAACTGACTTTCACGGCAAACATTTCAGGCATCACTTCGAGCATTTAACTGTGTTCTACCAACTGAACTTTTAAGGGACAGGAAACTACCGTATTCAAGATCAGTCACAGATTGCACTGAATGCAACAAAAAAAACCCTGAGCATATGGATAAGTAGTCTAATTCTGCTGAAAAGGATCTTCCTGAAATGGCTTTTTTTTAAATAAAGGTCCTATAAAGAAGTAAGTTTCAGCAGGCCAGAAGTTCCCCACGCCATTCTTAACACATTAGAGACCCTTTTCTTCCTGTGTTTAGGTGTCTGAGCTTAAAGTGTTCATGTTTCCTGCTATATGCTTGCCAACAACTTTTTCTTCCCATTTCTAGTTTGAGTACCACCTGTATATTAAACATACAAAATATGTGGGGAAGTCCAGGACTTCAAACATAAAAATAAGTCCCGGTGAACAAATACTCAGAGTACAAAATTTCTTTTGTCTCTAAACCATTTTGAAATAAATATTCTGTACGTTTTAGAATGAAGAAAGTGAACTCACACACCAGATGGAAAACCATGAGCTAAAAGGACCTGTCTAGCAGGAAGATAGCTTTGCAGCCACTCTAGTCAGTCTGCCCTTGAGCATGAACCAACACAGGCATAGGTAACAGCCCTGGTAAGATCTCAGGCCTTCTGTGACGTTAGTAATAATTCTCCACTTTTCTAAAACATATCTTCTCAAAATTAGAAAATTACATTTGCTTTCATTTGGGATGTCAGCTCCTGTGATCATTTTGTACCTTCGCTTTCAATCCCTGAAGGTTCTTTGTTTAAAGACATCCTTGACAGTAAGTATCTTTATCTCTTTTATTACACAATTTCACCTCATTTGTACCATGTAACCTCTCCACACGATGTTCCAATATTTCTAAACTTCAGTGACATCATCCAACTTCACCATGAGCACATTCCCTTAAACTATTCTTCCTTATTGCACTTATTTGCCTAGCTTCTCCTCATCTCCCAACCTGCATATTCATTTATTTCTTTAAAGTCAGAAGCAAAATGTAAAGGATTTTCACTTTCGTCTCAGAGCTCTATTTGCCCTCTCTCATTATGCTTTATGTTATCAGTTATTGAAAATACAGACATAACACTTTCTAGTTCCTTATTTGTATTTTCTGACTATCACAATCCCTCACATTTTTCTCATTCTCTTTATCATTATAACTTGAGTTACCTTCTACTTATGATAGCTTTACAAGCTCTCGTTCTAACTTTTGGCTATGCTCATTTCTGACAGCTCACTTTGCTGACAAATCCCCTCCTCTATTTTTTGAGTCATCCATACACCTAAAATCTTTTTTAAATAGTATATTGCGTACACTAGGAGTGAAGTCTTCCTACAAATTCCTATCACCAAATCACTGAGAAGATAAAATTTCTTGTATTAAAGGTGGAAAAAAACCCCTAAAGCACTAAGCTCCCTTCACCCTTAAGAAGTTACCAAATTCAACCAGTAATGAGTTCAGTGATTTACTTCATAGTAGTCCTTCACTGGTAGTAAATAAAGTCTCAACACACAGACAAGTATAAAAAGTGGATGTGTGTCTATCTAACCTGTAAAAGTATTAAATCCAAAAGTTACTTTTTAAAAGCAGTTTTTGTAATATCCTCAATATATCCTAAAATCAATTATTTCTTCATCATTCTTTCACTAGTTCCTCAACTACTGGTGAAAAATTCAATGGCCACATCAAGGATTTAATCTAGCCACACCTACTGCTAGCATCTTTGGACATACTCTGTGTGAACATACAAGTAATTTTTTTAAGACTGAAAATAAGACAATCCTAAGTTTGTTGTTATCATCATCCAAGGATTGTTTTCTATAAATCTCCTTTTCCATTTTTCAGGATGGAGCCTTTTCCCCGACTAAACCACAGCGGCAAAAAACAACTTCAAATTGCCTCTTGCTCATCTTCAGCAGCATTGTCGCGGCTAAACTGAAAATCTTTCAACGGTCATTTAAAATTTAACCATGGTAACTTCTTCATCACAAGTAGTAAACCCAGGATCTTCTCTTCACTATCAAAATTAATGCTACTTCTGGTGAAAAATCTGTGGTGGTTGTCATGGAAATGTTCTACCCATGCTTTCTTTCCTAAAGATAGCATAGTATTCTACACATTTTTCAATACTCCTGACTATAGATAAAAACCTCTGGCAACCTGGTGAGGAGTTTTCATGATTCCTTAGCTTTTTCTACAGCACCACTCAAACCCCCCTATGACACTTTCTCCTCCTCAGTTTGGCTCCTGTGAAAAAAAAAAAAAAGATCTTTAGTAAAACAAAAACCACCATCTACTTCTGAATGTCTGCATTTCCTGGAAGAAACTACAATCCCCAAATTTTTTGCTTATCAAGACAAGTGCCCTACAAGACTAGTGGATGCATTCTAAGAACACATTTCTAGGAGAAAGGAAAACTACCGCATTTTCCTTTCTCATTAAGTCAAAGAAATTTAGAAGCACTGGGAAATGCAGAGTCATTGACTGTGCTGACCTACCTTGTCCCAAGTAATCATCTAGATAAGGACAAAAATGAACTCCCTACCTCCTTAAATCAGATATCATTGTTCACCAGACCTAAGAGCTTTGCTAGAAGGAATGCCATGTGACTAATACTCTTGGATATGCCACACAGAGGTATCCAGATGTATAAATAAAGGCCTTACAAATCAAGACCTGCATAATGGCAGATATAACCCAGATGACTGAAACTAAGATTATATTGCTGGTACTAAAGAATATTAGAGATAAATTTTCCATCTTTGGAATTAGGACTGGGAATAAGAAATGTATTTCAGAAATCTATGAGAAATTCTACCTTCCAATGGAAAAACATTGAATAGGAAGAGTTGAAAATTAAGGTGGACAAGGAGGTTGAAGAGAAATGGGGCAAGGGACTAAAAAAAAGTTATCTGGAAAATTCATGATCCAATGTATTACCAGCTGACACTTCCTAACAGAGCATTTGTCAGCAGGAAAGGATTCTCTACAGGCATGTTTGTGAGCTCTGCTGTACCATCAAACTGCTGTGTCTCTTTTAGATTGCTGCCAGAGAGACAATGAAAAGATACAAGAGGATCTGTCAGCCCTGAAAGGACAACCTGTGTTGGAAATGGCACTGTCAAGATTCAAGCACCAAGAGAAGCTGCAATTACTCAAGATAAGAACTGGTTCAGCTGTACTACAAAGTCTTTACTTCCAAGGAGATTTGTGTTTGTTTATTGTCTGTGCCATAGTACTCTAGATCCTCTAGAGAATTAAAGTTTCCTCACAAGTATGCTTCTCAACATTGCCAAATAACATACAGTCTGGACAGGTATTCTAGCAATTCACTGACCTTTGAGTACAGGATGCACCATCTTCCGACACTCTTAGTGAGAGACTGGAAAAATCTATCCAACCTAAAAAACTACCCTGAAAGCAGTACTTGGTCATTCCTTACTCTCATTAACATATTCCCTATAAATCCATCTTTTTGGCCACAAATGTGTTTGTTTTTTTCCACATTAACTGTAGAGAAATTATAAAGTCCTCCTATAAGTTGAAGGCAACAGGTTCAAGATGCTACCACAGGTATTTAAATCTTATGGAAGCAATCTGTCAGTTTTTTTGGAGGTGTCAGACAACAAAAGGTCTTCATGATAGAACTATGAATAATATATGGCATAGAATGATTAAAAATATCACCTATGATTAATGCTATTTCCCTGGAAAAACTTCTAGAGCTACATCATACATTTGCCATCATCCTAGAGAGATGAAAAAACATCCACCAAGTCTATACACTGTTGATAGTGTTATCTGAAGGAAAAAAATGAAAGTACAGAATATCATCGGGCTGACTTCTCTCCTCACTGTCACCTCCTATTATTTGAAAAAAAAAAAAGAAACCAGCTCAACCAGATCAAACATTCTGGTGAGCCCATATTTGGGTTTTTTTGCTAAATTATTTGACAAAACTTAATGAATTACAGGGGTCTATGGGAAAGTAAAACACCCATATCAGTAAAACACCCATATTACTTTCTAATTTCAGATGTCTTCAGACCCTTGTAAAGGCTTGTGACAACTAGAGTAAAGAGCATTTAACTGTCACAACTACAAAAAGCTATTGTTCAAGCACAACAGAGCCAATTTCTAAAACCTTTGCTTAACTTTCTCTAGCTGAAAAATGAGATTGGGAAACAGGTCTCACAGGCACTAAAAAAGAACAATTACCGTATTTGTAAAAACCTGCAAAGTAAGTTTTGCTGGTGATGTATCAAAACCTAACACTCACAAAGAAACAAAACAATCATGTGAATTTCGTTTTGGGTAGCTTGGGAAAGCTGCAGGCATGAGTGCTATTCACTAGCACGAAGGACAGACTTCAGCCTTTGCAGAGATCCACACTCCTAAAGCACCAACACACCAGGATGATGGAGAAGAAACAGAACCATCACTTTCAGTTATGCAAAATGACAGAAGATTAAGTGTAACATAAGAGCCACAGCTAATCATGAGTAGAGTATTTATATTTAGAGCCTTAAAACAAGGTTCAGACTTTTTTTACCATCTTTCAAAAACTGGAAGAAGGGGCCTTCTTAATAGAATTGTTGCCTATCTTCATATCTTTCAAATCTGCTTTATTTTGAAGGCTTCCTAATCCTATTGGGTTTTTTTCCATGCCCAGCAGTAGGCCTTCATTCACAATTGTTACTGTTCTAGCACCTTTATAAACCTGTGAATTAGCAAACCAAGCACTAATCCACCTAATCTATAGCAAATTTGGCATGTTGTAGGCCACTTGGACTGGCACTTGTTTAAAAACGAGAATAATCTTAAAACTTAATTAATACACAGCCTGAAGAGACATTGAATTTTGCACAACATGGAACATATTACAGGCAAATTAAAAACATCAACGTTGACTGTTGTTCAAAAAACAAAAGCAAACAAAAACACACCAAAAAAAAAGGAGAAAAAAAAAAACCCAGACTCTTATCAGAACGATGTTGAGGACACCTGATGTCAAGTTAGGGAAGTCACATTGTGACATCTTCCATAAAAGAAAAAAGGGCTGAAAAGGCGGTTAAAATAAGTCAACTACCACATCAAAAGTATTTCTGTAAAATGACTAATCCTGAAGGATCAATTCAGTATACTCCTTGGTAACATTCTGAAAGGTCTTCTGTGCTTAAAAACACCCTATTTTTTTTGTAAGTGGCATGTCTAAAATCAGTCAGTATCAGCTTGCCAAGCCCCTGATCATCCTTTTTAACACTAAAAAATACACAGAAGGAAACAAAACACCAAGAAAGCATATTTCTGGTTGCAGAAAAAAAAACCCGACAACATACAAACGGAAATAAAACTGCTTCACACTTCATGTTGTCTCAGAAACTTATATGACGCATCAGCCTGTACTACCAGTGAAAAGTACTGACAGCCACACAATCTAACACTTCACTATACATTTACTATCTCACAGATATTTCCAAGACACTTCAAGTTCCATTTTTTTAAAGGTCCATTTTGACTTAATGAGGCAGCAGCTACAGCTTTCAAAGTTCCAGAAACCTTTTAACTTGAGTAAGGGGGAAAAAATACCGACTCTCAAAGCCAGAAAAAGCATCCTCACATTTTTTAATTGAGCCTCTCCGATTTGAGTTGGAAACAAAAAATTTGTCTGCTGCATTCAAAGTCATTGCAGTACAATAAAACTTTTTAAAGGGAAAAAACAAACACTTCACCCTGATTTCTACAACCCCACAGTCTACACTCAACATGAAACCAAAAAGTTCACACAAGACATAAAACAAAGCAGTTAGTGATGGGGAATTAAAACTTTTCAGCCACACAGGATTATATCAGCATAAAAAACCACCTCACATTAACATGCCCATCAACATAGAACAACAGAAGTGATTATTCCTGGGTGCCAACCTAAAATGTAATCTGTTTTTCTTTTAAAGTAGAGATTTGTTTGTATTTTGATTAAGATTACAACATACCAGCCCTGCACTTACAGAAAAAGCTGACCCACAATGCATTTTCTGTAAGGTTATATCTAAAAACCAGTCCATTTGAAAACAACAACCATCTCTATCCTTTGACAGTCATCACCTGTCAGAGAAAAACAAAACAAAACATCCTAACATTTCTAACGTCCCAAAATGCCGTACTATGTTCTTTACAAGAGAACAAGAGCACAGATTTCAGCATTTCATATCAAGAAAATATAAAGTCACATATGTTTTAAAACAAATTAGGGTAAAACTAAACTGAATTGATAATAAAGCTGATGATGCAGTTTCACACAACTTTTGTCTGGGGTTGTGAACATCAGAAGGCACTGAAATCAAACCTATCTCATGCTTCCCAATGACAAATTTGCCTTCAACAAATTTGTTGGTTGCTGTGACTCAGCATTATCTGTGTGCAAAAGCACAAAATAACACTACTGATTTCATACTGGTTTTGGACATCTGCAACCGAAAGTCACATCATACTGATCTATCAGCTGCATCATGCCAAAGCCCACAGGAACTTAAAAGCTTGATGACTGTTCGTTCTCCTTTACGCCTCGTGTCCCTCCTAGCAAAAGCCCTTGAATCCAACACCCAGCACATTCACAAAGACACTTCTTATACCTTTCTGATAGTTTCTCCATACAAAAAAAAAAAAAACAGTAAAACAAAGCCACACAGTTAGTTACAGAGGATGGAAGATGTACAAAGGAATCCTGCACGTTTTAAGAGGCAATCTCTTCCCGTTTCAGACAAACCACATCACAGCAATCTAACACTAAACACAACATTATTACCTGTCTTCACTTGAAGGTAAGTTGTGGTCTGTGTGCCGCCAAGAGGCATCTGGTTTGCCAAAAAGACATTTGTCACGTGTCAATGGGTGAACTTGCTTTCAAGTATAACCTTAGCACTAGGTTTGGTAGGCTTACAATGCCTTGTTTGGAGATGAATAATTCGGGATGTTTAGCCATAGGATACTTGTTTCTAAAAACCAGCATATCACTTATGTATGAGATCAACTTTACCCCCAGACTGTAAAAAAATAAAAAAGAAAATAAGAGATCCGTGTGTGTCAAACTGGTTAGTTTCTCACAGAACATATGAATCCTCCTGCTGAGCCTGGCAAGCAGTCTGAACCACCAAATGAAAACAGAAAAAGAGAAAATAATTATATCATAAGGAAGCTCTCAGCAGCTGGAGACTAGCTACATCTTAGGTCACATGGCATACTTAAAACTCACAAGGCTGCTACTCTCCATATACATCTAGGAACAGTCACATTTCTTTCAGTTCTAACGCTTTTAGCTTCTGCCTCCTCATAACATTAAGCATTAATTATGCTTCAAAAAGCTACTCACTTCAGCCTAATTTCAAATAATTTCTTTTTATGTCACTGAATTCCATTTACTTGTCTTATATGAGCAGATCAACAGCAGTGACCATACGATGTTCAGTCTACCGTTACTTCCTAAGCGTATCCTCCTACTACTAACATCCTTTCTCAACTAATTATGGTGAAAGGAAATTTAGTCACTTGCCTTAGACTACCCCTAATTCTAATTATGGAAATTAATGAAGCCTGCACAAGGTTTGATGCAGTTGAAGACATTCATGAGGTGGTGTAATATCCTTTCCAGTCCCGCTGTTCTAGAGGTTTTGTATTTATTTAGCAGAGGTTTTCACTGAGCATTTCATTTAAAGTTACCTTCTGCTGTTCTTCCAGAGTTCCTCTACCTTCATCACAATAATTTACAAGTACTGATATTTCTACAGGCCTTACAAAGTGAGAGCAGTAGGATGCTTATTGAAAACCCCACATTAATTCTTGGAAATAACATAGATCACTTTAATCCATTATTTGCTTGACAGACATCAGAAACTGTAGCAGAGTAAGGAAGGATTCTTTCTTCAGAGCAGAAAAAAAAAATACGACTTGCTATCATTTTGCTGCCCTTTATCTCTGCAATTTACATCAGCATTTTTTTCATTATATTATTTAAACAAGGACTTCCATCGGGCTTTGGCCCCTTAGTGTAAGGCTGGACAACTTTTAACATCAATTCAGCTTCCACTCTTGTCCTCTGGGAAGGTAAAAAAAAAAAGGGGATGATCTGGTCTTTCTAACTTGCCATTATATCATTCCAGAACCTCCTGCTTAGATATTTCAGCTTCTCACAACATTTCATTAAGTGAGTAATTCCTTTAACATGCTTTTTTTATTCTTGACTTGCTCATAGCCTACTAGGCTCCCTCACACTCCTATTCCCTTTGGCCTTCAGAAGTATTTTAAACAAATCCACTACATTTAGCTATTTGCTGCTGCTCTTCTGTTTCCTCTTATGTTTCCAATTTACACTAATTTACAACTTTTTTTTTTAAATCTGCTGTATTTTGTGAGTTTTCACAGACTTAATTTCAGTTTTTCTGCAGGGCACTGGTTTGCATCTGTTAATCTCTCACCTCTTGCCACAAGGTTATGTTTTCCAACCCAGCAACTTCTTTACTACTACATTTAAAGGTACACTTTTTTTGTGTTCTTAAGGATATATTTAAGCTCTTGTTTTGCCCTCTACAGAATTTGTAAAACACTTCAGAAGAAAAACTCCACTATCTTGTGGAGAAAGAGACAAACAGTAATATATCAAAGCAAGTCTGCCAAATACAGGACAGTCTAAAACAAAAAGTACCATTCTGTTCACTTTAGCTTATTCAACACATGGGGGGAGGGGGAAGGAAAAAAGAAAAGAGCACTGTATTGAAAGACTGAAGCACTGAAGTTGAAATAAGACTATCAAACAATCTGGTTAAATAAACATTTACCCTTAAAAGTCTCTATAAAGAACCTTTCAGAAAGTGCTACGTCTGACTGTAACACTTTCAAGTTCTCACAGTGTCTTTGGTCAGTGCTGCTGACATGGTCTACTGCTGCCTTTCCCTTTCTAAATGGACCACACCGACTCCTCCAGGAACGTGCGCCCAATTGAATATATAGGACCACATAAGCAAGCCAGCTCTGAAGACATCAACGCAGAGAATGTATCATCAGAGAAACAAAAAAACCCTAAACCAGCGGATGGCACACTGACAGCAAAAGGTGAACGTCCTGGTACAGTGTTAGAATGAGACGTAACAAAGACTCCGTTCAGAATCCCAAGCCCTTAAAACAGCCATGCCTCTTGTAAGTGAAGTGTCACTGCACCTGTTTGAAAGCTTATGACAAGATTTCCTGAGAAAAACCTCTACCTCGCATGCCATCTTATGCTACCAAGCCTCAAGCTAATCTTCGTTTTCCCTGTGCCTACGGGTATGTCTGAACAGTAATTAAAAGGTGCAATCACAGTTCAAGAAGAAACAAACTTGTTTTGAATGAGCTAGTTCATGTGGATACGCACGTGGTAATTCTGCAGGGAGAACAATAAAGTTGCAATGAAAACAAGCACAGGCTCACCAAAGATTAGTCTGAGTAAAAATATTAAGTTACACACAGTGGTGTAAACTGGATTAATCATCCAATTTTAACTGTTAAATGTGACAGCTATACACAAAATAGCTTTAAAATAACTAGCTTCTAGGGATAAAGCTGCAATCCCGTTTCCAGATAGTTCACAGACATATCCCAACTTTGCTAAGTCTTTCATTAGCATTAAACACTCGGAGCAGAAAATATGCCAGCAAACAAAACAAAAACTCCAGAGAAACAGCAGTTGAATAAAGGATAAAGAGACTATTAAACACAACCATTCAGCACCATCTGGGAATTCTGCAGAAACAGCAGCCCAGTATTTTCACAGCTCATGACATCTTTTCAGCCCGGAGTTTCGGTTTTAATGAAACGCCCTCAAGAGGCAAAGCTTAAAAATCATCGTTATGCGCGTTCTTGTACGAGCGACACAAATTTAAAGACTATGAATGAGTCGAGTTTCTGTCAGTCACAAGGTCTCCGAAAATGCGACAATTTTAAACGGCCACCAAAGCTACAGAGAAAGCCGTGGTGCCTTCACCACACGCGGGCAGCCAACGAGATAACGTGGGGCTGGGATAGCGTCAGGCAGTGAGTGAGGTGATGTTTGCAAGGAAGAAGGTAGAGCCTTGGTAAGAACAACCAAGCTCACTGGGGGGGGGGGGGGGGGAAAGACAAGATAACCCGTACTAGTACGGAAGACCCAGCAGAAAGTTTCCCTTCCCCTCCCCCTCCCGCCGCAGCGCTGCCTCTCCCCACGCCCCGTCCCGCCAGAGGAGGAGACGGCCGGTCCGGCGGAGCGGCAGCGGGGAAGCCCGTCCTTGAGGCAGGGACGGAGTCGTCAGACTCGCCGCGGCCACCCCACACCGACCGCTAAAGGCAGAGCGCGGCCGCCGCTACAAACCCCACCGCCCCAGCAGCCACGCGGGGCTACCTGAGGCAGAACGGGCGCGCTGCGGCGCGGCTCGACCCGACCCGGGAGCCTCCCTCCTCTCCCGGCGCTGCTCGGCCGGGCGGGCGGCGCGGAGGCGGCGGGAGGCGACTGTTCCCGGCCCACGCGCGCGGCTCCCGCCGCGCCGCCCGGNCTTTGCTCCGCCCCACCCCGCTCGCGGCGGCGGTCTCTGCCGCCGTACCTGCTGCCGGCGCGGCCCCGCGCTGTCTCCCGTCCGGCCCGAGGCGCGCGAGCGCCGCTCCCTGTCTCGCCTCCCCTCCCTCCCTCCTTCCTTCCCTCCCTCCCAGCCCGCCTGCCCGGCGCTGGCTGCCGACGGCACTACCCACGCGCCGGCCGAGCCGAGCCGCGCAGCTTCCGGCCTGGCCGCAGCGCCCTCTGGGAGGGAGACAGCCCTAATCCGGCCGGCCCCGCGGGGCGGGGACAGCGCGGCCTTGCGGCGGCGGCGGTGGCCGCTCCTCGCGCAGCCGCGCCGCTCTCCTCGGGAGGTGGCGCCCTAGGGAAGACTACGACTCCCGGCATGCATCGCTCGTCGCAACCACGGGGCAGGGTGCACTTGGGGCCGCCGCAGCGCACCGCGGGGCGTGCCGGGAGTCGTAGTCCGGCGGGCGGTGCCAGCGGCGCAGCGGGTGGGTCTGAGGAAGGGGAGGAGGTGCCGCCTCCCTGCCGGAGGGGCGGCGGCGGCGGCAGAAGGGCGAGTTGCAGGCCCGGAGGCAGAGGCGGTAGTGGCCGTCCGTGGCTCTGCAGAGCCTGGCGGCAATGGCACTGCAGCCGCGGGCCGTAAGCTGGCACCTGTCAGCGCTGCGGCAAGGGAGCTTCTGCGACAGGCGGCGGTGAAAGGGACAGAGGCGCACGCACACGCACGGGCTTTTACAGCCCGGAGTAACCTGACGAGCTGACGTTTCCCCGTTAACTTACCGTCCCTGCTGCTCGGGTTACGCAGCGGGCGCTGGCCTCGGCGTCACCGCCGGCCCCGTCGCTGGCAGCGGAGCCGCGCTGGCGGCTGTCGGCAGGGGTGGGAAGCCTCCTTTCAGTGTGGGGTGTGGGGGAAGTGTTTGGGGATTGCATGGGACTCCTGAGGGGATGTTAGGGATGGAACCAAATGCAGAAAGGGTGGAGGTTTAGGTGATGTGTGGAGGGTCAAGCATGGGAGAACAGAGGGGTACAGCAACAGAGAGAACCAATCACATCCAAATGGTTAATGATGGTTTAGCTGTCCTTGCCCTTTGCTTGATGAGTGCGGCATGTCCCATCATCTCATTAAACTCCCTTCACACTTATCGCCGCGCAAGGAACTCTCATCACCACATGCAGGGGTGTGGGGAGCCTGGGTGCCAGTGTCTGGGCTGGGACTCAGGGCCCGTGTGCCCATGGGAGCAGGCACGTGGGCAAGTGTGTGACTGGTACTGAGGGTACAGCTGGACCTACCAGAGAGGGGCCTGAGGCCAGGAGAGGACAGAGGTGGCTGCCAGGGGACATGGGGTGTCCCATCCATCTGCAGAAGAGGCTGGAGGACCTGAGGGTGAGACCACCACAGGGAAGCTGGAAGCTGGCGGACTGAAGAAGTTGCGCAAACTGTCTGAGCCCAGCTGCTGGAGAGAGCCACACTGTACATAGGATCACTAGAACACTAGCACCAGCAGGTTGAGGCCACTGATGCTGTATCCACGTTCTTGCTCTGTGTGTCTGGCTGTATAATCTGTGTAGCCATCCATGTATATATTTTTAAGTGGTGTATATGTGTATTTGCACATGTGCCTATGGGGAAGACAAGCTCACTCTGGCTACTGCTTGGACCTGGGGCATGGAGCTGCATCAGCTTTACCTGTCTCAGGCTACTAGATCTGACCCTTTTCCATGTCACTAGATATGTATAGTCATATAGTTATCATACATATACATATGCCATATCTATATCATATACATTTCATAGAGCTTCTATACAGCACAGCATTTCTGGCCATAAAATTGAGATAACAGGTACTAAAACAGATAGGAAACAGCAAAGCATTTGCACACACACAAAAATAACAGTTCCATTTTTCTTTGAGAGATTTCAAGTTTCTCACAGCCTACACATCTGTACTGCAAGCAGGAGGTCTGGTTACAGTATTGGTTGGCATTCCTGAGATACCTTGAATAAAATTAGCACAGGTAAGGGCATCAGCAGAGATCTTCAAGTTCTCCAGCTTTTGCTGAGAGTCTGGTTTCAGGTGCAGCTGAGCTAACACAATGGTATGCTGCAGGTACAAGGATGGATTCCTGTTGCCTTTGCTCTTCTGCTCCTTTCTCTCCACCATGTACACATTTTCAGGCACAGCGAACTATGCTCATTCTGCATGTCTTGTGATATCCTGCCCTAAAAGGAGATTTTGGAGTACAGCCATCACTAGCAGGCAAGGATTTGCAAAACTTGGAAACTACGAGGCAGAATACCAGAGGGAGGCAAGCCCAGGGCAGGCCATTTGGGTCTGTGTGATCAGATACACACATGGAAGCAGCAAAAAAATGCCACCAGAGTTCAGACTGTCTGGAAACACAGAGATCTAAACAGATCTAAACAACAGCTACCTCTGAAGCCATGTTGTAGTCATCTGGGTTAATTCAGCTGGAGGGAGTTTACTCCTAAACCAGTAATGCAGAATTTTTAGATGAGTGAGGCACACAAGCAGCATGCTTCCAGAGCCTAAAAAAGTGACAGCAACACTGAAAGCTAAAGAATGACACTGAACTGGGGAGAGGAGGGGAGTATGTGGAAGTGCATGGGATAAATCAGTAGTCATGCTGTGACTGGGGGAAATTCGGGTTTAGGCATATTACCACTGGCCTCTGTTTTCCCCAGTGTAACGGGATGACAGAAAAAGGTATCACGATAATACAGCCCTTTCTAAAAAAGGCCACAGAGCCAGACTGCTAACCATATTTAGCAGTGGTAAATTACGATTGGCACCAGCAAGCCTTGGTTGTCACCTACTGACATTTTGTTCAGCCCTCAAAATGAAAACACAGTTGCCTGCGCTGCTTCAAACAATGAGAGCCACGGGGGCCTCACAGATAGGGAAAGAGAAAAGATAAGGCATGGCAACAAGTTCGGTGTGACTTAGGATCTCAGAGCTCCCACCACCACAGCCAAAAATTGGTGTTCTGTGTTTCTGTGATGGTGGGAAGCGGTTGCGTGCGGCAGCAGGGTCACAAGAGGTGTATTCCCAGCTAGATGGGGTGAGCATCCACCAGGGAGAAGCAGCGCCTGCCCCATCTGCACCCCTAAACCTCACTGACATGTATTTATGTGTCTGTACTTGCCAGGAGTATGAGTTGCTCAGCATGAAACGTCCATTCTGATGGTAAACCATGACTGCTCTCCTTTGCTGCCTTGGGTTTGGCTGATGAAGGGTGACACTGGGACCTGTACCCTCCAGGCTTCCTCCCAGTGGTTGGTAGGACCCTTTCTGCTCACTGTTGCAGCAGAGGAGCTGGAGAGTCTGCTGGGGGGGTCTCTGGAAGGCAGGCAGGCAGATCTCCCCAGCTGCTCAGCTCTGGGCTATTCCTGCTTTTTCTGCCCATCCCTGCCCAGAGGGATCAGAAACCTACCATCACTGTCCACACCAGCTGCTGGAACTGGTGAGGAGGAGACCCAGGGGCACAGCCACAATTCCAGCAGCAGACACCACACACTGCTGTGGGCACCAAGGGGAGCTAAGTCCTAAAGGGCAAACCTCCATCAGAGAGCAGCAGGGAGCTGATATGGAGCTCAGCTCAGGGAAGGGTTTTGTTCTTTTCCTTTCATGCAGGGGGCATAGAGTGTTACTGGTTCTGCTTCTCACATCTTCTCTGTGAAGTATCGCTCCAGAAGCGATAGTGTTAACAAATACAGTGGAAGAGACTACTCTGTAAGCTGAGCTACGCGGTCACATGCACAGGTTTTATTTTTAACATGCCAAAACTACTTGATGTTTCTGCCTGGGCTTGCTCGGTGTCCTCCCATTCTTTGCTTGCAGTTCTCCCTTACCCCACCTCACTTCAACTCAGCTGTGCACAACCAGGAGAGCAAGTGTTTGGTACACACACAGGGACTCTATGATTAAGGTAAGGCTTTGTAAGTAGAGTTAAGAGTTTATGTTGGTCAAACCTTATGCAATGTGACTGTGACTGTATTGAGCTATGAAAATCAAGTCTTCTTCTAAATCAGCTGTAGTAATTAAAGTGAAGTAGAATAATCAGACACAAGACATCTTAAATCCTAAAACAGAGGCAGCTGTGAACGCTTCTGTGACATGCTACTCTAAAATAAAATCCAACCCACAATAATACATCCAGTAGATTAGCCATAGTTTGCAGCACTGTATCTGGGGTTTTGAAAAACTAAGATGCTGATTCTAGGACAGGAGCTTCAGTAGCAGGACAGGTGAGAAACCAAAAAGCCAATCTCTGTAATTTTCAAGAAATTCAGAGATAAGTAAGACAAGAGGATATAAGGAGAGGCAAGAGTAACCTTTTGGCAACAGTGCTAAGGCTTAAAGTCTGGTAAGTTTTGCATGTTCAGAGTCCAAATTTTATGTTGGAAGTGCAGGCTGAATGAATGATGATAAACCAAGAACTACAAGGGTAACAGGTACTACTGTACCATTTTGAGTTGCAGCTGCTTAGCAATGTTTATTTACAAATCTTTTTGCTTTTATGACTTTGCTTTTATGTCTCTATGACTTAGATCTTAATCAATAGCTCTGAAATTCTCTATACTGGGCACCTGCCTTTGGGATGGGTTTCTTTTGTCTTGCTTAAAACCACTCACTTGTTTATCTCAAGAACTTTTCAGAAAAGTATGTTAATGAGATTGTTCCCAGGATATAAAATAGAAGCCTCAGCCCAAAGAGAAAAAAACCTCACATTTTGGACCTTCTTTTTTCCTCTTTCTCTCTCAAACTGCATCTAAACTGGAATGTGTTATTTTAAAGCATTTGCTGAACTCAAGCCAAAACCAAATGCCTTTCGCAGTTACTGATGCAAAGGGAGAGTTTGCCTCACTGTCTCTCTACCAGGAAGAGCACAGGGACAACCCACAAGGAGCTGCTCCATACCACAGCCTTCCCCTTCTCCCAGTCCTGTCAGTTTCCCACATGACTCCCCAACATGCCCAGCAAATGCCCAGACCCTGCTGCTGGGCTGCCCTGCACTGTACTGCCAGTCCAGAGACCACCTCAGTACCTGGAATTTTGGGGTGGGTTCATATCAGGTGAGCTGTGGCTACATTGTGCCGGGTAGGAAGAAGTGTTGCTGATCCAGGTGTCACAGAGCAGAATGCAGTGTGGGGGTTTTTACTAGCAGTGCCCCTTGTTACCCTGTGCTTCACTGGTCTGAACTCTCCACTACTCCTCCCATAGCAGCACCAGTGCTTTTCACTGGACAGAAATTGCATGAGTAAGTTTTGGTGAGACTTTACTGCCTGTGTACCGCACAGTTTTACTATAAGAAGGGGAGGCTTGATAGTGCGATGGCTTCTTTTGAACTCCACAGTTCTGCACGTCAGGTTTAGGGAGCTGAAGAGAAGTTGATACACTGTTGTGGGAACCTGGGCAGCACATGTGCTCTGAAAGCAAAGCAAGGAACTTGCCTGACTGATGCACTGTACTGTGGACCTCCTCCATCCCTGTCATTTTAAAGCTTATTTTTCTGTTTCAGCATATAGCAGTTCCAACCTGTTCAGTAACTCTGAACCTGTGGTTATTGCCGTGAAACACCACAGGCTCAAACAGCAGATTCCTGATCCCCATCTTTGGGTTTATCTAACAGGTCAGACACCTCACAGAAAACCTTTTAACTTTGCATATCTTATGCTGGGGATTTGATGTTCACCAGAAGGATTGTCCTGGAATCATAATGCCCCTATAAAACCCATGTGGACTTGTTCAAGGTCTGAGCCTCAAAGAAACTATATCTCGTACGTGCTCACAAGAAGGTTATTAGTGTTATTGATGAAGATTTCATCTATACCTTTTGTGCTCCCATTCCATCTATCCTGAGCTGTACCATATGCATTGCCTGACTCATTTAAAGCTTGGCTAAAAGCATGTATATGCAAGATGAGTCTGAATGGCAACTGCAGAGCCAGCGTGCCATGAAGGACAGTGACCCACTATGCCTAATGCCAAGGCGGTCACTCAAGCTGTAGCTTTCCCTGCTCTGAGTGTTGAGATGTGGAGCTTAACTCAGTGATCATTGTGATTCCAGGTGGTGGCATTCTTAGATTTGCTTTTAATTTTGTATTGAGGGATGGGATGTTAGAAAATTTAGGCTCCCAAGAGTCATATACAAATGTGATACAGTATGGTTTCCAATAGCATGGTGTTTTCTTCCTCGGCTCCAAGAAATAAGTACACTTGATTATCAAAAGGAGACCCAAGCCTGATTTTTTGCTGAGTTTGTTAAGTACATAGTGGTTGAGGAAGAGCAATGCACTGAAAGAGAAGAAAGCCTATAGTTTAAGGAGGTTTAGATGCTCTCCTAGAAAATGTGATTCTATAGCTGGCTCTGACAGGGTTTTTGTGCAGGAGGCATGCAAGTGAAACATCAGAACCTGAGCATCTTGATGCTTGATACAGGGATATGTGTGTGTGTGTATACTGATTTATATAAAATATTCTATTTAGTTCTATCTATTTTCATCTTTCTATACTTAAATTCTACATCTGCCAAATAGAATTCATAATATCTTTTAACTTCAAGTACAACTCTAATGCTGCAAAGATAAATTAATTATTGGTTGTGAACCTCCTCAGATACTAAGAGGGTAAACAAATTTTAGAATCCTGTAGAGAAATTAATGTCTGTGTATTCAGGATTCTCAAAGTCTTATAAAAAAAATGATATAAACACCATATACTGGATAACAAGGATTAAAATAAATAGGTAATATCTCCTATCTACCCTATCACAAATCACCAAAAGCATTCACATTCATTGAATGTGTTATATGTAAATTTAGCATTCTTGGTCCAGCATTTGGATGCAAACTCACCCGTGACTTTTTAAGAGCTCCTCACCATGTTATGAACCTTAGGAAGATTGTTTTATGTCCATTTACAGTCTCATCTCAGAGCCACTCTTTAAGCTAATTACCTGGGTTTTCTGGTGGCCCTTTTTGATGGTTCTTTAAAATGGGAGACATCACTTAATTCTGTGCGAAAAGCTCAGATATAATGTATAAGGTTAGTATGTCATATCATCAGTCCCATATAACAAATAAGAAGATAGTTGTATTGATTTGGTTCATTGATGGAAACTGAATTAAATACATGTTTACTGACAAGAAATTGCAGTTGGTTTATAAACTGTAAGTTATTGTCACTAAACAGATCTCCTCCAGACACAGACATATCTGCATTTAAAATAGCAGCTGTATATTTTTAAACCTTACCTAATTTACTGTCATGACAGTCTAAAAATAAACATTTGCCAAAGTGGACAGAGTGTGGACTGTAATTTGCATCCCTTTTTTTCACAGTAGCTTGAAAATAATTCAAGTAATCATGCGTATTTTGGTTTTGTTATTTCTAACACACCTCTTAGGAAATTTTGCAAGTTGCAGGGAAATGAGAAGTGTACAGGTTTAGAGAATCATTTCATCACCTGGCTTATCTGTGTGTCACCTGCCCGTGGATGTCATGTATCAAACTTAATGAGGCAAAAATTTTGTAACTTTTTTGCTCAGGGATTTGAAAGATGTAGTTTGTGTACTGACAATAATACCATCAACTAAACCACAGAGCTAACTAGATCATCAGTTAAAATACAGAGCTCCTGATTACTGGCATGTCAGAATAGAAGTAGCATTCAAACCCTGACAAATATCAGGGGAAAAAAAATCTCTATCCCTTCTTTTTGCCCTTTAGCTTCACGGATTTGGCAATGAGAAGAAAGACATAGAAATAACTTGGCTGAAAAGAACAGGATATACAATTTAGAGATGAGGCAAATAGCTAAAAAAAAAATGCCTGAATTATGACAAAGGCTGATTCTGGATCTGAATGCTGTGATATGATCACTTTTAATAAACAAAGCGTGTATTTTCTTTCTCTACATATGATTCAGATGGGGTTTGTTTCAGTGTACAGCAGCATGAGAGCAGGCTCCTCTCCAGAAACTTTGCAAGCGGTCCTTCCTATGTTTTACAGAACCACAAGGCCTGTGCCTCTGATGTATTTTTATTTATCAATTATTTCTCTCCAGGAGTCACTTTTGCAGTGGAAAGTATTGTTCACACATTCATGTTTTTATTGTGGTGTAATGTACCCAGCCTTCCTCTGACCTTATGCAAGTCATGGCTGGAACTATTTTTAGAGATTATATTTGCAGCAAAATGTTACAAGAATGAGAGCAGCAAGGATGCTGCCAATGTGAAATAAATCCATCTGTGTCTCCTGCTTCTCTGAGCCGCATACAAGCAGATGTAACTAAACAGCCTAAAGCAGGCCAGGTGCCACTCTGAACTACATGTATTTAAGTGCTGGATGTGGCTGGGGCCACCTTGTCCAGCAGCCCGGTGTCACCTGTGTGCAGAAATCAATACTTTCCAAGACAAGGCAGGGAATGTTAAAACAGCTAGTCATGAAATACTATTTTTCTGCATTGCTATCTTGAGCTCTTTCCATGCTAACCTGAGCCTTATACTTCGGAACGTAAGCTTGTCCCTGTTTAAAGGGACAACCAAGGACACATTCCTTTCCTCTGTAGGACTGAGGAGGAATGGGGTTGATTCATTCAGAGGTGTAAACAGGTGTTGGTCAGTGTTGGAAGTTGCAAAGAATGGAGCGGAGGTGTATTGAGCAGTTAGCTCACATAAAATTCAGACAGGAGTGTGTGGTCTTTAGGGACTGCAGGAACCCACAAGTGTTGCCTTTCCCAGACATGTTTCCTTCTCTGGCATTGTTTGTGACTTCCATTGCTGGGATGTGAAAGTGAAAGATGAGAAGTTAAGACAATGCCTTCATGAAAGAGAGGGGAAGCAGCTTCAGGTAGTATCTCTTCGCCTTGAGCCTGAGCCTACTTCATCTGCAGCATAGTTCTTCTCTGGACTAGGGCACTTAAGCCTGGGGTTGCAAAAGCACTCACATCTAGGTAAATGACACTACTGTACTTTCTTTAACCTTAGATCAAAACCCCAAAGTCTAAATTATTTTGGTAACAATGTCTATTTTTTCCCAGAGCCAAGTCAGAGTCTGCTGGGCCTATGGTAGTTCCTACTGCATAGAAAGTGTGGTGGGAAGGCTTGTCAACAACTGTTTTCTCATTTTCACACACACACACAAAAAAAAAGCACCCTGTGTCCTGTTTGGAAACGGCTTTGGTTCTTCCTTATCATTAGCTTTTTCCTTTCCACAAACATTTGCAGGAGGCTGGATGAAACTGAAATGCAGAGGAGCAGAAAGTCAAAAGTTTTATACTTGCAGTAGCATTTTTTTGCACGAAGTTACTCATACCATATTGATGGCATCAATACTTGGAAGTACTTGGAAGCAGCTCCAAGTAATGACTTGAACAGACTTTAGTTCTCTAATCCAACAGCTGTGTATGAGACGAAAGGACAACAGAGGTTCTGCATGTTCCCCCTAAATAGCATCTCTTACAGACATTGTTGAAGAAGGCTGTTGGACTGGACGGACCTCGGGCCTGACCCAGAATGTAATTCCTTATGTCCTTAGATTTTTGTTTTTATAGCAGAAGGCATGCCTCATGCTAACCACCATCTCCATTTACTTGCTGCCAGGCTCTGCATTTCTGTTTTCCTATTTTTAGGAAGGATTGACAGATATTACAAGGAATTATTGCAAGGGTAGAGATGTTATGAGCAAGGGGAACTGGAAGCTTTTGCAGGCAGACCACACAAGTGAAATATTTTTACACTAACTGATTTACATTAAACTGACTTACTGGGAAAGAATGAAAACCTCAATAATGAAAACAGAGCCATTGTGACACAAAGCTAGTAATCTGGTATTGATAGCTTTTTCTGCAAGGATCTTCATATATCATCTTCTTGTACTCCTGCTTTTTGTTGTCAGACCTCAGGAAAATTGTATGTCCTTTTTCTATCAAAAGTTTTTAAGGGGAGAAAAGGAAAACATAATGTCTGTTTTGAAACTGCATTAATATGGAAGCCTGAGAACAGAAATGCAGTCTTCCTTAAGAAAACATTAGACTGTTTATAATAATAAAACTGGTAGAAATTTCAGGAACATTTGGTTTGGCAACCTCCACTTGTTCTTTTAATCCAGTCTGTCGGCTGCAAAATGTTACATTTGTGGAGCTGCCTGCCGGCAGCTGAATTTATGAAACAGAGACTGGTTTTGTTTATTACTTGTTACCTATGACCACTTTCTCTATTATCTGGCCCCTTGTGGTGCCATTGACAACTTAATAAGCTGAATCTAAAATATGATCTGCTCAGCATCACCTGCTCGGTTCCAGGTAGTGTTTGACACTGACTTGTCAGAAGTACATAGGGCGAACTGAAAAAGTAGAGCAGCAGGATCAGTTGTTGTAGGATCGTGCTCTAAAACAAATCCCAAAGGAAGGAAAACAGATTATTTCACAAAGAGACACACAGTCAAAGGCGCGCTCAGGCTGACTTCTCTCCTGCATTGTTATAGGAAAGGAAAAGCTCTGTTGAGGTTAGACCTTTGTCACTTTCCTTCTGCCCTGACTGCACACTGTGGTGCTGAGATAAAGCATACCTGCCCTCTTCTCCTTCCTACTGCCATTTACTGGTGACAGCAAAGGGAAGAAAGGTGAAAGGCAGTTTGTAAAAAAAAAAAAAGGAAAATTAAAAAAAAAGTGAAAAAAGGTGGAAAAAAAGTGCATTTAACCGAGTGAGTATTACCTGGCAATAAGCCTCCACTGCATTCTGGAGCTTCTCTCTGAAATGCAGGCTGAGGCATCGCCTGATTCCATAAAGTAGATCTAGCAAATAACCCACCTGAAGGAAAGTCCCATGTAGTCTCTGTTCTGTGACATGCAGGCATCATCTAGGAGTGTAAGGGTAAATTAGGAAAGCAAAGTAAAGAAGACCAAGCAAATTAGCCTCTACTCAGGCTGCTTTCTACACTGGGAACTGGGATCCTCACTCTCAGCCTTGCTGCTAGAGAGCAAAGGGAAGTTCCTTTGCAGACCATTCATGTCTTCTGTCACCTCTGCTGGGCTAATTGAGATAGGACCTTATCTATATCTGTGCTATCAGGCCCCACAGTACCATGGGGATCAGTGCTGATACATGACTGTATGGAGCTGGCAGTCATTTGCCCACAGAAGTGCATGTGAGCACCTGACGCATAGAAACCAAGGACACGAGTGGAGAGTCTGTGGCTATCCTTGCTCCTTTGGGCAATAACTCTTGTCTTCTTGTCTTTGCCCCACACAGCACCAGTCTCAGAAAGCTCGCCCTGGGCAGCACAGGCACTGTGAAACATGTTTCAACCGTCACTGCCGCGCACCAATTGAGATCTCCATCTCCTGCATGGTCATCAGCTGCCACCTCCATTGCGGGGCCACCTTCCACATGTGCAAGGAGGAGGAACACCAGTTGCTCTGTCCCTTAGAGCAGGTCTCCTGCCTCAACTCAGCCTATGGCTGCCCTTCTTCCATGCCCCGCTTTAAGCTGGCAAAGCACCTCCAGGTCTGTCCAGCCAGCATTGTCTGTTGCTCAATGGAGTGGAATCGCTGGCCAAACGTGGATTCAGACACGACCCTCCACAAGAACATTATGAAGGAGACCTTGAATGAAGAGTGTTTGGACACAGCCCTGGCACTCAGAGACCAGAAGATACTTTTCAGGACTTTGAAAATAGCTGACTTTTTTCCAGAGTGGAGGAAAAGGGATGAAGTGGAAGAGATAATGGATGAAGACATGGGTGGGGAAGACGGTGCTGTGGGAGGAGTAGCCTGTGGTTCTCAAGAGAGCAATGATCAGTTGACTGAGCTCAGCCAACGTGAGCGTGAAGATTTGGCAAAGGCCAAAGAGGGAATGGATCTGGGGAGTTACAAAACCTGGGAGAACATTTTCAGTAAAGAGCTCCTGGCTTGCAAAGTAACGGATTCACCAGCCAATGCACGACAAAAGACGGAAGAGGCTTCCAAGAAAACAGCAACAGCCTCTCATGCTGCCAGCTCCACAGAGAAGGCAAAGGAAGTACCTGATGGTGCAGAAGGGGCAAACGACCAAAACTCTAAACAAGTAACACCAAATACAGAAATGACAGGACTGGCTCCCTGGCAAGAAGGGGTCCTAGAGAGGCTGAAGAAGGAAGTTGGTGTAGGTGATTACAACATGTATCTAGTACATCACGGCGGAATGCTCATCCGCTTTGGCCAGCTAGCTGCTTGCACTCCCAGAGAAAAAGACTTTGTCTACGGGAACTTGGAAGCTCAGGAGGTGAAGACTGTCTACACCTTCAAAGTGCCAGTTAGTTACTGTGGCAAAAGAGCACGACTAGGAGATGCACTGGGCCACAAAATACCAACATCAGACAAGTCAGTGGATACCTCAGAACTGGGGATAAACCTAGAAGAGCTACCTAAGGCAAATATAGTTGAATCTACACTGCTGTGTGCACTGGAAAAAGAGCTGAAAGGCCATGAGATCTCTGAAGCAAGGGGTATTGATGGACTCTTTGTGGATTTTGCAACACAGACATATAGCTTTCCTCTGGAACCCTTCTCCTCCAATGCTGTTCTATCAGATATTCTGGATGAACAAAGTCCACCAGAACTCCACGTGGAACTCTACACTGAATGTGTAACCAGAAGACACAACAAAAGCAGTTCAGCTTTCACATTCACTTGCAGCCATTTTTTCAGAAGGGATGAGTTTCCATCCCACTTCAAGAATGTGCACGCTGATATCCAGTCATGTCTGGATGGATGGTTCCAGCATCGCTGCCCGCTGGCCTACTTGGGATGTACTTTTGTCCAAAATCACTTCCGCCCTGATGGACTTAAGGCCAAGGTTATATACAGCAAGCCTCTCAAGACATTTGCTATTAAGCCAGAGGTGGACACCCTCCTTGCTGAATCAGGGAAGTGCATTCCCACAGTGACTAATCGAGGGAGAAATACAGACTTGCTGAGCAGCCTCCCAGTGGAATTGCTAAAGTACATTGCAGCATTCCTGGACAGCTTCAGTTTATCTCAGCTATCGCAAGTGTCGGTGCTGATGAGGGACATCTGTGCCACCCTTCTTCAAGAGAGGGGAATGGTCCTGCTGGTCTGGGAGAAAAAAAGATATTCCCATGGTGGTAGTTCATGGAAAGCTCGTAAAAAGGCAAGTGACTGAGACACAGGGATAAATACACCCATGGGTTCTTGCCAGATAAGACACAAGCATATCAAAGGATGCTGCATATAAGTGTGCAGATGTAGAGAAGGTTTATGAAGCTGTGAATTTGCACCACAATTGTCAGGACCGAGGGCTGTAAAATGCAGTATATCTAGCAAAGGCAGGAAGGTGGAAATAGGTATCTTGTGACTAGCTGAAAGTTCCCACTCAACCTTGTCTGGGATAATCTGTTTGCGTGTGCACTCTTTTTAGGCACTGGAAACTGAGAATTCCTGGTATTTAATAGTTACACATGGATTTTTTTTTTTAAGAACTTGAGGTTCATAGTTGTTGTTTATTTTGTTCTTTACAAACTGGTCTAGGGTATGTCAAAACTCAAACATGCTTTAGAACACCAAAAAGGTAAAGAACAAGGAGACAAGGCTGTGGAAGGAGCTCAGGCATTAACATCAACCCCTGAAGATCAATTCACAGGATTGCCACGAGTATCTGACTCTCTGGGTTGTGAGCAGCATTGGGATAGGAAGCCACCTTCTGCTAAGCTGGTCTCTCACTGTTTGTGCTGGAAAATTACCTCCATTACTGTCTATTTAGGTAGTCTGAATGAAATATGTAAACAGCTCAGTCTAAGTACTAGTTGAACAATAGCAGAGTTTTTTATTTCTAGTGGATAACTTTGCAGCTGCTCTAACATAAAACAGTTGGCAAGAATAACAGCATGACCAAGCAGGCAAGAGATCCAGGAAAGCCTCCTAGAAATAATTTAAGAACCTGCCTTTCAAGTAGACCCCTAAAAACCTTCACCTATTGATTCTTATCTAATGTAAGCTTAGCTGTTTTTGACTCTTAACTGAGAGAAAGTACTCCATTAAGAAAAAATGTTAAGCATACTGAATTCAAAATATGTGTAAGAAAGTTGGGTGGTTGCAAGTCAAATTTGCCCAATTCACAATAGGAATTAGCCACTGAAATAATTTACTGGATCCTTCAGTAAAAGAAAGAAATTTCCTCTGAACAATCACATAGCAACTAACTTCATTCATTGTAGAGCGATTTCAAACCATCAGCATTTCATTTAAGGACCGTCTAACCCTTTTCATGTTAGCTCTCTGTACTGACCACACGGGAATCTTGTTACACAGACTCTCCTTGAAAACATTCTGTTTGTAACTAGTCTGAATTTCTGGAGTATTGTGTATAATAGCCATGGTTACTTAGGACTAGGACAGTGTCAGGTAATCTTAAGAGTATCACACCCACATAATGTCCTCCTTCCACAAGAAGAATCATTTTTAGGGAGAAGAAATCTACTATGACTTCAAAAATTATTTTGATTTAATGGCATACAGCAACCATTAAAGTGATTTAATCCCAGCCTTATCACCGCATGCTACTGTATCACTAAACAGCATGTGGTATCACCATAAATACAATCAGAAAATTTTAACTGCACATTTCTATTTTTTACAAGCTTGTATGTCCCTTAGGAATAACTTTAACCTTAGGTTTCCCAGGCTTGTCCTGGGAGGGTGTGAATAACAACAGTGTTGTGATGGTAATTACTTTGAAGTTGCAGATATATGCTTTGGAAGGTCTTTATTGAGTCAGGTTTCTTTGACATATGTATGACGAGAATGCTGTAGTCACTGTGCTTTATAAACACCTTGGATCACACTGCACATGTGATGGAGTTTTCTGTAGAGGTGTCATGGATGTGGATTTCCTCATGCCCAGCACTGGACTGACACCAAAAAATGTAGAAGGATACTTTTCCTTTTAAAATGGCAGATGTTGACTAAAGTAACAAAAACATCACGTATGAGGTACATAACGTGGATCCCATTTTCACTTCTTACACCAGCCCTGCACAATCAGATGTTCACTATCCTGTCCAGCATGAGTTCTGCACACACACCAGAAACATACATTGATTTTTTGAAATCCTCTTCATTTTTTTACCCAACGTCCCCGTTTTCACTCTCCAATTTCTCTCCTCTTTCCCACATTAGATCTGGCAGTTCAGCAGCCTGTTCTCAAGAGTCAATAAATGGCAGCGCAATGACGTCGCCTGCATGTCGGAGCACCTGAAGAATTGCCCCTTCTACCAAGTGGAGCACAAGACAGATCCCGTGCTGCTGACAGGCATGAGCGAATCTCGAGAGCAGACTCAAAAGACTTTGGTTTCTACTTTCAAGCGCAAAGTCTGAACAACTTGCTTCCCCTCTGACATGCTCTTTTTGGGGCACTTGAAAAGAAGACTGGGAATTTGGACATAAAGATTGTCGAGTCCAACTGTCCTTTGGACATACAAAACCGGTTTCTCCCCATCTGTGTTTGGAACATCCTGCTTTTTTTTTCCCCTTGCATTAATTTAGTTGTTAAAACTTCCACTCACTGCTCACTGATATCACATGCTTTCTGTTTGTTTCTGTTCCTGGCTTAATACAACATCCTGAAGAAAGCAATAAGGGTCATGTTTTGAAAGCAGCATCTTCACAACTGTGAAGGTAGGCTGATGCTCTTGTACCATGTTGCCAAGAGAAGAAAGAGCAGTTAATGTACCTACCTCAACTAGGTCTGAAACACCTTCATTTTGGCTGGAAAGCCAAGCTCTAGGAGGACGGGTAGATACCCTGCTGCCTGGTAGGTCTAGGAACTGCTAACTTTTCTGAGATGTGAGCAAAAGAAAAGGATACCCCAAAATTAAGGAATTCACTGTACAGCCACAGACATCCTTTAGCAATCTGACTCAGGCAAGCAAGCCTAGTTGAGTGCAAGCCTAAAGCTCAGTTCACGGGAGCATTCAAATCAAAACAAAGCAAACAAACTTGCTCTTTGTAGGAAATAACCAAGTAGCAAACAGTTTTAGGGGCTCAATTGACTTTACACATCTTTTAGTTAATAACTTTCTCTGGTTTATATAAAAATCCAGTAAAGCCATCAAATAATATTTGAAGTCATTTCTAGAATTGCCTAACTAACTCAGTTTTGCAGCTGTACATTTCAAATTGTCATTGTGGACAGCTATAAAGTGTGCAAAAGAAACATTATTTTTTCTGTAGAAACAAATGCATTCATCAACACATTCAGCAATGATACAGATAATGTTTGCTTCAGTTAAGTGGGTTAGAGTATATGAACCTTTTCCTTTTTTTTATAGAGCAGAAGAGTGATTGGGATTTGCTTCATTATTTAAGAAATACACAAATGTAAAACACAATGTGCTTGCTTAGGGAACAGATGAGAGAAAGCGGCCACATTACCAACAGCATCTGTCTTATTACACTGTTTAAACCAATTTCATAGGCACTGGTTAGAAATGCCACAGTTGTGATGGTGAGTGGCATTCCTCTGAAATGGCCCACAGACCAATTCAATAGCTTAGAGCAGCTGCACTGACACAGCCACAGCAGCACTGACTCATGTCCTTTTCTTTTTTTAAGCTCATAACCAGAAGTGCGAGCTCAGGACACCAGGTCTACCTTTCATCTCACCACCTTGGACCGCAGAACCTCACCTGGAGCTGGGATGTCTGCTGGCCTGGACCTCTGCTCTCCGGGCCTGGGCTGGCCAGGTGAAAACTGGCCCAGGTGAATGGACATATGCTGCATTTGCCATTATCAGTCTTGGTGCTGATCTGGGAATGAGATACAAGAATAAGCCCTCTGTTACTGACAAATGTTGCTGATGAACCTGAGCTGAAACTGTGCTAAGTGCAACTCAGATTTGTCTACACTTGCAGCTTAAGTAGTCCCTGTGAGATTTTTAACCGTACAAGGATGTTTTTCTTCTCTAGACACACAGTCTCAGGAGCATATTGTCTGAGTGGTGGGGACAGTGAGTTGGTCCCAGGAGCAAGAGTAGCAGCAGGTTTTTGGGTTATTTTCTTTTTAATGCTACTCTGTTTTCTGTCCTTAGAGATCCTTTTGGAAAGTCTCATAATGCTTTACATATGAGAATAAATTAATCTGCACAGTTATCCTGTGGAAAACATAAATAGCATCCCATTTTTTTGCAGAAGAAACTGAATACAGGGAACGTGAGCTGGGCCAGGAGCTGTTAAAGCTACTTTGTGCTCTGATCCTTCATCCTGTGGTTTTAAGCCACTATGCAAAACCAAAGTGGACATCCTTTAAAGTTGCTTACAAAATCTCACCTGCCCTCAAAACGTCTCATATAAGTCACCCAAAGTTATCACTCTGTTTTACAAAGGGAAGCTGGCAGAGGTGAGAACACAGAGTCGGACTTCCTAGTGTAGTCTCTACCTCAGGACCTCACCCTTCACATATTGTGCATCTGATTTTGAAGGATGCTGAGGACCTAGCTGCAGCTGCAGACCACGGTAGCTGCAAATGTACGCCCAAAAATTGGGTGCCAGTTCCTATGCTGAGTACATAAAAATGCAACCACTCAAAATTGTGGCTAATATGGGGAGAGTGAAAAAACAAACCAACCAAAAAAGATAGTTACATAATAGTGTCTCAGACTAAGTCAGTGTTCCAGATTGGTATAAGAAAGCTGAAAAAGTCTGAGCTGTAAAGCACCTCTCACCTGACCAGCCACCATTTACCTGCTGTAAACTGATGTAGCTCCTCTGAAATTACAGTTTGTGCTCAGTATGAATTGGGTTTGTTTTGCCTTTAGTCCTAGTGTCACCAGCACCACTATTCCACTTCTGGCATCCTGCCAATGCCAGAGGGTTTTGCTCTTGTATCTCCTTGCTCCTGGAGATTGCATTACTTCAGTTCCAGCCTCATTACCACTGATCCTGCTTCTTCCCTGTGCGGAAGGTGCCAGAGTCAGACCACGGGGAGAATGCAGCCTTGGTAAATGTGGTGGTTCAGGGTGCAGGTTGGAGATAGGAATGACACAACCTCTACCTTTTGGGACCAGCCAGGGTGCACACACAAATTCTAGGATACCAGATCTTTATCCTTCTGGTACTGCTACAGGGTGTGTTGGAGAAAAATGGATTATTAATTCTCAGAGAAAGAAAAAGACAAATTCACTGCTGTGAATTAGACTGGTTAACCCCATCTTGGAAGAGGGAAAGCTGCACAGGGAAGTGGAAATCACCCTCATAGCAGTGTATATCCACCTGGAAAACAGCAGCTGGTAACAACTTCTTGCTTTATCTTGCATTTAACAGTAGTGGAAAGCTGTGGGCTGGTGTCAGATGCAGTTCAATTAATCAGAGGATGAATGCCAAGCTAGCTCAATGTTGATGGTCCTGCTAATTAGCAGAGTCAGCAGAAGCTTTGGGGTGCTGCAAGAAGCCAAATATGCCTACCTTCTTTATCTTGAGCACAACATTGCCTTGCTTAAAAAGCAAGAGGCTTCAGTTTGGGTTCAGCAAGTCCTTAGGCTCCTTGTTTAAGCTTGTAACTTGACTGATGGAAAGTTAAAACCATTCTTAAATTTCAGCTTGAAGATTTGATTAGGAAAAAAAAAGAACCAGGCATTTGGTGTTTTCCAAAACAGGTCTTTCAGGGTCTGAACTGGAAAAGGGGATCTAAGAGTACTGAGGTTGCTCTCAATCTGGACCCCACAGAGCTTCATGGCTTTGGTCCCATTTGTGCTGCCCACAAGTCTTATGAAGGGCAGAGCAATACACTGCACACTCAGGGCTGACATGTTCTGTGTGTTTTTCTCTCACTGGAAGAATGGAAACTGAAATGATGCATTGTGAAAATCAGAAAGGTCAGAGCAGTGCAAAAAGGCTTGGGTTAAGAGAGCAGAAAGGTGGGAAACAGGAAAGGTAAAGAGTTTGGATAGAGAAGACCTGCCTGATTGTAGGCATCACAAAGAGAGGCGAGTGGAGAAAGGTAAAAGGGCATAGAAATGAAGTGGGATGTGGAAGAAGTGATGTGGCTGCAAAGGGTTTTAGAAGGAAACAGTTCAAGAGACCTCTCCTTCAATTCAATGAAGGCAAGAGTGGTGCTTAGGAGAGCAGAGACATAAGGAGAATGGAGAATTTATTGCATTTTGTTTGGTTTCTGTTGACAAAGAATGATCAGCCCGGTGAACTTGGTGAAATGCAGATTGTTTTGAGCTGTAATATCACACAGAATCACGGCCTCTGTTCTGGGTTATTCAGACAGCAGATTGTTGAAACATGGGCTGAGAGGACATGATAAAACCACAAAGAGTCACAGATTTTGATGTTCCTGTATGCTCATAATTTGCTGCTAACAACAGCCTTTCTGCATAAATGCTTCTATTTGAGAAAGGGGCTGAAAGTTCCCAGTCAGTGTTATTCAGTAACATGTAGCAGATGATAAACCTCAAGGGATGAAAGGACAGGTCACCTACTGACACATACTCCAAGTCTGGGGAGGAGTAAGAAATTACTTGCCGGGCTTCCAACCTCCAAGACTGAGTGAGCATAGATAAGGTGAAGTTTATCCAAACAGTGATTGTTATTTTGCAAAACTCTGTAACCCCTTGTTGCTTTCTTAAAAATAAAAATAGTTATGGTTTTTAAAAATCCAACAAAATTCAAGTCTTAGCTTGTTTTCTGAGTTTCATCACATCAATGTCAAGTCCAACGTGGTAGTTCCTGTACTGTATATTCATTATGCTTCTTTCCTCTGCTCCACACTTCATTGTAATTTTCCTAGTTGAAGACTATTATTTGTGTTTCTTATTTATGTTTATTTCATATTTATTTAACAATTGTTTTTATACTTTACTCCATCCTCTTTGCATAGCCACTTTCTCCTTCCTGGTTCAGTAATTTACTTAAGTGAGAAGATTATTTTTAAATAAGCTCTTAAAAATCATTTTATAAATCCAGTTTCCAGATTGACATTACACTATATCTACAAACATTTGAAGAAGAGTTTTCCCTGCCAATCTGTCTCCTCACCCTTCACTTCATGGCTCTTCATCCAGGTAGCTATGGAGGGATTTTTTTTGCTTCTTTGCTTGCGAGTTCCACAGCCACAGTGCATTTCTCTCTCAAATTCACGGCATCTTTCACACACACTGCTACAGTCCACACTAAAGAATATTCTTAATTCCTTGGGGTTTAGTTCCTTTTGAAACTAAACCTGCATGTACAAGACAGACCTTTCCTTATTTAGCTTTCCACTTAATTTATACATAAGGAAATTATGATCACACGCTCCAAATTTATTTTTGATGACCACCTGCTCTATGACTTAATTGCTATTTACAACTAACAAACCTTTTGTGGGTTCAGTGATGGTTTTGTGAAGGAATCTGTCATCTGTCACATTTAGAATCATAGGCCTAAGCCCCATTATGATCATGAGATCATGAAACAGGTATCCAGAAAGGTGGGAGTACCTTTACCCTTGGAGGATTTCCAGACTTGGTCAGACAAAATCAGGGTGACCTGACTGAGCTAGAGGTTTGGTCAAAGTCTTCTCCCACCATCACTCCTCTGATTCCACAACATCACTGAGATTCCCTCTAGTTCACAGGCACCTGCCACCCTGGCCTCACTCATTTCCCTTAACTGGATAGCCCTTTGGCTACCGGTACTGTCTGCTGCTGCTGCTTCTCTCATCACAGTTAGTATATTCTTTTCCCTTGTTGTCTAGGCCTCTGAACATCGATATCCCCTTATCTATCATCACATAGTTATTTAACTCTTTTTCATCTCCCTGTGTAGGAAAACAGATACACAGCCCTCTCTCAGCATCACTGAATGCCTCTCTTGAACATGATACCTACAAGGTAAAGGTATATTTACCAGCTGGCTTGGTAAGTTGCATAACTTTTTAACCAGAGCTTTTCCTTTTAGCCAAGCTGATCCAGTGTGCAATAGATTGCAGCTCTGGAGAATGCAAGAGAGCTTTAGCAGACACTTGGCAGGGATTTGATTTACAGAGAACAGTCAAGAGTGGCTTTACTGCTCTGCAAAACAAAATCTGTCACAACTGCAGCTTCTCTGCAGGCGGCAGCAACCCACAACTCCCACAACTCCCTTCACAGACACAGCACAGGCTGCAGAACTCCCCCAGATCCTCTGCATAAACAGCTAACGGGAAAATCTGCTGAAATGCAGTTTTGGCCCCACTGGAGCAGGTAGAGAGACAAATCAGAGAAAGGAGCCTTGCCTTAGCAGAGACTGGCTGCTGCATTTGCCTGGGGTGAAGAAGATGCACAGGCTCCTGTGCTCCGCTTTGCCGGCTGCCGGGAATATGTCGATGCCCCCTTGTAGATGAAGTAAAACCCTATGTTGGTTAATGCTTAGGCTGTACTGATATGGTTTAATTTTGACTGACCATTAATCATTAGTTTCACTGTGTGAACCCTATTACTTTCTATCAACAACACATGCTTTGCTAATGACTGTATCCTTAAAGAGGAGCTAGAGACTGATAAGGAGGGAACATCCTGCCTCAGAAAGCCCCAAAGGCTGGGTGATTGCCCAAACAAGTGTAAAGTTAGCAGAAATTTGCAGTAACTGGGGAAAAGGTAAAGGTGGGGGGGAAATATGGTGACCACCAACTCAATTCAAGACCAAAACCCCCCACCAGTGCCCGTAAGGAGCGGGGATGCTAATTTACATAGCAAGTGATGTTAATGTGAATATAATTAACCAATAGCAGAAAAATCATGATTACTAACCAATGAACACACAATTATGTGGATTTTTACTAATCATGTAACAGGATAAATATGTTGAATTTCTTTGATGTGGTGTGCTGGCTTTGTGGAATTACCACCTAGCACTCATCTTTGTGCAAATGTGAAAGAAATCAAATCTGGGCTCTGTGTGTAAGATTGGCTTGTGTGTCAGATTGGCTTATTGTGTGTCAGGTACCGAACCTGCTTGTGGGATAGCACTCTGAGAGCACAGCCGATGCCAGGTAATATCATGTAAGCTATGGGGAGCAGAGATGAGTGCATCTCCAACTGAAGGGAGATGCTGCGAGTCACAGAGTGTGCTGGTAGGTGTAGGATATTACCTTGGTGAGGCAGTGGGCAAGCTAGTCAAAGAGGCTGGCCACATCAGGACTCCTAGGCATAACTTCATCAGGAAGAATTTATATTCCTTGTGAAGCTTTTCCAGGAAAGACTGACGTGGTGAGTGAGGATGAGATTGGGAGTGAAGGGGTAAATCTGTCTCAAGAACTCGTATCTGGTGGCTGCCAGGAAGTTATACTGGAAGAGCTGATAGCCAGGGGCTATCACGGTTTCCTGCAGGTGTGTAACACAGGATTAGAGCAGGCTACAGCAGGAGCGAGTAGTGTTACTGCAGGGCTAGTGAAGAGAGGAACAGATTAGCAGAGAAGCAGCCATTTTCTCTCTGTGTGTCTGAAAGATGAGGGGGAAAGCAGCAGTTAAATTTCATCAGGGCTCATCCATTTCCTTTCTCACAGCTAGGTTTTTCTCCGGTGATGTATTTTTAATTCCCAGGAAGCCAGGGCTGACTTAGCAGTTGCTGATGCCACCGCACAGGGCTCACGCCACTGCAGAGCTCTCTTTGCAATGAGAGAAGCTTTGTCGGAGGAAAAAAACAAAGACAGAAATTAAAAAAAACCAAAATAAATAAATAAATAAATAAATGAACCCAGCTTCAAAACTCCAAGTCTTTTGCGAAGATACAGCCTTCTGCAACACATAGAGAGGTGACTGCTGTCGCAGGCTGCTCAGCAGGTCCGGAGGAGACGAGCTAGCACGCAGAAGCACTGCGGGAATGGCTGATGTACTATTGATTTAAAGAGGGACTCGGCAAAAGCATCTCAGGCGCGGGCTCGGGGATGCTCCTTGATGCCTGCGGCTGGCGGCTCCTTTCCTCGCTGCCGCCGGCCTCCCGTGCGCGGTAAAGGAAGAGTTAACGAGCCCCAGGCTTGCGGGTTGGGGTGGGATTTTGTGGGGTTTTTTTTTCCGCTTCTGCTTTGCGAAAGCCAAAACGAAAGCGAAAGGCAGAGCCAGCGCTGTCGGCAGCCGGGGTTCGGGGGCAGGATGGCCGCGGGGCTGGGGCCGTGCCGGGGGCTGGTGCTGTGCCGGGGGCTGGTGCTGTGCGCGGCCGTGCTGACCATGGCGGCGGGTGAGCGGCGGGGTGACCGTGTCGAGGGCCGGGGCTCCTCCTGCGCTTATTCTCCCCTCTTCCTCCTTCAGCGAAGGTCTTGCTAAAGGTTAATGCTGTTGCTAGAGGAGGGTGGTGCGGGGCTAGAGGGGTCCGCTGCCAGCAGCGTTGGGAGAACAGCCGCGAAGTGGCAGCCTCCACATTATTTATCCCGTATCCCTGAGAAACTCCTACACTCTTGTTTGTTTGCAGTGGGGTTCCTGCGTTCAACCAGTTCTTTTCCCTCCCTAAAGGGCCAGCGAAATCTTCCACGCCAGACCCTGTTTTTCGCAGGGTGGATATTGCCCTGAGCTGCTCCTTCGTGGGGGAAGATGTAAGAGGCTGGCAGCCTGCCTTTGGCACTTCATCCTCAGAGCATCCGGCTACCCTTGTGCTGAGGGCTATCAGCGTCAGAGACGATGGGAACTTGGATGATGTAACTGAGTACAAAGTCCCACAGGAAAATCCCGACTCCTCTTCTCGTATTGTCTTTGAAGCCTCAGGTGAGTGGGAGAGCAGAGGTGGGAGAGCTGCTGCCAGGGTTTTGACCAATTATACACACCAGGCTTCTACATGATCTTTCTTTAACTGAGTTTAGACAAGTGATGTTTGAATGGCCACCGAAGTTCACACATGATTTCCTGAGTTCAGCAACTGGGAAAGGAATTGTGTGCAAGATGTTGGTAAACCCTCTCGAGGCACCTATCTCCTACTGGAGCTATCCTAGATTGCCAGTCTCTTGGGAAATAATTGGTCAAAAACTCAGGAATTATTCCACTATAGCAGTCGTAAAGAGCGTTCACATCTTTAGGCATGTGGATGGTTTCTGCTAGTGGGAAGCATGGTGGTAAGCAGGCATGAGGCAGAGCTGTCCTGCTCAGAAGGTCAGCTGTGTGTGACTTGGCTGTGATTCCTTCAGCCATGGGTGCCAACCTGCAGTCCAACCTCTGTTCCCCTTGCTTCTCACATATCTTTACAGACAAAGTCAAGCAAAGGTCTGAGCCTGTGCTTCACTGTGATCTTGTTCACTGCTTACAGTGCTTATTTGTGAGCATGTGCTTCAGCAGAACTTATTTCAGCCTCTCAGATGTTTTCAGACAGGAATCTGAAGGCCTGACAGCCTACAGATCCATTAGCCTGGGTCCAAGCTCTCCTTCAAATGATGTGGATGGAGTGGGCATGGATGAGTTCAAACATGCTAAAACCAGGCTACTGTCAGGCATTGCAGTCAAGGAGTTAATTTCCAGTGGTGTCCGTGGAAAGTGTGTATGTCACTAGGATGCATATGCTTATGCTTAAGTCAGTGCTATGATCAAAGACACAGATATAGCATGTCTCTACATCCAGCCACTCCTGCCTTCCTGACACCTTTTCATCCCTTACCAGGGATTTCTTTCTGGATTCAGGCCTAAGAAGAATAAACATTGCAGGGCTTTACTGGGCATTTCACATACATGGCTTGCTTTCTTGAGCCAGATAAAGGGAATCTGTTCTATTCATTCTTCTTCCCTAACAGCTTCCTTTGCCCAGCATGAACTCTGCAATCTAGCAGGATAAAATACAACCAGCAGACTGAGGGATGTAAGATGGTTATGACAAACCTTTCATGTTCTTTGCAGGCTTGTCTCTATTAAGCCTAGCCAGGCATTCCTGAGCTCTGACCGACCCCCACCGTGCATGAAGCTTCTCAGAAATACGTGTCTCATCATTTTGCAAGCACTTTCCCCTTTTGGGTTCAGAGAGTTAAAGCTTTTCCTGTAACCCCACAGCACAGTCGGTACCCATCCCCCACGCAGAGTCCCTGCTGCACGCAGACTGCCATGGGGAGGAGCTGCGCTGCGAGATCTCACCCTACAGCTCCCAGCCTGCTGGCCAGGGGCCCTGCAGTACCGCCTGCTTCGTGGCCACCCTGCAGCTCTCCAGCGGCATCAGCGTCATCCTGGTGCTCCGAGGACCCCACTGTGGCAGCCTGGAGGAGGAGAAGGAGCACAATACAACACTGCACCCAAAGCTGAGGATTCCTATGAGCAAGGAGGGAACGTTGCTGACCACAGGTGACCAGGTGACCTGGGGTGCCCCCACAGTGCTGAAGGACATGAGTCCCGTGTCCCACCTTGCACCTGGACCTGAGGGCTACCAAGAGTTGGTGCTTAGGGAAAAAGGGGTTGTCCAGATTTCCCCCCAACCCTGCCTCCTCTCAGGGTTTCTCATGCCCCACACCCTGAGGATGATGAGCACCTTCAATGCAATGACATATACTCAGTGTCCACTTGCCCCACTAACCCCACTGGGCTGGCTTCCTCCAGCTTTTCATTGCACTTGGCCCCTGCCAGCCCTTCCCTTCCTCCAGGTGCCTTCTTTAACTACTTCTGTGTAACTCTCTGCTTGCCTGTGTTTCTGTTTCTAGTTGAATTTCAGTTGTCATCACACAACACTTCCCTGCACGCACGTCTTGGCGATTCAGTCACCCTCGACTGCCGCTTTGCCTTGGCTCCCAGCTCCTCGCTGTCTTCCCTGGAGTGGAGGAGGCAGCATCAAGGCCACGGCCGTAGCCTTTTCTGGTACCAGGTGGGGAGCACAGGCCCAGAGGTGCAGCCAAAAGCCCACGTGGATGTGGCAGAGCTGCTGGGGAGTGGAGACGCATCTCTTAGCCTGCAAGAAGTGAGCGTGGGAGATGAAGGGACGTACATTTGTTCGGTGTCCACCCTGGTGCACAAGGTCCAGCATGTCATCCAGCTGCATGTGGCCGGTGAGGAAGAGAATCGCCTGGGGGCAACAGGAGTCTCACGTCCCCAGGCACCAAAACTTTGCCCTGCACCCTTATCCCATCTCTCCCAACATTCACCATCACAGGCAGTTTGTCTTCTCTCCCGTGTGGACGGGAACTTTTGTAACCCGCTAACAATAAGTAAATTCCCTGTTTATCTCTTCCAGAGCCTCCCAGAGTTCACATCATTCCAGCAGTGGTGACATTCGAGAGAGGTGCGACGACTACTCTGACCTGCAGCATTGCTGGCTATTACCCACTGGATGTCTCAGTGAGCTGGACACAGAAGGCTCCTGAAGATGATGTGGAACTCCCTCTCTCAAACACGCGTTTCTCCAGCCACCGACAAAACCGAGATGGCACCTACAGCATCACTTCCTACCTCAGCATCAGCTCGGCCACAGCGCAGGCACCAGCTACCTACACCTGCCACGTTTCACATGTGGCCCTGGCAGAGCCCCTCTCTGTGAGCGCCCATCTTAAGGTACCAGGTAGGTGTAAGGCAGGAGGGTGAGATCTTCATCCTGCCCAGACCTCCTCCCACCAACTCTACCCACCACACGGATCAAAATCTCACATCACATCTGCCTGTTTCTCCATGCTTTCCTTCTGATGACCACTCATATCCATTCTGTCTATCCTCCACTTCCCCTTTCACTTCCTCAGCTTTTGTTTCACTCCCTGAAGCTTTTAGGGGGAACGTGTCTCATTTCCTTCAGGGGAAAAGGAAATGTTATTACCAAAAATGGAACAACAGAGTAAAAGTTTGTAGCATGTGGGCTGGACTCTGCTGGACAGACATAAGAAAACAGGCATGCCTCAAGGAGTTAGACACTCAGCTGGACTTGATGTTCATCTGGAAACTGACATTGCTCGAGAGCTATAGCAAAAAAATCCTTCCCCCTCGGAGCTATTGGGGTTTTCAGTCTTCTCGGTGATGCAAGTTTGCTCCTCTGTCTCCTCTCAGCCCAGTGGGGAAAAGCAAGCTATACTGCAGTTTAACAAGTTACAATACATCAGCCCAGCCAGTATCACTGGCCCTGGGTCTGTGTGGCTTTAGTTCACGTGTTGCGTCACATCTATGTACCTGACAGGAGTATTCACACAGTCAGTTACTGGGGGAGCCCATTTAACTGTGACAAACCCACTGGCTGTTCAGCCACTCCAGCCAACCTAACATCACTGATTCTCCCCTTCCTCTGCAGAGCAAATGGGATCAGAAGGACTGATGGGGAGTTTCATTGCTACCATCATTTTCATCGTTGGCCTCTTCATTGTGCTCAGGAGAAGAGCAGACAGGAGTTTAAAATGCTGAGCCACTTCCTTCATGGGTGAGATGCAGAAAGGAGCCTGTTTCTCTCACCTGCAACCCTGCTCAGGAGAGAGGAAGGTCAAATATCCCAGGATCTTGGAGGCAGAAGTGGGGAGCGGATGAGCTGGAGACATTTCTAGTGGAAGGCAGCACTGCTTTGTTCTTCTTTTATCTTGTTTTCTTTTTCTTCTTCTCTTCATCTAAGCTGAAGTCTGAGCAAATTCCAAAGGCTTCAGAATAGAGGAAACCCCTGTGCCACCCATCTCTTGACACATCCTACTTGGGAGCCAGCCCTGTCTAAACATTAACGGAGCTGTTGGCCTGTATGGCAGGAGTAGGGCTGCCCTTGGTGGGGGACCCGAGTGAATGTTCAGAGGTGGACTCACAGAAAAAAAAGTGTCTTCATCTTGGGAGGGCAACGTTGATGGCCTCAGCTCTTTGCTGGGATGCTGCATTACAGGCAACATGTTTAGAAATGCCTCTTCTCTGGTTTCAGGGAAAGTTAAATTGTATATAGATGAGAGTATGACTGTATATATATATGTGTGTGTGTGTACACACTTATGTCTAAGTAGGTATACCACATATGCATGTATGTGGGTATGTATCGATAGATGTATATAGGTACATTTGGTTGATGCCTCTGGCATATCTGGTTTTAAATATTTATGTATTTATGTATGGATGTGTTTTAACCATGAAGCTGGGTGAATACTTAGGCAAAATTGGTACTTCAAAACGGTAAGTCCCCAAACAGAGGAAGTTATATCAGAAAAATGTTTACTCTCCAGGAGAAAGCTACAGTAAAATTTTTAACAAAGATGTCACTGCCAGAAGTTTACAAGATGGAGAAAATTCTGTAGTTCTGAAAAAGACAGACACGATTAAATGCTTTTCCTGTCTAATGGGGAACTTGAGTTTAGAAATCTTTGTGTCCAACAGGGGAGAAAAAAAAACCAAAAAAGAAGGAAGGTGAGGATGTAATAAAGGTATATGGCACACAAGAAAAGTAAGAATTTATGAAGCATACAAGGTGATAAGGAGCATTCAAGATAATCTGGAAAAACTCGATCGCTGCAAGTACTAACAGCACCTGGAAGGAGTTTTTATGTTGAAAACCAAGAAATGCTAGCAACAGCCTAGGCTCTTACTGGGTGGATGTAGGTAAAACTGTTGACAGATAATATTTTTTGATGGGAGCTTTTTGATAAAGAAAAGACAATTGCTTGTATACAGGAAGAAATGTACATGAAGGTGGTAAACAACTTCCTAACCCATTTTCAAACTAAGAAAGGTTTTAACAGCATCTTTAGGTCAGTAGCCAAGAAAATTTCCATCTCAGAATCATAAAAGGTTAGACTGAGCAGCTACCTGGCCCAAGGGAGATAGGTATTTAAAAATCCTGGCATACTAGAAGAAATCCCAAGGTCTTGGAAGACCATGTTGTGTCTGTATACTGAGTACTGGTGGCAGTGTAACCTGCAGAGAAAGGCACAGGGAGAATCAACAGCTGCAAGTTATATTTAGGCATGTTCACAGTAGAATAAGATATAATATACTCAACAGTGAGGATGGCTTTCCTGTCCATCTGCCAATAAAAATGGTAGACCATCTCTCTAGGTCTTCAAATAAAGCCCAGGTTGTTTATTTCAAGCTGTGCTTTAATAGTTTGGGGTTTTTTTATAGTTAATAGCATCAGTTAAAAGAGACACTGGGTCAAATTCCAAGGCCCGTGTTACACATGAAATGAGAGCTAGTAGTTTGTCTGTCTTTTTGTCCCACAAACTGACATAAAGGAAAGAAAAATAATGGAGACATGGAAAAAATCCAGTAGGTGTGTCCATATTCCTTGTAAGGAGAAACACAATCTGGCACTTGATTTGATTTTACTACCTGCTCTCCGACGCTCACCACTAGAGCTGCTATGGAGGGTCTACAATTGGCTGTGTCCCTGAAGGCCTCAAGCTGAAGTTAAACCACAAAGACAAGTGAAGCACATCCCCTAAAGCAGAAAAAGCAATATTTGCTGATAAAAACAAAAGTGACCTTGTGTGGTTAAGGACAAGTTCCTTGTATTTGAAACATAAAATGCTTATTATGGAAAATGCCACTGAATTTTCATGAAAGATAAACTCGATTGCATTAGGAAGACATGGATAAATAGTATGATATGTTCTGCGTCCCTGGGAGACAGCCATGCTACCTTCCAAGGTCAAATGTGCCGTGGCAGAGTGCCACGTGGCATCACTGTCTGGCCACGTGAATTGAGAAGCAGGAACCTGGTCATCATCTGCTTAGCTGCTAGGCAGACCAACCCATTATAAGCTATAATACAAACAAAGGTTAAATATTGAATTACATTATTTTGGATATTGTCAATACAAATCAACATTAACTGTTGGTGTTTTAAACTAGTTCTTCAGGAGAATGTTTTATATAAGACATGAAAATTGATACAGATTTTGTCAACCTGCAAAATGTAAGATTAAGTCCTTTGCACTTCAGTCAGCACACGACTACTTAGGGGCTGTGGCTGCATTGTACTGGGAATATGAACAAGCCAGAACATCTAATGTGGTATTGAAAGAGCAGTCATTTTGCAAACAATAAAGCTCAAGGTTATCTTTTCCACGTAGGTTACCCTTGTTTGAATATGCATCTGCTCATTCAATCTAAACTAGCAAAATAAATGCAGCAGCCCAAGTACACTGGTTTAGATGCACCTTAGGAACATAGCTGAAGCTCACCTGGAATGTGCTTCAGAGAGCACAGGCATTAACTAGAAGTATTAAAACAAACTGTGTTTGCTTCAACTTCACCTTGTATCATAATCACACATTCTGACGTACTTCCAGAACAACTGTGGAAACTGCTACTCTGGAGCAGGTATCTTAGTGCAAATGCCTTGTCCACTCCAAGCCTTTTTCTGCAACGTGACAAACACAGTATATGAAAGGCCACTCTTGACCCAGAAGGTTACTGTGCAGATCCTCTGCAGCTAATGCAGCTGCTACCTACAAGCCACTGCAATTCAGTCTAAGTGGCCCCATTGCAAGGCATCATAGTAGGGACAGGCTGAGTAGGGATTGCTTTTAAGTTGTAGCAATGTCACTCTTGAGACATGTGGGAATGACGTCTCTGAAAATGTCAGAAGCCCTGAGCACTGTGCTCACCCTTACATGTAATTGCCAAGTTCATCACAGATTAGGAAGAGTCTTTCTTTTGTACCTGAAGGGCGGCAACGATACAGAGATGAAGTTGTCCTTTGAATTACGTTGAAAACTGGCAAGTGCCTCCTCTAGATGAAAAAGAGAAGTTCAAAAAGCCTGTCTCAAGTGGAGAGGGCTGATTTCAGACTCCAGCACCAGCAGCAGTTGCCAGCAATTCCTGGTGAGGAGAGACAGCAGAGAAACGAGGACCATCCTCATCTATGTCCCCAGTGGCTACAGCACCGGGAGCTCCTACCACTCCTACAACCCTTGAATCAGCAGTAGAGGGTCAACACCAGCAGCTTAATTTCTGGAGCTGACACTAACACACCCCTTTGTCACTGCTGCTGTCCCCTGCACCAATAGCTGGGTCAATGTGTGTCCAGACCACAATGCCCATTATGTCCCACAGCAGGACCCAACCACTCTGCAGGGCCCAGCTGGCTCAGATGTTACCAGGCAGCATTCATCCAAGTGTGCATCCAGATCCTCAGGAGGTGGACCACAGCACATGCTTCCCTCAGGCTGGCAGATGACAGTATGGATTTCACAGCCCACTGGGGACATAAGTATCATGGAGTGGTGTGTCAGGCTTAGGACTTCTACTTCCTCCAGACCCTCTTAGACTCCAGCTGAACTTACTTTCTTCTCATCTTTTTATTTACACCATCTTCATCTGAAGCCCAAATGAGTCCCAGGATCTTTTCCACCACCTGTCCCTGGCCAAATGCTCTACCTGCTGCAGCTCTAGGAGGAGGATTTTTGATTGCAAGGATGTTCTTGGTGATTGCACAGCCTAATTTTATTATTTTGTGCTGTTACATGTAGAGGATCTCTAGGCAGTGGATCACAAGGCATCATCCACCACCTGACATCCTCCAATGCCTTCAGGGAGCAATGGGTACTATTGCAGATGCTGTGTTTTGTGACCCCTCTTTAGTTTTTGCTTTATGTTTTCACCTTGTCTTCTCCCCTTTCAAACACTTTTAGGTCCAGGGTTTCCTAACTGATCGTGTTTTCTGTGTTTTAGTCACCCTCTGTAGAGTTCTCTTCCATTTTCCCCTGAGCCTGTGTAAATTCTTTGAAGATTGGCATCACATCCATCACTCTCCCCTGCTCAGGTACTACAGCAGCAGTAAGCACGGGCTGCACACTGCTAGGAGCACTTCAGCTATTTTATTCTTGAGTTCCTTTAAGACTCTTGGACAAATGCCATTGCTCCAAGCAAGGTGTTACTGTTTGCTTTGTCAGTATGTTGAACAGCCTTTTCCACAGACGCTTCAGTTGCAGGCATGTTCATTGCCAAACCCCGCCCTGCTGAAGAATGGGTTTTGCCAGGATGATCTTGACAGTCAACACTTAACACAAAAACAAAGATTTCTGCAAAGGCCTTATCTCCCTTGTGCACTCCACTCATCACCAATTTGCCCTTCAGAACACCTGACAGGTTCCTGACACCCTCCAAGAAAGATCTAATGTTAGTTTTGATTCCTTTTGTTTCCTTTTGTTGTTCCTTCAAGCTTTGTTTGCCTTACTGTCTTTCTCAATGCCAAACTTATATCAATGCCAAGCTTCTGTCTGCTTTTCCCATTGTAGAAATCCTCAGCTTTGGTTTTCATAAATGTTTGTTATGACTTCCCTTACCCCACTGAAAAATGGTTTCTATATCCCACATGAAAGGTGCCCATCCCATTTTTATTGAGCATGGCTGGTTAGCAAGGATGGGTGACAGAGAGTGAATTCAGGCAATGAAGATGAAAATACTGGAGGAGTGGCACTTTGGAGAGACAGAAGAAAACAGTTATGGTAGGTGATAGGTGTAGTCTATTGATGCCAGGTAACAGGTCAGAATGACCAAGGCTGCCAAAGCAGAACGGGAAGAAGAGAATCGGCTGGAAAACTACAAGAAGTAGAGGGCAGGATGTTAGTGGTGGTGAAGACACCAGGTGGACAAAGAGGATTATGACCCTGAACCTTGGGATGGAACACTGAGAGGGGGAGTGAGATGTAAGAGGGAATAACAACATTGCCTCAACAGGCAGAGTTAATGTAGTGATGTAGTGTTACAAGAGGTGGCAGAAGAGGGTATAGATGACAGCAAAGAGTTGCAGCACAGGATTGTCCAATACAGCGACATAGATGTGTGGTGGGTCAAAGCAATGGCTGTCAGTGAAGCAGGGCAGCAGTGGACAGTGCTGATGGACAGCCAAGGACAGGTCCAGATTGGTGCAAAAGAAGAAGGGAAAATGTCTGCAAAGGCAGGAAAGGCAATATCTTATCATTTTAAGAATCTGTGGACTAAGTTCACCCTCCTGTGCTGCAAACTGTCTGCCATGAGTCATCCTCTGGGAGATAAGTAACTTGCCAACACGTATTTCAGTATCACTAGGCAATACAGACCGTCCCACCAGAGCCAGGTGCAGCTTGTGGGGAAGGAGGGCACCATTTTCTTCTTTTTCTGGGTTCATTCATTGACGTTCTTACCATTCACCTCATTCTTCCTGTTTTCAACAGTACTCTTAAACCATTTTCTCTTCCTCGTTTTCAAACTCTTCTGAAGTCATGGGTTTGTCTGCTACTGCTTTCTTTATAAATTGCTGTTTTTCCTCTTCTTTTATACTTTTGTATATACCCAAATCACATTCACACATCTGTCCTCCCATGAAATACCATCAACATCTTAAAAAGTCCTTAGCCTGAAAGATCAATTGCCTCAGCTGATAAACAAGTAGAGCCTCATACCAGGAAGTATGGTGCAAATACTTTGACATCCTTTACTGGCAGAGGATTTGGAAAGCAAAAGGCTCTAGACTGTATGAAGTGGGCCATTTTTCAAGCTACAGGGGAAGATTCCTTCTCACCAAAGGAAAAAAAAAACACCCTAAAACAGCAAAATCCACCACCACACTGACCTTTTGCATCTGTCTTGAAGAAAATCCCTTCCTGATCCCCGTATTTGCCCAGGAATAAAAACTTCTTGATAAGTGGGACGTATCTGGAAATGTTTTAGTCTTGATATAGAGTTAAAAGAAGAGGTGTCAGAATAGGACAAGGAACGATAATGAAGAAATCTCACTTGTCAGCGTCACTGGAAATGGTCACATGGTTTGACTCAGATTTGTGTTTTGTTGGCCAACCTCTTCTGCTAAAAAAAAAAAAAGACGAAAAGCAAAAAAAAAAAAAAAAAAAAAGAATAAACTTTGAGCTACATCTTGAAAAAAAATAGGTTCTTTAAATCATGAACCATTCCAAAGCATCATATCACTGCTAGCCTGAGATCCTCTGTGGGTTCCTAGTGGCTGGGAAAACATAAAATCTTTCAAGAAGGGGAATGAATTTAACACATTTGAATGATTAAAAAGGAAATGAGGAAAGGGGATGGTGCCTTCTCCTCTGCTTTTGAGACAGGTGTGGTGAGAAGTGTTCCCTCAAGCCATTTGACTATGAAATCTGACCTTACTGTAAAAGAAATAGGGTTTATGGATTAACTTCTCTTTGTAAAGGCTTAATTCCTTATAAATTCCCATTTTGAGGGCATAACTTCTACCTTTTTTTCCAGAGGAGAAGAGGATCACCATCTTCAGAGCAGAGCTGAGAAGCAGAAGCAACATGAAACCACTGACAGGAGCACCTGGACAGTTACTTGGAGGAGTGTCAAAACTCAGCGCAAATATCAACCACATTTTCCTAACGTCATCTCTAGCAAAGCTCCAGGTGAGCAGCAGCAAGCATCTGTGTCTATCGAGCAAACGCCTGCGGCGCTGTGCTGGATGCTGTATGGAGTGACTAGACCCAACCCTGTGATCTCTGTTGGCTAGGGAGCAGCAGGTGTTGGAAGAAAAACTGGTCTGAGGTGGCTGCATCTGCCTTGAATTTGCAGTAACATGCAGCAGAGATCATGAAAGGGGTGGGGACACAGGCCTGGGGAGTCAAGTGGTTGGGATAATAGTTGTATTGTTAGGGCTGGAACGAGGAAATTAAAAAGGTTTCAGCTTGGGACAACAGGGAGAGGGGAACCTAAGGAGGCTCCATTTTGATCTCACCACTCATTAGTTGCCCCTCAGGACAAAGCAGATAAAGAAATCTCTAGTTTTGTCACCAGTTCTATAGCTTTGCTCTCTGCTGCTTCAGCCTGGACTGCATATCCAGCTTCCAGATAGAAATTGGTCTTATCTTACCTTTGCTGGTGGGCAGGAATCTGCATCTGGCCATTTCCACAGCCAATCCCATTGTAATAGGACTAGATTGAGGAAATGGTCTTGAGTAGTGCCAGGGAATGGTTAAGTTGGATATTAGGAAAAATTTCTTCACCAAAAGGGTTGTCAAGCATTGTTACGAGATGCTCAGGGATATGGTCAAGTCACCATCCCTAGAGATAATCAAAAGACATGTAGATGTGGTGTTTAGGGACGTGGTTTAGCAGTGGATGTGGCAGTGTCAGGTTGACAATTGGACTCAGTGATCTTAAAGGTCTTTTCCAACCAAAATGATTTTATGATCTGAGAAACTGTTGATATGTCTGACTGATCCTACATGAGACTCTGTGTTCAGGGAATAGGCAGCAGAAGGAGAGCTTGAAGGACCACTTTTTGGTTTTTTTTCTCACCAAAGGCAGGTCACTAGAAGCAAAGGTGGCAGCTGAGTTGGACACAAAATAGTACAACCAGTGTACCACAGGGTCTGGGTCTTCAGCACCCAGACTGCTTCAGCATTTTCAGGAAGCAACATCCCTCATACCACAGTACAGACAACGGGTAGGAGTCAGCTACATTTTTTCAGGAGCTAATTCAGATTTTTCCAGCTGAAGCAGAGCATGAGTAGCCACTATCCAGTCTCTCCTTCAGGCTTCATAGCAGCATGCTAACAGCAATGAAAAAGAATCCATCTGGGTCTTCTGAAATCCACTCACGTCAACTTCATTCTCTTAGGAAGAGAGACTGGGTTCCGTCCACAGGATCTGCTCAGTCCTACAAGATTATTTTCATTACCTCTACCCTGTAGCATATGGGTATATGTAGCATATGGTTATCAGGCTCAAAGACAGGGATAACACACACTGCTTCATTTTTTTTTTTCCCAGGCCTCCCTTTTGCATCACCAGAACAGCTGTCTGCAGCCACTCTGCTCCCACAAGGTAAAAATGAAGAAATATATTGAAAAGCTGCCAAATCAGGATACAAAAGGATGGGAATGTGTACTGGGACTTGCTCTTGCTGCTGTAGTATCACTGGTTATTTGGGACAGACCCACTGCTTCTTGGCAAGTCACATCAGTAGCAAGGGAGAAGGCATTCAACAGCCCATTAGATTGGTTTGCATATCCCTGATGGCTTTTTAACAGCTATCCTCTTTAGAGATCACCACCTCTGCCTCCAGGAAGTCCACAAGTTCTGAGTAAATAACTCCCTACTGAAGAGCAACAGCAGTATGAAGTGTACCCTTGTGTCTAGCTAACTTTATCAGCTACCAGGCTGTTGCTTCTTTGTCCAAACACTTCAGTAAAACTTGTAGCATCATCTGTGCTGCTATTCCTTGACTGTTTGAGTTGCTAGTTTTAATGTAGAAAAACAGAGTCAGCTGCAGCTGATCCAGAAATAATCCCGAAATAATCACTGGCTTCTACCTAGCAGCAAAAGGAAAACACGACCGCATCTTTGGATATACAAAAGAATTAAATTGACCAAAGGCTTTTTAAGTAGTTCAAAACCATGTGTAATTTGTTACACTTGAAATCCAGACTAAACAGGGAGAGACTTTTCTCTTTTTTTTTTCCTACCATGGCAGCAGTTGCCTTGAAAAAAAAAAGTTTGTTGCATTTTAAAATGTTGTGTGTGTACAGATCATTATCACATTCCTACCAGGGCAGATAATAGGCATAGCTGGTAAGGAAGCATTTCAAATTTGGTGTCATAAAAAAGGATTCATGTTTACTCTACGGTTGCTCAGTAGCAATAAAAAGCAATCATGCATTCAGCTTGTGAAGACTGATGTACAGAAGCACTGCCCAGAACAACAGGGCGCTTACCATTTCGAAAGAGAAGGACCTAGTGACAAGCATCTGAAGAAAAAGGATCTTTTCAGTATAAAGCTCCTTGGATTCAAAATGTTGCTAGAGGTGAAGTAAATACTAGAAAACAAAACTTACATGAAGGATCTGCAGTGCCTGATGGAAGATCTTTCATCCTAAGGCAAGACTTCAGAAGATCATTTATCCCATAATTGCTGGGCTTGAATAAGGCTGGGGGGAATAATCATCAGTGACAAAAACAGTTCTATCAGGTGTGGCTCACCTTGATAGGTTAGGACATCTAATAATTCTCCAGAAACTTGTGAATGAGCAAAATGCTCTGAAGGTTGTTGAGGTGATGGAAGTTTGAGACAGGAGTGTATCTAAATCACCTAAATTATCAACAGGAGTTGCTTTTGCAAACTGCACTCCTAATTCCATGTCGTTATCTTCCATTACAGTGAAGAGTGTCTGAGGAAAATGGTACCATTTATAACTAGTAATCTTGGTCAGAAGATTCAAGAGATCTAGTTCATCATGTACACATTAAAAATAAACAAGATCAAATGGTTGGAATATGTAAATAATACAAACCCCTGAATGGTCAGCAAATGTTTTGTTAATGGAGACTGAAACTGGCAGCTGGGAAGACAACAGAAGATTTATTGCTGGCATTGTTTGTAAAGCATTTGGGGAATCAAGAGGTAGTTGTAGAAATGTTAAAAATAAAGTCTTGGTTCCTTTGTGAGCAATCGATCTGCAGCATGTCTGTGTGACCACTGGAATTTAAGGACTTTCACAAAGCCACAGCCAAAGCTGATATTCACATGACTGGAGCAACTGCAAGTCGCCTCAGGGCTGATACATGCACTGCGATGCTGTGCCACAACAGCAGATAACCTTTGTGAGAAACAGGCAAAGGGGAATTGCTTAGACTATGGCCGACACATCAGATGGAAATGGTGAAAGAGGCAACAAGTGTTTTTTTTAAAATGCTTTAAAAAAAAAAACAAACAAAAAACCAAATCCCAAACCAACAAGCAACAGTATATGGAAAATGTCTTCTGAAAAAATTAAACAAAAAGATATCTAGATATACATGTGTATATAGAGATACATAGATAAATGATGTAAATCATTAACACATGTAAAAATAAAACACAGTGCGTGCACTCACACCCCAATTACCTGCTATTCTTGTTCAAACTGGCAAAGGCCAAAAGTTCTCCCAAATGAGACGCTGATGGAAACTTACAGTCATGACAAAATGCTGAGAAAATTGCTTTAGACTGTCATTTGGATACATCAAATCAGCCCAGATGTTTGAGTTTTTATTTATTCCTCAAGTAAAAAGAAATTTAAAAATAGAAATTACCTTCACCTCATAGCCAGCAAAAAGGACCGTTTTTCTGAACCTGTTTGGAAAGACCAGTTGAAGACAGTTTAAAATGCTTTTACATAGTGTGGAAATCAGAGAATGTCTAACCATCAGAGCTACCAAATTCAGCTGTAGCTGCTTTTGTGAGTGATGTTAACTTAAATGAGTATCAAATGGGCACTTTCAGGAGCAAAAATATATTTTTAAATTATTATTCCAGTAAGGCAGAGGCACAATTCTACTAAGACAAAGGTGGTTTGGGAGGATGGTCCATTAGTGTAACTGAGTAATTTCAGGAAATCACAATAACAGAAGTCAAATTATAAACATGCTCTCTACAAAGTGCCTGGATTACAGCTCCATAGGTTACACTGGTAATTTTAAGTGCTGATGCTGCTTAATCGTTAGTACTTCTGTGTGCATTCACAGAGCTTTAAACATAGGCTACAAGGGTGGCTAGAAAGGCTGAGGTGCATCTTCAGGGATTATCTATATCTATCTGAGTGCATGAAACTCAAGTCACAAGTCAGAAGAGCTTCCAATAAATGGTATCTCCTATGGCCCTGCTTCAGATAGGATATGGAGCTGCATGGATCATTGGTGTGACCCAGAGAACATTTCTAATGCTCTGAGAAAGCTGCTCTGTAATAGGCTCTTGATATAATTTTGTCACAGAATCATAATATAATAATTTGGGTCAGAAGGGATCTTAAAGATCACCTAGTTCCAAGCCTACTGCCATGGGCAGGGACACCTGCAACTAGACCAGAATGCTCAAGGGCCCCAGGGATAGGACATCCCCAGCTTCTCTGAGCAATCTGTGCCAGTACTTCACCACCCTCACAGGGAAGAGTATTAGAATATTTGTTCAGTCCTTCCCGCCTCCCCCACTTATGGCAACTCATCTTTGATGACAATTCAAAACTAATTTACTTGAGATATAATTAAGGTTAGAACTACAGAAGAAATGATTCTTTCGCTTTGCATTGCTTTTCGTCACAGGACAGAGCTAGAGGAGAGCTGGCACCCTGGTACTTGACTGTTGGCCTCAAAAGAGTGCCACTTGCCATTTTCAAGCATGGTATTTTGCAATGTGAAGAGGTAAAAGTGGCTGTGTATTTTGAGTCACTAACCAAAGCAGTGCTATGTCCAACAAGGATCAAAATTCAGCATCGGGTTACTCTGAAGGAGGGCTGATCTGAAGGAGGCATTCATAAAGAAAAGAAAGCAGTGAAAATCTCAGAGAGAGAGCTAGTTTGAGAGCAGTTCATTTGGAGAAACGACTGGGAAAGAGGTTCCACAGTTATAAAGGCAGGAATGTGTTAGGGGCTCCCGGTCATGATTGGCTATGAGGAAACGCTGCAAGGCTTTGGGTAAGGCCGGGAGACCTTGATTTCCGGGGCACAGGCTAGTGAAACATGTTTCCACTCACAGTCGGGCCAGGCTGCTCTGGATACAAAAGATTTCGCTAGTTAATGAAGCAGCAAAAGGCGATGCTATCTCATGCCCTATGGGCGAGCCGCCACCAGCCTTCCCCGCGCCAGCCTTCTTACAGATCTCACCCAAAACTCTCCATCTACCTCAGCTTTGTCCTTGAGAACAATTATTTGGCAGCCAGTGCCACCCACGAGCCCTCCCCGCCGGCCTGTGTGCAGCCCATCGGCGGGCGGAGCGGGGTTTCGGGTTGGGGGCAGCTGCCTGCTGCTCCTTTTGGGACCAAGCGCCGACAACTTTCTTCCCGCATCACCTCGGCTCGTTGGAACGCCGCGTCCCCGCCGGGGGGGCTGGGGTGCGGGAGGAGGAGGAGGGCCAGGCAGTACCGGGGGCCGAGCTCCCCTCGGGAGAAGTGGGGAGGGGGCTACGTCTAGCCAAGGAGCTCGGCGACCGCGCCTTGACCCCGCCGGCGCCTCCAAGGTCACCGCCGCGGCGTGTCCCCGGACCCTCGGCCGCCCCGGGGACACTTGAGAGTTTGAAGAGGCTTTTTCTTCCCCGGGAGAGGCACCCCGGGGGGAAGGCGAAAGGGGCCGGGGCTGGAGAAGCAGGAGAGAAAGAAGGAGGGGCGGGCGCGGAGAGGCTGGAAGGGCAGGAGCCGGGCGGGGTGCTGGCTCGAACTGGAAAAGAACCGGTCCCAGCCCAGCGGGGGTGGCAGCAGGAGAGCCGGCAGCGACGGGCGGCAACGCTGGGGGAGAGGACACCGGCCCCGGCGCCGGCAGCCGCCTCTCGCCATGGGCACAGCGGCCCACGTCAGTGCCGCGGGGCTCCGGGGGCGCAGCAGTGGGACGGGAGGGCTTTAGGGTTGGAGCGGGAGCGTGTGCAGGGAGCGCTGGGCACCTGCAGGCTGGGGTGGGAGTCGGGAGAAAGGGGTGAAAGCACCAAGGTTTTGGGAAGATGTTGATGCAGAGGCCGTTTTTGCAGCGCGCACGGCTTCCCGGAGGCACAGGCTTCCCGGAGGCACAGGCTTGGAGGGCTAGCCCCTCATCCCGAGTTTCTGCTGTAGGGTGGGTCTGTGAAGACGGGGAAGATGCCGGAAGGGGAGAAAATGAGGCAGTGTAAGGAAGAAGAGGAGCAGCAGCAGAAAGAAGAGGAGCAGGAGGGTCTCATCGAATTCTACAGTTCCTACCAGGAGCTATTCCAGTTCTTCTGCAGCAACACAACAATCCATGGGGCTATCCGCCTGGTTTGCTCCAAAAAGAATAAGATGAAGACAGCCTTCTGGTCTGTTCTCTTCTTTCTCAACTTTGGTTTATTGTACTGGCAGTTCGGGATCATCTACAGGGACTACTTCAGCTACCCTGTCAACCTCAATCTCAACCTTAACTCGGACAGACTGACTTTCCCAGCTGTCACTCTGTGCACCCTTAATCCATACAGGTAAGAAATAGACCCCTAGAGCTGTCGACTGCCTTGACTTTGTGGGCATGAGGTAAAAGCATGTACTCTTACTCTCCTCATGGTCCTTGACCAGTCCCCTTCAGTAGGAGTACTGGTGGAACAGAGCTTTGCTGCCGAAGGGCATTCAGAGTAAGGCATGTTAGTTTAGGTAGCTCTACTTGGTGTATATTATCAGACTGCACTGTAGACTGCCACAGGGCAAAAACAGATGCTGTTTAGTTTACTTCTCTCCTACAAGGGTGGGAGCCTCTAGCAAAGGGTTGGATTTTCATATGGCTGCAGGAACGTCCTGAAGCACCCCAGCTGCTTATGTGCATCCAGCCCTAAACCCGCAGGCTCCTTTTTCCCCCTCCTTGTACAGATACAGTGCCATTCGAGAGAAGCTGGATGAGCTGGACAAAATCACCCACCAGACTCTGCTTGAACTTTATGGCTACAACATGTCTTTGGCACAAAGCGACTGGTCTACGCCATCCACGCGAAAGCGTAGCTCAAGAAGCCTGCTCCATCATGTCCAGCGCCATCCTCTGCGGAGGCAGAAGCGGGACAATTTAGTCAACTTACCAGAGAACAGTCCCTCAGTGGACAAGAGTGACTGGAAAATTGGCTTTGTTCTGGTGAGATCCTTAGATATCTCGTGTTGTACCCACTCCGGTCTCTGCCTAGCTACGTCTGTCTTGTTAGACCTTTGGCCATGCCCATCCCTACATGGAACTCTAATTAAGCTGCACTGGGTTTTGTTAATGACAGTTAAAGGTAGAGCTGAATACTTTGCTCAATGCAATCCTTCCCCCTGAGCCTTGTCACTGCCCATGTGGGCCCTAGGAAATTTGTGCACATTAATGCCCGTTTTTTGCCTAGGTAGAGCAGGGAAACCTTGTCCTTCAAGCCTTGCAGCTGCCTTTTGGAGAGCCATTTTTTAGCATCCACCAAAGTGTTGACCAATAATGGCAAAGGGGGGAATGTTGGATGGCTGTGAACCACATTGAATAACATGGTCAGGGTTGTATTTGCTCCTAGGTAGCAGCTTTTTTTGCCCTGGGGCATCCGTGTTTGCATTTAAAGAGGCACTGAAGGACTGAAGGTAATCACTTGTCAGTTAACCTGGAGTTCCCACAGAATCACAAAAGTTTTTCTGGACACACCCTGAAGGGCTCCTCATGCAAGAATTTAAAGCTTCTGGTTTTATACCAAGTAGCATTTGTATGTGGCAGATCACCCTACATGCCTCACCATAACTTACTGACTCCTGGGTTTTACTTGACCTTGCTCTTTCACCAGGTGTTTCCCTTCCTGAGTTTGCTTTTCAGCATCCTGGTTGATGACCTTTTGGTTGAGAGCAGGAACCCTACTGAGCTCTTCCACTCCCTTAGGTTCATCTCCTGCCCATGCTGGGTGAGCAAGAGTTCTCTGACATGTCTGGTTTTCTCCTCGTCTTAACAGTGCAATGAAAACAACACGGACTGTTTCCATCAAGTGTACTCCTCTGGGGTGGATGCCGTGCGGGAATGGTACAGCTTCCACTATATCAATATCCTGGCACAGGTGCCCGATGCTAAAGACCTGGATGAGTCTGACTTTGAGAATTTCATCTATTCTTGCCGCTTCAATGAAGCAACGTGTGACAAGGCGTAAGTGGTGGAAACATCCCACTGAGTCTTCCTGAAAGAAGCCCTATTTTGTGCCTGGGTCCGAGGGGAATCAAGAAACCCACATTAGAGAACCTCCTTCCCAAGGTGGGATTGTTCCATGTTCAGTTCCCATTGTCTAAACTGATGTTTCTTGGGTTATTTCTGTGGGTTGTTCTCACCAGGGCCATAGTTCCTATGACCTGAAACTATGGACCTCAGAGGATAGTTTCACCTTTTCTTGAGTTTCACACAAATTGATTATATTGGTACAAACTCCAGAGTATTGTATATTGGTACAAACTGTAAAAGTCTCTTTATTCTGCTCTCTACAGTGGTAAAATGGTAAATATCAGCCCACATACAAGAGGAAGTGAAGAAAGAGGGTTGTTACAAAAAAGTCAGTACAAGAAATATCCCACTTCTCTCCTGACCTTATTGGTCAAAGTGTCCCAAAGAGGTAGTGGAATGAAAACCACCAGCTAGAGAGGAAAACAGGAAAAGCTAAGAGTTTTGTCAATGTTACAAAGACAATACAGTAATTGCCAGTACTGCTAAAACCCTTTCAGACTCTCAGTAATTAGCAGTATGAAAAACTTGGTGTAAAAACCTTCCCAGCTCCGGGACATTTTGTTTTACAGCACATTTTAGTTGCTTTTCCCCTTGGGATGAGTTTACATAACAAATACTGCCCATCTGCTGTAAGTCCATCACCCTGCGGGTGGAAAACAAGAGTTGTCCCTTTCAGAAAGCCCTCGCCCCTGGTCTCCCAGCCCTGCATGAATGTTTCTGTTCTCCTCTCAGGAATTATACTCACTTCCACCACCCTTTATACGGGAACTGCTATACCTTTAATGACAACAACAGCAGCCTATGGACATCCTCAATGCCTGGGATCAATAACGGTGGGTGAGAGGCACTCCTTGGTGAGTAAGAAGAACAGCTCAGCTCTCTTTTCCTGAGGAGTTATGGGCACCCTGCTGTGCTTGACAAGGATGGTGGCAGATTGCAACCCTGCTCTGTCTCACCCAAGCTCTTTTTCAACTCATGTGGAGATGGCTGCCTCACAGACACAGCTGTTTCTTACTGCTGTTCCACTGAACTCTCTCTTTGCCATCAGTGCCTGGTCCTTACATTCATTAATCCATCTGGACCTATGATGACCCTTCCTGAAGTCCCTTGTTGAGCTGTAGTGCTGTGCTCCTGAGTGCTTGGTCTTCACATCCTCCTTCTCCATTTTCCTGTTTCCAGCAACTGATCTGTTTATGTTGCCAAACCCCCAAAGCCTCTCTAGGCCCAATCTTCAGGCTTTTCTTCCATCCAGCTCTGAGCCTCTTGAAATTTCGACAGTTCTGTTTTTTTTCTAAGCCACAGTGAAGAAATCCATATTTCTCTGGCCTCTCCTGGAACCTACAGCTTTGCCTCTGGCCTCCTCCATCGACCTTCTGTCACTGGCCAGCTTTGGTGCAGCCCTGGTTGACGTTTCTCTTGCTTTATCTCTTACCGATTCACTTCCAACCACTTCTAACCGTTCTGCTCCTGCGTGATGGCTCGCCATGACCTCTCTTGCTCTCTGCTGTTCCCTTAGGTCTCTCCCTAGTGGTGCGCACTGAACAGAATGATTTCATCCCTCTGTTGTCCACGGTGACGGGAGCCAGGGTCATGGTCCACGATCAGAATGAGCCAGCCTTCATGGATGATGGGGGTTTCAATGTGCGTCCAGGCATCGAGTCCTCCATCAGCATGAAAAAGGTAAAGGAGCAGCAGGGGTAAGAGCTGTGCCCGTGAGCTTATGGTGAAGGTTGGACTTGGTGGGTAGATACAGATGGGTTGTCATAGGGCCAGTCTGTATTTAAGGCAAAGGATTAAACACAGGGAGTGAAGGGAGGGGAAGAGCAGCAGTTTACTCAACTAGGTGAGAAGCATTTGGCTGCAGTTTATCAGTGAACAATGAAATGGAGGAAAACCATAAAGAAGCTGTTAAAACAAGCTGGTTAAACAAGCACTGATTGACAAGCAGTGCATGGCCTGGAAGTGCAGGAGACCAGGAGAGTGTGAGTGGTTGTCAGCAATGCCTGTTTGATGTTCTAGGAGATGACTGTGCGCCTTGGAGGCAGTTACAGCGATTGCACAGAGGATGGCAGTGATGTGCCAGTGCAAAATCTCTACTCGTCCCGCTACACTGAACAGGTAGCTCCTTATCACTGGTCCTGTGCCAGCTTCTTTCCCTGCTTTCCTGAACTACTTCAGTCCCCTGGCAGCTGTGCTTGCCCATGAGCTCTGTTAATAGTAGTATGATGTGATACAGGCCGCAGTGGGTTTGAAGGGTTCCCCTTATTCAGCCTTTTCCACTTCCTATGCCTCCCAGGTCTGCATTCGCTCCTGCTTTCAGCTCAACATGGTAGAGCGCTGTGGCTGTGCGTATTACTTCTATCCCTTACCCAGTGGAGCAGAGTACTGTGACTACACAAAGCATATAGCTTGGGGTAAGTGAGCAGGAGGAACAGTAAAGTTCATGCCCACCTGAAGGTGTTTGGTCCACCTAATGTCCCAGTACCCTCTCCCCATTGTCTTCAGTGATCTTCCTGGTGTGGGACATCCAAAAGACATTTTTGTCTTGGATGGTTGGTCCCTCAGAATCTGTGGAAAGAAACTTTCTCTGGCTTCCCCTTGCTGTTGCACGTCATCCTTTGTGTACAGATACTGTGATCTTAACTGGATTTGCTTTCTCTGCTGATCAGGCTACTGCTATTACAAACTCCTGGCTGAATTCAAAGATGACGTGCTAGGCTGTTTCCACAAATGTCGGAAGCCTTGCAAGTAAGTTTGATCTTCAGTCAGACAGACTTGAAAACTCTTCCTAGAGGTGTTGGAAAGCAGCTGCTGACCGAGACAAAAGCTTGAGATAATAGCTGAGCTGCAATCCAAAATGATATTTCTCCCATCAGGAAGCCAAAATGGCTGAGGAGTATCAGTGTTGGCTTGGGGAGTGAGCTCCTGAGGACTGCGCAGAAGCTTGGTGGGAAGTGGGCAGAACTTCAGCAAGGGAGGGAGTTTCCAGGTGTGCCTGGGGAACTGAGAAACCTGGCCTTGTAGCTTCTACAGCTAACACAGCCTCTTGTCTTCCAGAATGACAGAATACCAGCTCTCAGCCGGATACTCCCGCTGGCCTTCTGCTGTCTCAGAGGTAAAGAGAGGGTGTCCTGGCTCCCCAGCACTGCTCTGACCTCCCATTTAGTCTTTCCTCCAACTGGTACTAAACCTACAGGAAGTGACTGTGATCATGTAAGGCAATTAATTGCACTTTCATTTCAGGACTGGGTTTTTTATGTGCTCTCGCAACAGAACAAATACAATATCACATCCAAGAGGTGAGAGGCCCTAAGCAGAGATCCCATCCAAACCAGAAACTATCCCAGTGGAGTCTGTGTCAGGGGGTCAGAGTTAAGGCTAAATCATTGATGGGAAGAAATTAGGCATGGGGCCCGTAGACAAGGCCAGTGGATTTGAGTCAAGAGTAGAGATAAGTAGAGACTTTAGCAAGGGCTGGGAATTCACATAAAGAATCTGAATAGGGTCTGAGGCTAGCATGAAAATAGAAAGCCCAAGGCAGCTGCTGTGTGGTCTGGACTCATGGTAAGGGCTTGTGGAAGAGTGGGAAGGAGAGCCACGCAGGACCTTATACATGGCCAGCACAGGATGCCACAAACTTTGAGTTTCTCAGTGCAGTCTCAGAAGCACACTTGAAGTACCAAGGACTACTTAGTGCAGAATGAGAGAACTGTGGAAATGGGAAAAAGCCTCTGGGCTCCTCTGGGAGGAGGATGGGGAGGGCAGAAGCGGGGAGAGAGAGGGCAATTACGCTTGGTGAAGAAATACAGGGACTGTGGATTTGGGGTTACTGAGACCCATCATTCATTTACAGGAATGGTGTTGCCAAAGTGAATATCTTTTTTGAAGAGTGGAACTACAAGACCAATGGGGAGTCTCCAACCTACACGGTACACCCTTTACTGTCATGTCTTTCTAGCCACTCACATACCATTTCTAGCCATTCCCTCAGTTAGCATCCAGTTCCTCCATATTGGCAGGCATTTGTTCCAGCACCATTGCTGGATACTCCTTCTGTGGCAGGGTGGGAGGAACTCCCGAGCACTGCTGTGGGAGCAGGCAGGGGGGCAAAAGGCACAAAAGCTCTCCCCATTGCCCTGTCTCCATCTCTTTCAGGTAGTGACTCTGCTCTCCCAGCTTGGGAACCAATGGAGCCTCTGGTTTGGATCCTCTGTCCTATCCGTGATGGAGCTTGCAGAGCTGATTCTGGATTTCATCGCCATCACCTTTATCCTGGCCTTCCGCTGGTTCCGTTCTCGGCAGCAGCCATCCCCACCAGGACCCCCTCCAAACAATCATGATAATGCTGCTTTCCAGGATGAAGCACCAGCTCTTGGTGCTCCACACCGCTTCACTGTGGAGGCTGTAGTGACCACGCTGCCATCCTACAACAGCCTGGAACCACGTGGGCTGAGCAGGGATGGTGATACAGGACACGAGTGAGGCCGTGGCTTATTCCACAGTTCACGTGGGTGATGACTCGAGCAGAGGCTGCACACTTTGTCTGCAGGACCTCCATTTCATTCTCTTTGAGGTGCTCTACCTGGACCATAGTAGAAGACTGCACTGTAGTTGGCCTGGGTTCCTTGCTTTCACTACTGTAGGTGGATCCTTCAGTCTCACACAATACTATTGCTCTAGGGATCACCAGGGATGGTAATTGATCTAGTGTACATATGGGGGAGATGTCTTTCTGGTTTCCTTACACTCCTTGCATGTGCACATCTACATGTGCACACGTTTTCCCTGCAACAAAGATGCTGTTGCAGTTCTTGTCTGTCATTAAAGAGGTTTGGCAAGTGTGACTGGCCTCCTCTCTGTGGTGTGACAAGAGACAGGAATGGTCTCAGCTGGGGCATAAGTCTCTCAACAAGCTGAGCTTTGTCAAGTTTTCCCAAAGGTTGGTAACTGAGTGCTCTTTCCTAGTTCTTAATGCTTATCTCTGATTCCAAGACCAAGCTATCCACTGAGAGATGACAGCCACTGGCATAAGCTCAATCTATGTTAGGCACAATACTCTGTGGGGGGTGTTTGGTGCTTGCTGCCACTCTCAACTTGGGACAAAACACCCCTGGCAGAATAAGGTCTCCCTTTTTAAGATGCCTATGTGGCACTGGTAGAACTTTGGCCATATAGCAGTCTCCTTTGCAATATACCATATTGATGTATGTTCAGACATTCAACTGTTAGCCAGAGCTATCAGGATAGAATGATCTCTACGTAGGAGCTACAGAAGCAAAGTCTTTATGCACATCCTCAAAAATATCCCAAACTATTTCTGCTGCCATGGCATCCTTCAAAAGAGAATCAGAACAGTGCAGGCCACGCGGTGCCTGCTTTGGCTTTGCTCACCCCTTCTCTGGTTTACCCACAGGATAACAAAGTGCTGCAGGCTTCAATCTAAGATCCTTCTTCTTGCAGTAAGCTTGCCACGCAATTTTTGACAAATACTCAGAGACTTCTGCTGCAGTGGTATTTACACAGCACTTTATGTAGTATCAAGAGAGCAAGGGTGATACCCTTAACAAACAGGATTATCCACTTGACTGGACACAAACACGGATAGCAAAATTTAAGCACATACTTTAGGCAAAGACCTGTGGTACCATGTACACAATCACATTGCAAACAGCCTCTTTTGAATTTAAAAGCTAATCATAATGAAAGAAAAACTCCAGATATTTTTTAAATTAAGGTAGATTCACTGCCCTTGTGAGGCTAGAGAATTTTACTGTGCTATATAAATTGTTGCCTAATTTTCCCCTTTGAGATGTTAATCTCATTTTTCATGTACCACTCTTGCCTTGATTACCTCAATGAACTTTTCGTTTCCCAGCAGAGAGCGATTTTCCTCCTCCTCATAGACATGAACACTATACTCTTTTATTACACAAATATTCCTGGATCTTTGGAACTTTATCCCAGTGCTCTGCTGATGCCTCTTGGTTAAAAAAAAAAAAAAAAAAAAAAAAAAAGAGATGTCTCTGTTGGGAATAGAAGCAAAAGATTCAGAAGTACCCTTCAGTAAGGAGGGGGCAGCCCAGCAGGAGGAAGACCCCTGCAATCACAGGCACTTACAGGTGTGGGCACACACATTCCCCTGAGAAGACTCAACTGGAAAACAAAAATCAGGTCTTTATTGTAAACATGAAAAATAAATCCACTTTCTAAGTTTAGGGGTGATTTTAAGTGAAGTAAAGAGAGCAAGTAACGCAAGAAATGTCAAAGTTGCCTACATGAAGAGACTTTCAAGTTCAATAAAAACACTGCCCAAGATGCAGAGTTAAAAGCTAGGTTTAGAGGCTAAAACAAAAAAGTAACTTTGGTCATGAGTAAAACAAAAAAGAAAGGAAAATGGTAGAGTTAAAGCGTTACACCCATATCCCAGTCCTTAGTCATGAATTGAGTGCTGCTGCCTCAGGTAATTTCTGTGTTGAGTATAAAACTGTCTAGGTGGCCAGCCCGAGAGAGTGATGGCGAATGGAGTTAAATACAGTTGGCAGCTGGTCACCAGTGGTGTTGAGATCTGTTCTGCTTAACATCTTTATCAATGATCTGGATGAGGGGATTGCATGCATCCTTAGTAAATTTGCTGATGACACCAAGCTGAGCAGGAGCATAGACCTGCTTGAGAGCAGGAAGGCTCTTCAGAGGGACCTGGACAGGCTGGAGCAACGGGCCGATGCCAATTGTGTAAGGTTTAACAAGGCCCAATGACGGGTCCTGCACTTGGGCAACAGTAACCCCATGCAGGCTTGGAGATGTGTGGCTGGAGAGCTGCCTAGAAGAAAAGCACCTGGGAGTGTTAATCAACAACCAGTTGAACGTGAGACAGCAGTATGCTCAGGTAGCCAAGAAGGCCAATGGCATCTTGGCATATATCAGAAATAGTGTGGCCAGAAGCATCAGAGAAGTGATTACCCCCTTGTATTCAGCCCTGGTAAGGTTGCACCTCAAGTGCCATGTTCAGTTCTGGGTCCCTCACTTGAACAAAAACATTGAGGTTCTGCAGCATGTCCAGAGATGGGCAACAAAGCTGAAGGGTCTGGAGAACAAGTCTTAGGAGAAGCAGCTGAGAGCGGTGGGGACATTTAACCTGGAGGAGACTAAAGTTGCACCAGGGGAGGTCTAGATTGGAGAGAAGGAAGAACTTTTTCACTGAGAAAGTTGTTCAGTACTGGAACAGGCTGCCCAGGGAGGTGGTGGAATCACCATCCCTGGAGATATTTAAAAGGTATGTGGCTGAGGGACATGGTTTAGTGGTGAGCTTGGCAGTGTGAAGTTAGTGGTTGGATTTGATATGAAATGTCTTTTCCAACCAAAATGATGCCATGATTCTAGCACATGAATGAGCAAAAACCTGACACTAGACTCAAAGCTGCTTGCTTTGCTTTGTGACCTCCAAATCAAAAAAGAAGAGGAAGTGCATCATCTAAAATAGTCTCTCTATATCATAAATGTATGATGATTCATATGGTGAGTATGATCCCTGCTGAATATCTGAAGAGGAGGACTCAATTCTTCACATCACATGGTACCTTGCAATAACAAAAAAAACCAAAAAATTATGTGACCCACTCAATCACAGGTAATTAAAGAAAGATTAATCACAGGCGTAATTACTTGAAACATTAAATTCCCTCAAATGAAAGAAATACAGCTCTAGAAGGTGATGCATTCCCCAGGGAAGTTTGCACCATGTCATCTCTCTTTTCTGTAAGTGTTAAAATGCCAAAAAACAGCCCCAAAAAAACCCAACAACAACAAAAAAGCCCACTTTGATAAGCTCAAAGTAATCGCCTCAGTCTGGGTAGTTGTAAATCCAGAGTTAAAAACCTGTACAAGTATGAAGCTGTTATACAAGTTTGTAAATAGATTAACCCTTCCTGTCCTGAGGAGCAGTGCAAAAATTGCCATCTTGTGAGAAATCAGATGATCCTCCCAGGAAAATCCTTCCAGTTCTCACAGGCTGACAAAATGACAAATTATCAGCTCAACAGATTCATAATGAGCTTGGTCTGGCTGAAAACAAGAGGCAAGTCCATCACTGTCCGAGTGGGTGTCCATAAAATGGAGTGTTTCACTGAGAATGGGAAATACTAGAGAAAAGATTAAAAAACTGTGCATTTAGAGAGATATGTAGGTCAGCAAAAGGCAAGTTAAATGTTTGAGCTGGGGTGAAGTTGAGGAGATGTAAATGCTCAGTAGTCATACGTATGTGTAGAGGCACTGAACAGTTAAGATATATATGTGGAAAACATGCATGGAGCAACTGTAGGCCATAGGATACTAGAAGCAAAGTGGAGTCTTTTTGGACTGGAAGCATCTGTTGCACAGAGTGAACGCAGAAAAGTAGGACTACAAGTGCTTGAAGGAGGAAAGGAAGTACAGGAAGATGATTTTGTGGATAAGTTGGAGTATTAGAGTGGTTTGCTTTGCAGGAGGAAGCAGCACAAGAGTGGGTAGTTGCATGTGCTTAGAGAAGAACGAGGATGAGAAAATGGAAAGTGCACATGAAGGGGAAATTGCAGATGAAGAAAAGAAATTAGTGTTTAAGAGCTTAAGAACAACAGCAGAAGATTTGCAGGAACATTTGGTGCTGCTGAAATACAAGGAAGGAGAAGTGAGTTCTTTTAGTATGCGTAACAACTCACAGAGACGGCACTTAAAGGCCCCAGTATCTGTGGGACCACAATGGTGGCAGACACTTGCAAGTTGATTTGCAAGAGCATTTGTAAGTCATATGCTAGTAGAGAAATAGAATAGAGTCTGGGAAGTGTAGGAACACTGAAGTTCAAGGGCTCTGTGAGATCAGATGAATTTGGAGTATCTGAGAATACCTAAGGAAATTCTAGGGAAATTTGGAGTGTAGTGGGACTGTAGGAATGGAAAGAAGAATTGGAAGACCAACAACAAATGAGCCACCTCCTGCCAAGAAGGAGTACAGCTAAGTACAGGATGGTTGAGAATGCAGGAAACACAAGGACAGAACCACAGACAGGCATACCCTGATTTGAAAGATACAACAAACATCTCCCCCCACCCTCAAGAAATAAGGTAATAGAGGAAGTGCATGGAAATACAACGTGTCTAGAAAAGCTAGACAAGTGAGAAAAAAAAAAAACAAAACACTGCTTCAGAAAAAAAGCAATACATAGAACTAAACTCTGCTTGCTGGAATGCTTAGATAAACTGGACAATTAGGTGTGAGCTTTGTCCACTCAGACTCTGGTCAAATCCAGAAATAATTTGAGGACTGGATTACCAGACTCTTGGGACAGGTTCAATAAAATCTAAGGAGTGGAAACGTGCTACATCAAGAAACAAACAGGGCAGCAGCACTGCTAGTGAAAAGACTGAGGGAACTACAGATCAGGAACATACCAGACAGCTGTAATCAGTCCTGCAGATCTTTATACTTATCAACATGCGATACTTAAACGGGTCTTGTGAGCACAAGAGAGGTAAGTGCCTTCAGCTTTCAAGTATATATTTAGAGGCAAATAACTAAAAGGTTAGTATTTCCAGCTGATGTTGAATTTGTTTAAAAATAGTACAAGGGCTTTTAAAACAAGACTGGTAGGAGGGAACATAAAGAGAGCCATTTTGTGCTCTGCAAGGATCATTTAGTGGGTCTGTGCACTGAAGTAAAGGATGCTATGGGGCTGCTCATTTCCAACAGGAAACCTGGGGAGCAAATAAAGGTGTTCTGAATAATTATCTCTGGCAAAAAAATAGGTCAAAGAACATCACCAGTATGGAGTCTGAAATGCAACTTTATTTTCACCTGTAAACAGGCAAAGCTTTGTGAAGGGACTCAATTACTTCTTCCAAGAGGGAGGTTTGTAGGTACCCTGGCAGAAACACTGAGCTGAACTCTTATCTAATAGACACAGCTGAGTTGCCTATTTTGTAAAACCCAGATACTTATCTGTTACACCACAGAAAGTAATTATTTGCTTAGAGGTCAGAACAAACATAAAACCTCAGTACTTCCCCATTATTGCCTGTCTTCATCAGGTTAAGGCTTCCAACCTCAGTGGACATGTCAGATCAGTGACCTGTGTCCCTTCACAGGGAAGATGTCCATTACTAAACAGGTGGTGATGCTGCACTCCTGCTCTAAAGAAAAAATCTTTTCCCCACCATCATTCAGTTACTCTCCATCTGATACAAAACAACCACCCCCTTCCACTGATGAGAGCATACAGCCTACTCTGAATAGTGAAGCCTCAGGAAAGGCCAGAGTAAGGCGTAGTGCATCTAGAAACATGAAGGCTCAAACCCATTCACGACCACTATAATTGAGGCTTTTCCCCTACCAAATCTGAAGGTGTCAGGATAAAGCAGGTAATACGGGAGCTGCATGTTTGAAGGCAGAGCTTGGTTTTCCGAATTAGACGTATCAAGAACTACTCTGCCAAAGCCTCAGCCTTGCTTGTAGTGTGCATTTAAAATCAGGATAACAGACTCTGCAGGAAGAGCAGAGGCTAATGCTTTGAAGGATGGCACCTCAGAAGGTAAGTTGCCAGGAGACCGCGCAACTATCTGCAAACACACACAATGTGACTCATGAGCTGGGCACAATCCTGAGGCAACTCTCAGCTGCATGGTCAGCCTCAGCTTTGTGCTGCAGAGCGGCTAGCCAGTTTTGGCAGGCCAGCACTCAAGGTTGTAGGTCTGGCTAAGGACTTAGAGACTGTAGTCAGTCTAGAAACACATCTGTTATACAGAAAAGTTTTGCCTGTCCCTCTACATGAAGAACGAGGAGAGGTAAGAGGAAAACAAAACTTGGCAGGAATTGTAGCCTGACTAGTTCATTCAGGTTGTGCAGGCCTGATCAGTGCTGAAGTTTAGACTATATATACTGCTTTGATCCACCAGCCAGTCCAGACAACCTCATTTCCCAGGAAGGATTTCCACTTTGAGTTAGTCTAGCTGCACTGTTTCAAATCCATCATTGGCCATATGTTGTTCCAATATGATTTTGGTGACAAGTTTAAGATTGGACAAAGACTGTAAAGGAACCACAGGCCACAGGGAGTACGGTTTTATACAAACAGAAGTTTGCAACAGCAGGGACAGATAAGGACACAAGTACTTCAATTTAAAATAAGTCCACACTGGACAAAGCTCTGTCATTTCTTTTTAATGAGTTCCAAGTGTACAGTAAAGCAAAACGAGGAGATACTTACCTTTATTCCATCCACACTCCAAGACATGCTGTGTGCAGCATCCTACTCTTGGAAGCCCTTATTTGGATCCTGAACATATGTCTCAACAGCAATGGAGAATTGTTTTCTGGGTTTAAGGATCTGAATATAGGTTATTGAAACCCAAAAGGTAACAGCCTAAGGAACTACAGCTAGCAACAGCATACTCTCCCATTCAGACAACTACCTTCCCACACATTATGCAGCAGCTGGAAGAGTTGGCTTCAGCAGCCTCTTCCCCCCCACAGCTACTGGTTCATACATCTTGTTACAGACTTACCATGGAGTCTGTCCAGCACAAGTGGAACAATCATCATTGCAATGAAAAACCAGCCACTCCTTTGAGGGCCAGAACTTCAGGTGTGTGTATAGTATGGAAGTGACAAAAAAGAGAGAGATGTTCCAAAACCAACCAATCTGGTGTCCCAATCCCTCCCCACCCACTGACAGACAAAACAGACTCAGTAAGGTGGTGAATTGTGTTTCTTAGACCATTTAAAGTACATGAGCTGATTACCATAACATGCCAGAGGAGATTACACTTATGTTTATAGAAAGAAATAAACTGTACATGCACAAGTGGCTGTAATGCTGTGGACAGCAGAGTCCCTTGGTGACTTCTTTTGCCCATGCAGAGACACAAAAGGGAGCAGGAGAGGCAACATACAACATCCAAGAGAAAGAAACAGAAAAGACAGCCTAGGGGGACCTCAGTTCCCAGAGGAGCAGGAAGAATGGGGCACCAAAGGTTTGTTTAGAAGATTGCAAGAAAATTGCTGGTCTAGAGGCCTCAAGCTTGTATGCCCACCCCTCTAAAATAATAGCAGTAAATAGTACAAGCAGGCCCTGGCTCCTCTTCAGTAGATGCACTTCTGACCATCCACCACATCTCAGTTCCACAGGGAGTTAGGGATGTGTTCAGGGGATGAGGGCTGCTTCACTCCAGATCTTCATCTCTACCCTCACCCAAAGTGGAGAGGAATGGAATTGCAGGGAGATGAACTCGGCAGAAATGAAATGCTGGGGCATGGAAGTGAGCATGCAAAACTTAGCCCCTTCCAGAGGCTCTGTGGGGAGGGAAAGGGACTTTCCTAGCACACTCAATGAAACAAAAAGCATCTGCTTCTTGCATCTTTTGTACTTAGGTCCCACCTGGGAACTCCAGTGATACTCTCTCCTGCCTCTTCACATCACTAAGTCTAGACAAATTTCAGTGTATTCTAGAACCAAGGCAGAGCTTCCTAAATTGAAGCAGTGGCCTCTTTCCAGTTTAGATTACAGGCTACAGATCAGCCTGTAAAAAAAATACAAGATAAGCAGCCCTTAGAAGACCCTGCAGAAACTGAGGAACAGGGCAGCTCATTTAACCCCAGGTTTGGCAACACGTTCAAGTAATTCACAGCTCATTATTTTTGGAGGAGAACAAGCAGATTGCTTACAGTAAACTGCAGAATTTCACACTGCAAGTTTACTTCCAGCAGAGATCACTTTGGATATAAAGTCAAGACAGCCCATAGCAAGTAGAAGGATTTCAATGTGATACGCAAGATCTCCAGAGATCTAAGTGGCTAAACTGGGATATCTGATGTCACTTTGCAATACTCATGCCCAAAGTAATATCTTCCTTTCCTTTCCTAGGTAACCATTCCAAGCATTTCCTAACTCCTGATGAACATCATGGCTTTGTGGTAGCAGAAATAGAACAGGTATTGTTGATCAGAAAGCTACGTGGCTCAGTCTCATCTGAAATACCTCCAGTCTAATCACCTCCATCTGCTACATAGTAGACTTCCATTGACATTCAACTCAGTAACACAAAACACACCACTTCCCATTCTGCCACTACCCCAAAGTCTTCCAGGAAGCCACAAGATAGCAGCAAGCCAAAGAATCTTGACTTGTGTCTGCATAGATGAAAGGAACAATGGACACTCCAACTGACTCCTTACTGTTGTTCTTTCTTGCAAGAGATTTTACTCCCACACATGCCTTTTAGGTAGCAACAAAACTCCTTCCACTTAACCAGGTTTAGTCTGTTGCACTTGATTGAGGTAATCATGTAGACTCTCCTTTATAATAACTGAAGTGTCTGTGTTCAGACAGCAAGTCATTTGAAAGGAAGGACAGGCAGAATAAATCCTTTCCTTAACTGTTCTTCTCTCCTTAGTAGAGAAATCTAGATCGCTACATCTAGCTCAGATGGCTCACAGTCACTGAACAACTAACATTAGCCTTTATTTCAGAAGCCCACTGAAAAGCTTGAATCATGTTGCCACTCTTTAGGCAGAGCACTAAAGAACCTCACATGCTGAAGTCCTTCATCCCTAAAGGCACTGCATTAAGGCATTCTTATTTAGCTAGAGTCCCCACAGGCACTGTTTGACAAGATCACACTCAAAAATAAACCACAAAAGTTCCTTGCAGAAGAACAGGAGCAATAGCTACCCATTCTTCCTCTACTTCACTTTCCTCAGCTCAGATGACCCTCCCTAAAGCTGCAGCAGCTGTTGAAGAGTCTAACCATGTTCAGTAAAGCGCTTAAGAGTCCTGTGCAGGAGACAAACTAAAAGCAATAAAGAAATCAGTGAAGCTAGGTGGAAGTGAAGGGAAGGATAGATTCAGAGGCAAGGAGACAGGCAAGGTGAGGGGGACAGTAGGTTGCAGACTGAAGGAGCCATATTCAAGTAAAAAAGTAGACTGGAGACAAAGCCATAGGAGAAAAAAAAGGAGAGAACAAGAGGGCAAGTTACACACCAAAGGTTCCCCCCAGAGACTTCCAAATTCCCCACCAAAGAAAGGATTTGCCAACCCCCCTACTCCAGGGTAAGTGTCCCTCATACTTACAGATTTAGCTGACCTGGAAGACAGAATTTCCCATTTGTATAGTGATGGCCACCCCCAACTCCTTCTGTTATATATGTAAAGTATACCATTTCTGAAATGAGTGTGGGAGTTACTCCCTTTCCCAAAGACTGAAGTTAACATTTATGCAACCAAGACACTTTAGAGCTCAAACCAAAGATTTTTCAAGTACTCTGGAGTTGGCGTTTCTTCACCTTTGATCCAAGGCTTTTCAGTACTTACTTGCAATCACCGCGACCACAATGGCACCAATCACTCCCATCATGATCATCATCTGGAGAGAGATATAATCAAAGAGCAACACTCAGAACTGATTGACAAGTTCACATTTTCCCTGACAGAGAAAATATGCCAGACCAGGCCTCCAAATCTCTCCACACTGAAGGAAACCTAAGCATCCAAAACCATTACTCAGTTACCTTCTCAAAGCCCTGCAAGAGAAGAGTGGATCCTTCTGATGAAGGAGACGATGGCACTAGAAGACTCACCTTGCAGTTCTTCCACCAGTACTTCCTTTTGAGTTTTGCTGCGCTGCTTTCAAATTGCGAGGCACCGGCCTGAAGAGCATCTGCCCGATCATCTAGCTCTGACAGCTTCTGGTCTCGTTCCAGCACCTTGTCTACATTTACACACATTATATCAACCACCTGTAGGAAGAAGAACAGAAGAACAGCAGTTGCATTGGTAAAGAGAGTTGGAAAAGTGAGGAGTAACTTGCCCAATAACTAACATTGTGATACTAAACAAATGAAAGCACTAAACAAGGGAAAAAAAGGTCAGGGTAAGAAACGGGGTACAAAATCATTGCCTATGAAGTAGAGAAAAAATCCTAGACCCTCTGTTTAAGTATCAGTTCAAATACACTTAAACCACGTCCTTGGCCCCCATTCTCACCTGTTTTTAAAAGCTCTCAAATCCAGGAAGCCTAAACCACCTTCCTCTTGAGAACAATCTTTCCCCTCACTCCCTGGTAAGTACAAAAAATAACTTAAGCGCTACATGTTGCTGCCCCAGTGAGGCATAAAGGCGTTACTGCACGTCAGCAGCCACGCTATAGACACTGACCCTGGAAAGTCAGGCAAGGCTCCCTGCACATCACGCACGAAGTCTGCATGCAGACTTCTGCCTTGAAACAGCAGAGAGATATCAAGAGCTGTCCTGGATAGCTTTGTTTTCATAACACTTGCACAATATAAGGTAACAAAAGTCTAACCGGCCTGCTCCTTAGAAGTCATATTTGGAGTTAAGCAGCTTTTAAACATAAAGCAATCTCTCCTCCAATCTCTTCATAGGTCTGCCATCAGAATTTGATTACCAATGCATTTCTGGCATTGGCATGATAACAGCATCCACCCCCTCAGCAACAGCCGCCTGTCAAGCACACTGCTGCTGAAGAGCAGTAGAAGAGGCCAGGCAGCCTACCAGAAGCCAGCAGAGCTGGCAGAGCTACTAACCTCTTGCACTTGGGCCTGGGTCTGCTCCAGCCGGCGGTTACTGGTCAGATTTGGGGGGGGCTCGGGGGGACCCCCGCCAGGGGCTGCCCCTTCGGGAGCAGGTTGCTGAGCTGGGTCAGACCTAAGGAAATACACCCAGGGACAAAGAGAAAGTAAGTAGTCAGTCACTCGAGGAGAGAGGACCCCAAACACACACCCCCCCCCCTCCAAATCCAATTGAATTCCCGTGTTTCTAGGCTGCGGCAGCGCCGGCGGCAGCCCCGAGGTCCCCAACTCTCTCTGCACCTGATCAGGAGAACTCAGAGAGCGCCCAGCGCAAGGGCAGGCTCAGGAGGGCAGCGGCGGGGACCAGCCCCGGGACAGAAGGCATGCGGGTGCTACCGTGCCCGGCGCCGCGTCCTCCCGCGACGGCCGCGGCTGGGAGGGGGCGCGGCGGCCCAGGACCCCGCGCATCACCCCTAGGGCAGGACCCGCGCACCCACGGCCGCCCGAGCGCTCAGCGGGGCCCCGTGCAGCGGGGCCGCCCAGGGCAGGGGGGCGGGTGGAGGGTGCGGGCAACCCTGCCTGCGGCTGCTGCAATGCGCCACTCGGCCCCACCGCCGCCGCCAGCAGCGCCCAGGACGTGAACTCGGCGCTGACCCATCTCCTCTCCCTGCAGCCCCCGCCACGCCGCAACCCGCCCGCGGCTGGGCAGACACACACTCACATCGCCAAACCGGACCGGACCAGACCAGGACCCCGGGGTACGCCGCGGCACGCAACTCCCCGCAATCACCCCACTACCGCCCCCGGGCCCTGCTCTTATAGGAGATGGGGCCCCGCCCCTACAGCGGACAACCAATCAGAAGTGTCCTCACCACGAACCCTCCGGGAGCAGCGAATCGGACCCGCCTTTGTGTCCCTCCGCAGCCAACCAGCGCGCCGCGACCCTGCCGGAGCCGGCGATTCCCCCCCAGCCCCGCCCCGCTCCCGGCTCGCCGGCGGCCAAGCCCCGCCCTCTCCCCTGGGCCGCCCAATGGCCGCAGCGCCTCCCCCCCAGCGGCCGCGGGGTGTCCGGGGCGGGGGGGGGCATCGGCCGCCTCCCTCCCTCCCTCCTTCCCCCCGCCGCGGCCCTTCTCCGGCCCCGAACGGGCCGCCCTCCCGGCCCCGAGGCAGCGCTCCGCTTGGGTCACACGGGGCCCGAAAGCGCCTCCTTGCCCTGCCACGTTTTCCCCTTCGAGCCCATCCGCCCCTGGTGAGGGGCCGCCTGCGTTAACTGCCCCCTCCCGAGGGCGTCCGTCCTCTGGTTGAGCCGCTGTCCCTGCAATTGAGATAATGGCGCTGCTGGCTTGCTTCCACCATACGGCATCGCCTAAAAGAGGCCCCGGAGCTGTCCCCGGAGCGGCTGCCTTCCAGCCTCAGCTGCCTGAGAGGTGGAATTTGGCTCCAACAGCAGCATCCAGAACAGCTTCGCGTTTCGTTTGTTTTTTTTTCTTTCCTCTCTCAAAGCACGCTGGATCAGAAGGGAGAATTCTTCAGTTTCGGACAAAACAAGGAGGCAGGAGCTTACAGGAGCAAGAAGTCTCTCATTCTGCAGTGTTTTATGCGGTGAGTGTGGTGCGAAGTGACTGGTGCAAACTGACACCGAATTGCCTTTTCCTTTCATAAAGTGATACAGGCAGTCAATAAAAAAATATGAAGCGTTTGATCTGATAGGTTAGTAGATACATGAGACAGAGTAGTTACGAGTTATAGCCTGCCAGGAGCCAAAACACCGTGGCTATGAGGAAGCTGAAGACGTAATACAAGGTCAGGTATATTTTGCAGGTAGGACTATTGAGGGTTAAGGAGTAACATAGCCCTAGCCTCAGCAAAACTGAACAGGTTTTAAAGCCGTGCCTTCAGGCAAGCTGCAAAGAGACAAATTGTGAAATAAGCTCCCATAGCTTGGCAGCCTTCCCACTGCAGCTTCAGGACTGTTCCAATAACCATTGCAAATAACTGGAAACAGAGCTTGTGGTACTGCTGGTCCGCAAATCCCTTGCCAAGTGGGTACTTAGGCCCTAAGAGGTGACAAAAAGTACGACATTTTTTTTCCTCTCTGATCCTTTCCTGCTTTCTGACGTATTTTTCAGTCAGGGATTTACCATGCCCGGGGCTTATGTATGCAATAACCCCTAGCTGCTCTCTTCCAGGTGCTTCCTCAGTCTCCATTTGGATCACAAAATCTTAAGGGTTGGAAGGGAATCCACGCCACCTTCTGGCAAGAGTCCCACAGATCTGCCACCCTCCTCCAATAACTTCAGCTACCTCAACGGAGACTTAGACCCAAAGGAAGTTCATTTCATTCCCCGCCGCTTCTAACCAAGTGCTTCTCAGGTTGCTTTGTAGCAGTCAGCTGAATTACTGACTCAGGGAGAAGACGCTGGCAGGTGCCTGCCGTCTTACAGATTTTTCCTCAAGCATATTGTGGTATTTGTGATGCTGAACTAGAGGAATGCTGGCTTTAACTGTCAGTAATTTCTCCTTTAAAGGAAGCAGTAACAGTTAGTGGAGAACTGTAAGCCAGAGGTTTGGGTTTCTTTTTTTTTTAACAGTTCTAAGTGCCCAAGTTACTGTTTGCAGTTCCAGACTAAATTATAAACAGAAGGCTACTTGGTCAGTAAATGTCATTAGTACAGGGTTAAGTCATCGTCAGCTTGAAAGAGACAAATCCTGTTCTTAAGACAGGTTTCGGTGCATTTCAACTGACCTTTGGATCTTACCCTCCATTTATTTGTGATTCAGTGTGAAAGGGAGCAAGCAGCAAGATGTATCGGCAGGCACTCTTAGCGCTAACTTGAAACTTTGCTATGGGGAAAAATCTAAGCTGGAGGACAAGAAAATTGTCAAATGGAGGACACAAGAACCTGGGGCTCACAGAAACTGAAAGGATGCTAGAAGCCAGGCCAAAAAGCAGAGGCCAAGTCATATTCAGAGATGCAAGCTGGAAGAGATGTCTGTGAGAACTATGTCAGAAATGATTGAGGGAGGTTGTCAATGCCCTGGAGCAGCAGCGGGACCTTGGGGCTGAGCCAGTAACGCACAACGAAGGTCACAGAAAGCACCGGGAAGTCCAACTGTGTGAAAGGCTGGCTTTATTCCGAGCGCAGCGCCGTGAAACCGCGCCCCGTCTGCCGAACCCAGGGCTGCTGCTTAGCGGTGCTTCCCGGTGCGGTTGAAGCGCCTGTACAAATACCGGATCCTCTTGCAGAGTTTGTGGTAGTCGTCCACAAACATCCGATCTCCCACCATCTGCTTCTTGCGGATGCACCTCTGCAGCTCGTTCCCACGCCAGCCTCGCAGCCACTTGGGCCCGCTGATGAGGTTCTTCGGGTGGAACTGGAAGTCACCTGAAAACAGGAGAGTAGAGAGGATGATGCCAGGGCCCAGGAAGAGTTCACGGCGCATTCTGCCCACAGCCCCTCTTCCTGCCGGAGGTACCGCTCGCCGTACGGCTCCAGCCTGCTCCGAGGCCGCGGCGGGAGGGGAGCGGCGGGAGGCCCGTGTGAACGCCTTACCCAGGATTCCCACGTTGTCGTAGACCCCGAACAGCGCCCGTTTTTTTGTCCACCGGTCTACCTGCTTGGGCTTCGGGGGCTCCCTGATACGGATGGGGCGGGTGAGCCCCGCCAGGGGCGAGGACAGGGGCACGGGGAGGCCGGGCCTCACGGGCACACAGCGGGGCTCGCCGCCGCTGACGCTCCGCTCGGCCCGGAGCAGGGGCGCGCCCGGGCCCAGCAGGGCTCGTCCCGCAGCCCGCAGCAGCGCCGCCATTGGGGGGGGGCGGGGTGCGGGAAGAAGAAGAGGAGGAGCGGTGCAAACGCGCTGGGCTGGGCTGGGCTGGGCCGCGCCGCCCCTTCCGAGCGCTGCGGCCGCCGGGAAGCGGAAAGGGGGGGGAGAGCTGACGTCAGCGGCTTTAACGTTCGGAGAGGCAAAGGGAGCCGGCGATTGGCCGCAGCGGCCGCGCTGCTGGGCGCTGATAGGCCCGGGGCCTGTGGGCGGGGCCAGCGCGGCCCGCGCGCGCTGGTTCGAACGGCGGGGCCTGGCCTGGCCGGGGAGGCGGCGGCAGGGGGACAGGGAGTGGGACCGTGCCCGTGCCCGTGCCCGTGCCGAGGCGTCATGGCGATGGACTGCGAGTTCCACCTGCCGCTCACCCGCGGCGATCTGCTGCGGAACAGCGGCCCTGGGCGCTACGTCGTGCAGGAGGTGATGTCCATCCGCGAGCTGCCGCCCGCCCTCACAGGTAACACCCCCCCCCCACCCCCAACTCCTCCGGTTCATGGCGGTGCCTGCGTCCCGACCCGCCCCTGCCTGTGTTTCCCTGCAGCCTTCCGCACCGCCTTCCGGGCGCGGGGCGTGCTGGCAGTGCTACAGCACTTCGACACCCTCTACAGTTTGCTGCAGTGAGTACAATGAATGAGACGGGAAAGGGGTGCGTGGCGTGGGGGGGGGGGGGGGGGGGGGGGGCGGGCACGGAGGGGCCGGGGCTTCTGGGCCCTCCCGCCTCTCCCCCCACACGTTTCCTCGCCCTG
>WBNH01001857.1:9771-43444 GCA_013401255.1 Urocolius indicus | reverse complement strand
TGCCCTCCATGGGTGCAGGGGCACAGCTGCATTCTCACCACGGCTTGCAGAGGGGTCTCTGGTCTGGTGCTCCTCCTTCCTTCCTTCCTTCCTTCTTCTTTGACTGTGGGGTCTGCGTGGTCACCTCCATGTTGTACCACTCTTACACCTTCCACCAAGCACTTCAAATTCCCATCCCTAAATAGTGATGGCAGAGGTGGCAGATTGGCCCAGCCGGGCCGGAGGTGGGTCTGAACCCAGGAGCCAGGGGAGAGTCCAGGTCTTCACTGCAACCCCCTCCCTCTGTTACCAAGTAAAAGCTGCTCCTTGCTAAACCATGACAGTACTAAAACTCGTTCTCTACCCTGGATAACCTAATCTAAGTCTTTTCCTTTCCACAAAGATTGGACCAGAAGTTTTCCAGAGATTCCTTCAGACCAAGGCTTTTCTAGAAATCTGTAATTTGTGTCTTTTAGTACATTCATATGTCTGCAGCAAAATAACTTTTCCTGAATCTCTAGGCCTTCCTGATAACTTTATGTTCTCCTTGTGTGCTAGGCCCTGCCTTTGACTCGGTTTCAACCTGTGGTGTCTCTTGCTGTTGGGCGTCTCAAGGACAAATCTGTGGTGGTAGTTAAAAATGCAATCCAGCTCCTGTCTGCATTTTTGTCCAACAATCCCTTCTCCTCCAAGGTAATTCTGGCTAGTATGGTGGAAATGCTGGATGTCTGTTTGCAGTCTGAATAGCTGCAGCGTTCTATACCCAAGGCAGCAGCTTTTCTGTGTCTTGTGGGAGGGATAACGCAGCCTTTGACTCTGCAAGGGAGAGCTTTCTGGGTTACCCAGGTTTATATCTCCCTTTCTTGGGCTCTCCCCTTGCTTGATGTAATTGGTAGGTATTCTGAAGGCCAGGAGGAATGTGTTCAATTGCGGAAAAAACTTGCAGTAGTTTGGTTTGAATCCACTGTGAGGTTTCTTTCTTTAGGATTAGACTTAGTCTTGCACAACATTCTACACAGAGGTGCAGCTCTTTGTATTTAGCTGCACCTTCTCCTGGGCTTCCAAGCCTCAGATTGGTAGGAATTAGCGGTTCCCATTCTAGGATGATGGTCAGTGTCTACTATTCATTCCAGTTTCATACAATAGGGTCTACTGAGGGGGTTGACAACTTAAAGTAGAGAGTGAGAGGGAAAGGAGAATTCTAGAATTTCAGAAAAAAAGGAGGATAAGTAACATGCTTTTTCTCTTCCTGGCATCTTCAGCTGAGCTGTACTGACTTGGCTGAGCCACTGAAAAAAGAGGTCCAGAAGCTGCAAGAAATGAGAGGCCGTAGCAGATCCACAGCAGGTAATTTCCTTTCTTCCTCTTTATATTTCCCAGGCCATGCAGGGGTTTATTTTCCCTCGTCTTAAATTTGCTCCCAGGCTCTGGTAGCTTTTGTCTCAGATCTTACTCATACAAGATGATCAGGGGACTGGAGCATCTTTCATATGAGGAAAGGCTGCGGGAACTGGGGCTGTTTTGTCTGGACAAGAGGAGACTGAGGGAAGATATTATTAATATTTACAATATCTAAATGGTGGGTGTCAGGAGGATGGGACATCCCCTTTTTCTATGGTAGCTAGCAACAGGACAAGGGGTAATGGGATGAAGCTGGAACACAAAAAGAAAAGAAAAAAGCTATTTTACTGCAAGGGTGACGGAGCAGTGGCACAGGCTGCCCAGAGGGAGTGTGGAGTCTCCTTCCTTGGAGGTCTTCAAGACCCACCTGGACATGTTCCTATGCCATTTGATCTAGGTGAACCTGCTTCTGCAGGAGGGTTGGACTTGATAATCTCTAGAGGTCCCTTCCAACCCTGCCATTCTATGATTCTAAGACGATGAAGCCAGATAACTGGGATTAAACTCACAGCAGGTTTTTATACAGTGGTATTATAAAAGGACTGTATCAATATCCATATCTAGATCAGCAGCTCATTTGGCTAAATATTCTGTTTTCAGTGTAAGAACTCAAAATACCTATTCAAGTTCTCCCATGTTTCCATTTTCAACCAATCAGGGGCTATTGGAGGCATAATTTTGGTCAGATACTAATTTAAACTTGATCAGCCTCAGACTTGGTGCTGCCCACAAAACAATAAATATCAAATGATGGTTCTCTCTTGCCCATTATGTTTGAATTTGTTTTGTTTTGTTTTTCCCAAGTGTTTTTTTTTTACGCAAAGAGTTCTTGTCTATTCTTACTGCATGCTGGGTGGGATCAGCAATGAGGATGGTGGCTGCCTGAGGAGAAAGAAAAAAAAGAATTCCTAAGTTCCAAATTAGTTTCTTTCCCTATTTGTCATTAAAGTCTCTATATTTTTCATTCCCTCTATTTGTTTGGTTTTTTTCCCATAGCTGCTGTTATCACCCCAGAGGAAGAATGGGAAGCAATGCTGCCAGAAGTTAAAGCTGCCACACAGCAGCTCTTTCAATCACCACAGGAAGGCGAAGAGGAGATGCTGGAAGTTGAGGAAACAGTGGAGAGTACATTGGAGCAAATCACTGGCCTGCTGAGGAAGCTGAATTACAAGTAAGAAGGCTCTGTAGTTTGTGAGGGTATTTATCCCAAGGGATGTGCTGGGCTCTTGTTCTCTCTACAAGAAAGGTTTGAGTTCCAGGTTAGAGGGTTGATTAATGAACATCGCTCTATAGGAAGAGATTTGCGTGGCCATCCAGCTTAAGATGCTGGCAGAAGCTGTTTCCCCAGGTGTTACAGGCACAGCTGGATGGATTCTCTTATGTTCTTCCCTAAGGGGTTGCTGATGTTCTTCTATTTGGCAATGTCATTGTCCAGGAGCGCAGCTCACCTTACACAGAAGGCCCTGTGTCGCTTCCAGGGGAAGGAGCCCTTCACTGGCATCACGGAGGAGAACGAGGAGGCAGCAATCCTGGGTGTTCTGAAGAGACTTTACACAGGTAACTACTTCAAATCACCTGTCTCTAAGTCCAAGCTGATGCCAGAGCTAGACTAAAACCCTCTGGAATACCCTGTCCCTCCTTCTGACCTCTCTGCCTCAGTCTATGTGTACCTGACAGCTCACAGAGCTGCACTACTTCTGTGTCATTTGCTCGTCTAGTGGCCTGGCATTGTGGCCAGATCACACTGGTTCTGTTATTTCATTTCTGGTTGGAACAGTTTGTTGTTCACAACAGAAGTGCATTTCTGATGCTTTAACTTAAATCATATCTGCTGAGGGGAGTGAAGCCAGTGTTGTCTACTCACAGCCTCCTGTCCTGTCTGAATTTGTCAGGAGTTCTGCTTCCTGAACAGGTGGTGGCACATAACGCTTACACTGAGCAGCATTGGCTGAGTATCTGGTTCAAGTGAAGTCTTGCTTATCTGGGTCTTGAGCCTTTGGGCATATTTTTTAAAACTTCACATACTTGGTGTTTGGTTAGGAAACTTTATTCTGAAACAATCTCCTTGAGCTCATTTCCATGAAAAGTCTATTGTCCAAGAATCTTAACTTTGTCAACTCTCTACGCTTGCAAAACCTTTGCTAGGGAGTTTTAGTGTTTGCCTTCTCCCTACTCTGCTCTGATTCCCTTTCCAGGCCTCATCCATCTTTGGGAAGCTGTCAAGTTCAGATTAACTACTTCAGGATTGTAATGGTGTTTACTCTAACTGGACCATGCCTTTCTCAGCCTCTGTATTAAGCTGACATTTCTGTGCCATGTCACATTGTAATACTGGAACTCGCTCTACAGCATGCTGAAATTGTTATCTTTGTGGTTGAATCTTACAGCAAAATTTGGATTTTTGTCTCCTGGCTCTTGGAAGGTGTCCCTATAGGGTGGAGAGAGAAAGATTTAAATACCCTGAACTGTGCCTGTTTCTCTTGTGCTTTCAATACTGCTCACAAACAAGTGTTGGTGCTGTGCAGGGTCGTGCCCGGATGAGAACAGTGAGGATCCTCCAGCTATCAACGGTAGTCTTAGGACCGATGAAGTTGTACCAGAAGAGCAGCTTCAATCAGGGCTGGCCAAACAGGAGATGTTGGTGCAATACCTGCAAGATGCTTACAATTTCTCAATGAAGATCACAGAAGCCCTGAGCCTCATCAGCAAGTTGATGTACGAAAACTGTGTCTCAGGTGCGTGAAATAGCTATGAGGCCCTTTCTCCCCTTGTGTTTTCCCCCTTGCTGGAGAGGAGCCGTGAGAGTGGTGGGACTCCAGAGGAAGGGGAAAAGGTTAGAGGTGCTACTCTTCACTGAGCAGATGTCAGAGGTGCTTCCAGGGGGTCAGAAAAACAAGCAGCATCTAAATAGGTGCTGTGAAGGGGTTGTGTTAGAGCATGAACAGGCTTTTTAAGAATCAATTTTTTAAATATCAAGGTTGAAAATTTGTTTAAGAGCCAGCTGACCAAAATGATTTGACTTGTGGAAGCTCCTCCTGTGGGAGAGGATGCGCAGTCATCGTTTCAGACAAGGTTCTCCCAAAGTAAGAATAGCCAGTGAAGCTGGATTCTGTTACCTGCTCAGTCCTTCAAGTGTTACTCTGGATATGTGAGAGGAACCAAGCAGCTTGTCTCATCCAACTCACCTTTCCTTAGCTCAAAGTGATCTCAATGAAGTTCTATGGCCTGATCATCTTTAGGGCTGTAGTGAAAGGTGGTGATGAGCAGGCCTTTGAGTTAATTCAGCTATTCATATTTAATATTGAAACTACTACTGTAACCAGTTAGACTTTTTAAGTGCCTGTCATGAAACAGCATGAGGCTAAATCCAACCAAAGGGGCTGGGGCATAGAGAGGGAGAATTCTCTCCTCTCCATCCTCCTTGGCACATCCACTTGCCAACCACCCACATGGTGCTGGAGTACAGCAGGGGCTGAGCATTGCAGTGCCTTGGCACTTTAAGCCTTCATCTTCATCAAGAACTCATACCTTACCCATGATGAGCGTTTGGGCTTCCATACTGAGGTCTGGATATTGTTACCTGTTTGCACACACCAAAGTGAGCTCTTGACTTCAGTGTCTTTACAGGTCATTTGAAGTTCAAAGCTGAGAGGATACCTCTCAGCTGACACAAAACCACCTGGGTTTTGGTTTATGTTTTCATTGTGGCTGGACAGATTTTACTAACGTTCCACCTTCCTGTTGTCTGATGGTGTAGTATACAAAAAGCAAGTTGAGTGTCTGGACAGCTGTGACAGTTTGAGACACTGTCTCTGTTTGGAGACAGTATGGGAAGATTTAATGTTACTTTATCTGTTGTAAATATGTCTCTTCTAGTGTGATTGGAGGCAAGGAAAGCATCTCCGGCTTGTCTGATGGGGGATGTTTATTCAGATTTATAAGTTGGGGCTTATACTGGTGTAAGCTCCCACTTAATCAGAGGCCAGACTCTGAACCAGCCCCTCTAGTCATTACTATGTCTCTCTGGTGAATGCTTTCCAAATTAATGGGGTATTTTTCTTGTCTTATGGGCAGTATGTTTCAGGAGTAGACAAGCTGGAATCAAATACATTTTTTTCTTACCCTATTTATGCATCAAATAGTTGCTCTGGTTACATTGCTGCACTGGGACTGTGATTTAGCTGTTCTTGTCTGCTGTAACCGTGAGATTATTTCTTTTCCAAAACCATTGTTTCCTAGTATAAAGTTTTGTTCTTTCTCAAACATCTCAAACTGTCTCTGCTAAATGTATCAATTAGATTTAGCCCTAATATTGTTAACCTGTGTCAGTTTCCTTCAGGACATCTACATCTCTCTGCTAGTGACCCCATTCTGACTTGAGCCCTCTGCCAGACAGCAGCAGTGATCTTAGATGCTGATAGATCAGCAGCCTGTGAATTTCTGTTAATGGCCTCTAATGGGGATTAGGAAAGAACTGCACTAACTCAACTGTTGTTCCCTCTGCAGTGGTGCAGGAGGCCATTGATTTCTTTGTGACAGTCTCCAAATTTGGTGTGCCCCAGGCACTGCTTGGAGTCCGAAGGATGCTCCCCCTCATATGGTCGAAAGAACCTGCTATTAAGGAGGCCGTGCTGAACGCCTACAGGCAGCTCTACCTGAGCTCCAGCAGGGATTCTGAGAGGTATGACCCTTCCTGATCAGAAGCATTTATAATTCTCTGTCCCCATCACACCTCCTTTCCCTGTTTCTTCTTTTGGGGAGATATTGGGAACAGGGGCATGGACAGGAAGAGGAAAATTAATGTGGCAAAAACAGCACATGAGACCTATGGAAGGACAAAGTACTGCAGCAGTTGACCTGGGTTTCCTCTCTACATGATAGGGAACAAAGGGTTTCAGTTACAAATGTTCATCCTGGCATCAGAGCTCTTCATTGGCAACAATTTATTTTTTATATAGCTATTTCAACCGCTTTGGGTGTCAGCTGATGTGGAGTCGTGGTATGTCAGACTTACGGAGCCATCCTGTGTCCAAAAGTCTTGCATACTTCACCCTCTGTGAGCAAAGTTGTTGCCCAGTGTCTCTTTCTCCCATTTTGAGGTTTTTGTTGCTGCAGTCACTCATCCCATTGGGATAATAAGAGGAATGTTGTACAGTGTGAGCTAAAGTTGAAACCATCTTGCTGTTTCCACAGCTCAGGATTTTGCTGCAGAGTCACATGTGCCGTGGCCTTATCTGAGTGTAGCATTCTGTTTCTGATGTACACAACACATTCTTTAGTGTTTACTGGTCTTCTTACTGTCAGTTGTGTCCTTGATTTTTCAGTATACACCCTTTCTTTATCCCACAGACTACACAAGGTTTGTTATTATTGTTTGGGTACTTTCACACATATTGCTGTATTTCATTCAGACTAATCTTAAATCTTTTTGTAACAAATATCTGCAGGTGGCAGATAAGAGAATGTCAATAGTCTTTGCTGATCCTTACTGAGGATTTGGGGCTGGGACCTGGGTACTGCTTGCATCCTTATTTCTTCCACACTTAGGAGGGAGCTGTGTCTTCTCTCTACTGTGGCACTTCTTATCATTTTCCCACATGTAAATCATATTGGATACACACACACTAAGATAAGTGTGATCCCTGGTGAGATGCACCACTTCTCACCCTCATTTGTAGCATCAAGGCAATAAAAAGCATTCACTGCTGCTTATTTCTTCTTGGCGGTGTTGCCTGGAGATGACTCTTCTGCAGTTTGAGCTCTGTTCCTAGAGAGATTTGCAGTTTCTTATGCTCTAGGGAACTCAACTTGTGGTTGAGAGCAAACTGGAAGTGGTTGCTGAGTTCCTGTTGTCTTTGAATGCTGGGAGGAGCAGCAGTGCAGGAGGCAGTGTACTTGAGCTTGTGTCATGCCCACTGGCACTTAAGCTGTGTTCACAACAGGGACAGAGAAGTCTTGTAAACTATATTAGAATAAAAGTAGAGTCCACTGAGGTCTCTCAGTTGTCTGCCTGCAGGGCACAGCCTCCCTTTAGTTTAACTTCCCTCCTGTTTTCCCCATTGGCTGAGGTACTCCGAAAGTACAGACTTCCCTGTCTGCTCTAATCCGTACTGCCTCCCTTCTCCAATCTTACATCCTATTCCTCATTATCTCCAACTTTATGCTGCCCAGGCTGGAGAAGTTAATATGTATAAACCTATTAAGCATGTGTATTAGACTCAACCTAACTTCAAGAAACGCTAGAGGTGAAAAGTATCTACTTTGTCAATGTTTTGTCTCACCTACCCCCTGTTGTTAAATAGGTCTTGAAACCCCTCTGTTACACTGTATTGTTCTGCAAATTTCTGCCACTTCCCGAAGTTGTATGTTTCTGCAAAGCCCAAATGAGGCCTGCTGAACCACCTAGTTTCAAAGCTCAGCCGAGGCCTCCTAAGCTACATTGTTCACCTCTTTATTTGTAAAGACACCCTCATCCATTTTCCTACCGGTGCAGATCAGTTCTGTTATCTAATTGATGTCCAGAGGGCTCTGAATAGGAGAGTAATTGTGATGGCTCCTTTTTCTTTACCTATTTATTTATTTATTTCTCTCTTTTCCAAGGGCCAATGCCCAGGGCTTGGTGCATTCTCTCTCTCTCATCATGGTGGATGCATCACTGGGAACCATACAGTGCTTAGAAGAAATAGTGAGTACCTGCCTTACCTGCGTTTGAATTGTATTTGTGATCTTCGATGTCCGTTACATTAAAATGGTAGTCATTGCAGTTAATGTCTTTGCTTGTTTGAAGGCCATCCTCCTCTGCCTCCCCATCCTTGTTTCATTGCATTTCTTTTCCAGCTCTCAGAGTTCATGCAGAAGGATGAAATAAAGCCTGCTGTGATCCAGCTGCTTTGGGAGCAATTCACCGAGAAGACCCCGTGCTCTCCCCTCGAACGCCGCGCTGCTGTGATGCTGCTGGGGATGATGGCACAGTGAGTCCAGGGCCTGGGCCCCTCCTGCCCACGCCCATAGTGGGATGGGCAGGGAGTCAGTTTGTGTCAAAGACCTGTGGGCATCGCCTCAGGTGAATGGTTTGTTTTGCAGCTTCAGAAACAGTAACCTGGTCTCATGCGGTAACGAAGCCTTGAATCAAACATAGTTGTGCGGGGTCCCGCCAGCACGGTCTCTGAATATGACAACCTGACTGTCTTTGTGTTCTGAATGTCCATCCCTTCTCAGAGCTTACGCTGTCACAGCTCTACAGTTTTACCCATGTTTGGATAAGAGCAGTGAGAAGCTGCTGACTAGAGATGTCTGGAGTCTGTACCACAGAGAGGAAATGAATCCACTTCCCTTTCTGGAGGCAAAAGAAGAGTGTAATTGAACTGTGAGGTTGTCATTTCCTCAGTTTCCCAGCCCGGCAACCCTTTGGCATTTAACTTACCTGCAGATTTCTTCTTGCTTTTCCTACTTCAGTCCTTCATCAGTCAGAAGTAGGCCTGCAAAATGATGATCATAAAGTTCTTTGCTCTACCCTTGGAGCCATTTCGGGAGCTTACAGACAGTTTACAACTGGAGTTTTAGATATTCCTTCCAAGGTACTTCTACCACCTCATCCCATGTGCTTGTGACAGAATTGTAGACATCATCTCAAAATTAAGATTCTTCCCCAGAATTGGGGGATTTAAAGAAAACTGTAGGTTTCTGGGGTATTCCCTGGAGAACCTGTGTTGAGTCCATGAGTATGTGATGTGTGAAAAGAACAGCATTGCCTTCTTCACAAATCCACTAAGGAAGGCAATGTTGCTTTTGTCCCATAGATGCCTATTATAAACTTTTCAGATTCACTTTTAAAATAAGTTAGATTCTGAATTTGCCTTCTTCACACAATTAATTTTTTATTGCTCAGATCGGACCTGGTCTCCTTGTCACAGGTAGAAAGAGAAGGGGAGTGTGGGCATGGGGTTTGGGTTTTTTTGTTGTTTACTACAGCAGGGGAGAAAGTGGCACATGTCACCAGTACTGAGAAAGTGTGGGCTGGATAATCAGGTAGTGAGGTGGATCGTGAACTGGTTGAAGGGAAGAAGGCAGAGTGTCGTGATCAATGGGGCAGGATCTAGTTGGAAGCCTGTGTCTAATGGAGTCCCTCAGGGGTCAGTGCCGGGACTGGTACTATTCAATATATTCATTAATGACCTTGATGAGGGAACAGAGGGCACTGTCAGCAAGTTTGCTGATGATACTAAACTGGAGGGAGTGGCTGACACCCCAGAAGGCTGTGCTGTCATTCAACCAGACCTGGACAGGCTGGAGAGTTGGGCAGAGAGAAATCTAATGAAATTCAACAAGGGCAGGTCTTCCATCTGGGAAAGAATAACCCCATGTACCAGTACAGGATGGGGAATGGACATTTAGTAGTGTGGGGGAAAGGGACCTGGGGGTCCTGATGAACAGCAGGATGAGCATGAGCCAGCAATGTGCCCTCTTGGCCAAGAAGGCCAATGGCATCCTGGGCTGTATCAGAAGGTGTGTGGGCAGTAGATCAAGAGATGTTCTCCTCTCCCTCTACTCTGCCCTCATGAGGCTGCATCTGGAATACTGTGTCCAGTTCTGGGCCCCTCAGTTCAAGAAGGACAGGGAGCTGCTGGAGAAAGTTTGGTGCAAGGCCACCACAGTGATGAGAGGAGTGGAGCATCTTCCTTGTGATGAAAGGCTGAGGGAGCTGGGGCTCTTTAGCTTGCAGAAGAGGAGACTGAGGGGTGATCTCATTCATGTTTACAAATACATAAAAGGTGGGTGTCAGGAGGATGGAGCCAGGCTCTTCTCAGTGATATCCAATGACAGGGCAACAGGTATAAGCTGGAACATAAGAGGTTCCAAAGAAATACAAGGAAGAATTTATTAACTGTTCAGGTGAGGAAGCACTGGCACAGGCTGCCCAGATGGGTTGTTGAGTCTCCTTTTCTGGAGACGTTCAAAACCCACCTGGACAAGTTCCTGTGTGAGCTCCTCTAGGTGCTCCTGCTCTGGCAGGGGGTTGGACTAGATCATCTTTCGAGATCCCTTCCAGCCCTTGAGATTCTGTGATTATGTGAGCTGCTGCACTTTTTGCAACATTTTTCTTTGTCTTAACCTTTTAAGTTCTGCTCTTTTCTGATAAGAAAGAAGAGTAAAGAATCTTTCTTTACCAAGGGACACTGTGCCCACTGTTGTTCACTTTGGAGAAACTCATCTTTTAGTGGAGTGTGGATTACATTGGCTTCTGTGGAGTATTGCTTGCTGCTCCTATAGCTGTGTATCTTGAGTCATTGGGTAGATTTTATTTTTCACCTTATTACTCAAGCCACAGATTTCCACAAGGCACGAGGATTATTTCTTTTAGTTAGCCTTACTTCTGTAAACTTTCAGCAGCAATTTGTGTAATACCTCCATCCCTTCCATCCCACAGAGGAAAGCCAGAGATCATAGGTAGCAACTTGGACGTCTTGGTGACAGTAGGGCTGTCTGAGAACGTATGTGAGGACTATCGCCTGGCTCAAGAAGTATGCAATGCCATCTCCAAACTTGCCAGTAGCCCTAAGGTAAGATTTGGTTTGTTCTTGAGGTCATCCAGAAACAAAGAAGTGGGGGGAAATTATTTATATTGAGAAGACAGAGAAGTGATTTAAATTTTTACCAGTTTGGAAATTAAGCAGGTTGAGACCATTCAGCAGCACTGTCTGAAAGCTCAGCACACATCAGTGAACATGTCATAAAAGAATTTCCATTAGGCAACTGGATGAACTCAATTAATAAAGAGTTCAGTGCACAGGAAAATCTGTTTTCCTTTCAGCTCTCAGCCTCAGACTCCCAGTTCTAAACTGATTTGTGTTTCCTCAACCATGAAGCCCTTTCCTCTACTAATGTTTTCTGGTGTTATGATTCTTTTACCCTCCCCATTAACCGATATTTGGGAACTGTCAGCTGTACAGCTGAATGGAAAACCATGAAAGGTTTAAAAACCTGTCCACGTTCTACTTACATTATGGCTTCTTGGTCTGGGGAACAACTTATACTTTTTTTTTATGCACTTGCCAAAAAAAACCTTTCTGGTTTGTTTGGGTTTTTTTTTTACTCAATCATTTAGGGCATTTTGGTTCAGGAGTTCCAGCGTAAAAGCAGCGTTCCTTCACACAGCACTGCTCTTCTGTGTTTGCCCCTTCCACTTGGGGTCATTACTGTAGGACCTGAATTAATGTTTATGACAACATTCTTAAATGCTCTGAAGACAGTTGTCATTCAATTTTAAGTTGATTTAACTCTTCGGTTCAGTTTGTATGTGGAAAGAATCTGAACTGTAATATTTGAATGACACTGGTAGCTCTTCTTCCCCCTGGCCTTAGATATTCAGTACAGAGTAGGATTGTAGTAAATTGAGAAATTTTGTTCCCAGCTACTGAAAGCTTGTTTTGGACAAGTGTGTTTTGATCAAGCAGCCACAGATATGCTGGGATATCTTGGGCATGGTCATACTTGGTTTAGTCATTCTCTGGGTTATCTTATTCTCAAAACCTTGTGGTTCTGGAGGACCCCTGGGAAAGGGCAATTAGCTGACTTGCTGTTGGTAACTCTGAAGATGCTCTAAAAGTTTTCCTCTTCCTTCCTCGTGGATAATGATTAAATAATGCTTGATGGAAAGAGATTTTGTTTTAAGGTGAAGTAGTGAAATTTTCTGGGTTAGCCTGGGATCATAATTTGGCCAAGCTTTAAATCCACCCAGTGCTGCCACCGTGCCTTCAAAAGTGACAGTAACGTCCCTGCTGTGTGTTTAGTTGCAGTTCAGCAGTACCAGACATCCCTGCCATGGGCTTAGCGTGTGCACACAGCATTGCGTGATTGCATTGATTAGCATTGGGCACACAGCAAGGTTAAGTACCAGGAAGGGCACAGGAGGATCTCTTACCTGGGAGGAGTAACTCATCTGTTCTCTCTGCAGCCAGCACTGGGGAAGAACAAGCCACCTTTTCGGCTGCCACAAAACCACATGCTCTTTGGTTGCCTGAGTGAGACTGTGAGTAAAGGTGAGCTCAAGTCAACAGTAGGTTTGTGGGAGATGAAGCTGGGCTGTGAGACCACCTGTGCCGTTGCTGGATACGTTTGGTACATTATTCCCTCTTCTCATCAGGCTTTGCCCAGCCAAGTGGTCACTGGATCCCCTTCATGGAGGCAGCAGTAAAGCTCATCTACCAACTAGCAGAAGGGGCAGAGGAGATATGCGCTCACATCCTGCAGGCATGCAGTCAGCAAGCTCTGGAAAAGCTGCAGGAGGCTGATGAGCAAAAAGACGGTGAGGAAAAAAGTTTGTGAAGGAAATCTGTACTAGTGATTTCTAATGCTGAGATCGGGTGGCCTGGAGTAACTGCAGGAGGAGAACAGAACTGAGGGGCTAGTGGAGGTGTTGGAGTGGAAGGGTGTGAGCGCAGTGAAGGAGTATGTGGAATGTGGAGATGGGTGAGACTTGCCAGTAACTGATGGGGGAAGAAACCTAGATCAACACAGAACCATAGTCATTTTTCTCCACTAGATCCAGAGGCTTCTGCCAGCAGAGTCTCTGATGGTGCTTGCAGTCTCCCCACGTTCCTGCTGATGCACCTGGTGTCCCTCGTGGGACAGGTGGCCCTGCAGGAGGTGGTGTATTTGGAAGTGTCAGTGAGTGCAGAGCTCCGCAGACGCCGCATCCTGGGGGAAGAGCAGAGCGCCAAGAAGCGTTCTGACAACAGCATGAAGAAACAGAGACCCCGGGTGAGAAACAAAGTTACCTTTTTGTCTTCTGGGCAGCACTTTTAGAGTCCCAGCTACTGCTACAGCAAACTTACAGAGGATACAGTCCCAAGGATCCAGAAGGCCCTATAGATACTGCATGCTTTAGGAATGGAAATGGACGTGTGTTGGTCAGGATTGACAGGGAGAGCTCGGATCCTTTAGCAACCCTGTTCAATAAAGCTCTCACACTGTGTTGGGGTTTTGAAGAGGCAGAGGGGAAGGAATGAAGGGTGAAGTCCTGGCCATGCTTATCTTCCTGCTACAGGCAAACATTTCGTTTCCTCTCATCGCCTCTATTCTTACCGGTACAATCTTGTGCAATTGCTGCTGGTGGTGAAGAACACCCATTTGTTCCCTGAGTTTTGCAAAAGGGCTTCTGGAGCCTTAGTCCCTCGGGTCCGACAGTCCTGTCCTCTCTCAGGTGGTGCTGATGAAAGTTTAATAGTAGCCTTCTTAAGGGAAACTGTATGAGAGAAATACCCTGTTTGGTTAGGTCTACCTCACAACATTTTGTAGAGTGTAGTGAGGCTGACTTTCTTGGGTAAGAATAGAGAAAAATGTTGTTTGTCCTCAGGTATCCTGTCTATATTAGATGCCTATACTGTGATGTCCAGATAAATTTGTAGCTAATTTCCTGATCCACCCTGCTTATTGGTGTCACTATCATTTCCTACACAGCAGGGAGGGTACTATGAGGTCTTTCCAAGAAGCAATAGTTGGATTTGCCCCCCATGGAATGCTCATGCCTCTCTTCTTCCTTTGTGTTGTTTTTGCCTTGCCATAAGGTTGCCTATAATCTTGCTTACAAAGCCAGTAATTCAAAAGCCACTTTGAACTTCTTGCTTTTAGGGTTTGCACATCACTTAAGTTGTGCTGGGCTCGGGCATTGAGGCCCAGATATGCCCTATGTCTGCCTCAGCTTCAGTAGCTTAGGTTTTCTTTTCATTGGTGTTCTGTAGCACTTGGACCAGCAAATTCTAGACTACCCTTCACAGCTTCTGCTCTCGGGGAAAGCTGGGTTATAAAATTAGTTCAGTCTGTTGTTATCAGCTCTAGTCACGATGCTGGTAACATGCATGCACCTCTCACGTCAGAGAAGAGTGCTTCCTGAAGGAAAGGGTTACTGCTGCCTGTCATCTTTTTTAGAGTCTCCCTTTCTGCACAGAGCACAGGAAATGAGACTACTATGGATGAGGAGCTGGGCCTGGTGGGAGCCTCAGCTGACGACACTGAGGCTGAGCTCATCCGCAGAATCTGTGAAACAGAACTTCTGGATGGTAAGTGTGGCTGAGGAACGCTGGCTCCATCTGCCTGCCTGACAGAAACAGGTAACGTGGGGAACAGATCCAGAAAGAGAAAGGCTGTTTTCTTTTAGAAGGAACCAGTGTCAGTTTTTGTGTAGGCTGTCTGTTATTTTGCTCTGCTTCACTGGAGGTGTTTTTTCAATGGTGAAAGTGAATCAGTCAGCTTCTATAATTTGCAGAGAGTTCTGGGATAAATGGAGTAATTGCTCTTCAAGAGGAATGCACAGACACACTCTCATGCTTGCTGTCTTCATCCCCACTCCAGGAAATCACCTGTTCTCTGCCTTTGTGCCACTGGTGCTCAAGATCTGCAACAACCCCGGGATCTACAGTGATTCGGCGCTCTCAGCTGCTGCAGCTCTGGCTCTTGGCAAGATCTGTATGATCAGGTAACGCCTCGCTGTACCCATGTGCTCTTCCCAGCCTTCCTTGTACTAAAGCACAAGCAAACATTGCAACTCCTTTCCTGTGGAGAGAACAAACTCAAAAGAGCCTTCATAGATTTTAATTTGGGGGGGGAGGGGGCATGGAATGTGTGTCTGTCTGATCTCTGAGAGATGGGATTTTGGTATCTGTTTTCTTCTCTCTACCCTGTCTCGTCAGCTCCGAGTTCTGCGACTCCCACTTGCGCCTGCTGTTCACTATGATGGAGAAGTCTGCTCTGCCCGTTGTGAGATCCAACCTCATCCTTGCAGCAGGAGACCTGGCCATCCGTTTCCCCAACCAGGTGGAGCCTTGGACATCGCACCTCTATGCCAGGTAATGCTACACTTGTGGCTGGGAGATGGGAGGTGATGGGGAAGGGTGACACTGCACCTCCGGAAGGTGAGAATGGGCCAGGAAAAATAATTTGAAGGTGTCAGTGTAGGGAGACGACAGTCCTGGGCTGTGGAGTGGGCTGTGATGGGTACCTCTAAGTTAGAGGTACTCCCTCAGCTGCTCTGTGTGGTAACTGTGTGGTTTTTTGTCAGGCTACGAGACCCCTGCCAAAGCGTCAGGCAGACGGCTGGGCTGGTGATGACTCACCTCATCCTCAAAGACATGGTGAAGGTGAAGGGCCAAGTGAGTGAAATGGCAACTCTGCTTGTAGACCCAGAGGAGGCAATCGTGGGAGTGGCTCAGAACTTCTTCAGTGAACTCTCCAACAAGGCAAGTGGATGCTCAGGACCGTGAGAGGCGGGAAGGGCTGGTGCAGGCTGAGTCAACGACACGAGAGCTGAATCCTAGAGAAGATGTGTTAGTGCTGTAGAGCAGCTGTCTCTGTTGCCTAAATGAGAGTAGGTAAAGGAAATCTCACATGACGAGTTTTGTTTCAGCCCTGAAGCTGCTGTATCTCATGTCATGCGTTCACATCAGAAGACAGGGTCCATACCAGTGCCTTGTCCCTTTGCTTTCTTGTGTATGCCTACCACAGGGTTGGGAAGAGTTTTCTGCCACTTACCTTTAGGACTTCCAGCTGAGTTTACTGATCCCATGGCTCAGGCATGCACCAAGTCTGAAACTTTTCCAAGTTGTTCTTGGCTGTGTGCTATTGTGACGCTTAAATTGACGTGGCTGCAGCCCAAGAACAGTAGCAGTGTTACCCCCATACTCTGTTCATGGCACAGGAAGGCTGCTGCAGGCCCTTGAGAGTTTGAGATTTACTGCCTGGGAAGCTGCTATAGTACTGGTGCTGTATTATTTTGGCTTACTCTGTTAAAAGCAGAGCCAACCTGACTCCCATGACTTTCTGTCTTTGCATTGGCTGTGACAAAGCCGTGTGTGAGAGCAGTGGGAAAGGGAATTCCCAAAGTGAATTGGGCCTTTTCAGGCAAGACAGGAGGCAGTTTCTTGAGCTGAACTGCTATGTAAGTTTCCTTTATCTGGAAGCTTTTCTTGTTGAGTTGTGACAAGGTTGGAAAGCAAAGCAACCACATCCAAGTTTGTCAAAGAGCAGAGCTGTCGCAAACCAAGGGTTGTAGTTTTTCTTAGCTTGTTGGTTGATTTCTCTCTTAGCTTCAGACAAGTAATCCTGGATAGGTTTGGCTGGCTGTGTACAGCTCACTTCAAAAAGCAGATGTTTCAGAGGTGGGGAGAAAGGAGCAAATTGAAGTGGGCAGCTTATCTGGCTTGATTCGAGCTGTCCTTCCTAATTCTGTACCTCATGAAGAACTTTGTATTCTGCACAGGGTAATGCCATCTATAACCTGCTTCCAGACATCATCAGTCACCTCTCAGATCCTGACAGCGGCATCAAGGAGGAATCCTTCCACAATGTCATGAGGTATCCTGGGGTTAAAGAAATCTCTTTTGGGCAGGGCTATGTTTGTGCAAAGTGGGTGCCAGAGCCTTGGAAGGAAAAATTACAGTGACACATACAGAATGCTTTTTCAGTCATTCTCCTTGATCTGACTTTTTCAGTCTGCATCTGGAATGGAGTCATGCTGAGAGGAATCGATTCTTAAAGCCACATAGTTGGGAACAAGGAGGGACTCCACACAGAATTTCCACTAGCTCCTTCAGAATGACTTTTCCCCTAGAAAAGGAACAGAGTTGGTTTTGTGCACTGAAACGTGGATATGCAATGTTAGGGGAACCCAACAGACTGTACAGACTCTGCTGCCTTTGGTGGCCTACTGGATTTTTGTAAGCAAATTTAGTAGAGCTGTAGTTAAAGTAACAGGTTTGAGTCTGAGGCTTTGAGGTTTTTTGCTGTTGTTTCATTTTTTATTGTTTGTTTTTAAGAAAGCCACAGTGTAGAGACTTCACTGTGAGGGTGATGGAGCATTGGCACAGGCTGCCCAGATGGGTTGTTGAGTCTCTTTCTCTTGAGACATTTAAAACCCACCTGGACAAGTTCCTGTGTGGCCCTGCTCTGGCACGGGGAGTGGACTAGATGATCTTTCGAGGTCCCTTCCAACCCTTAAGATTCTGTGATATTGGAATGTTTCAATCAAAGAGTATTAGTTGCTGATAGAAAGCACAAAGCATGTCTTCAGTGGTATAGTACAGAAATGTTCTGCTCACATCTGAAACTTAACCACATGGAGTTTTTTTCTGAGTTGCCTGAATCCCCGTGGTTTCCAGAGGGGACTATCAGACAAAAGTATTGCTGTTGCTGAAGAAAAGAACATTTAAATCTCCATTTTCAATTAGTCTTTCTGTCCATGAGAATCCAGTGCATTTAGGAAGAAGAACTGAATTTTGGCTAGGTAGGAATTGCAAGGCACAGAAAAGGTCTATTAGTGAGGCTGAAACTGAGACTGAATTTATGGCTGCAAAAGTAAATAGATGTTTTGCTTCAACTTTTGGTAAGGAAGGTGATGTGAAATAATAGGAAATGCAGGATGTGGCTACTGATGGCACGTATAGAAGGGGAAGTTAGTGTCTGAAGTAGAAGCAAACCATCACAGAGAGACAAGAAGGTGCCATATATAAAAAGAATGGGACATAATTTTGGAACTTTCAGTACAATTTGTAATAAATGTCAAACTGGAGGTGTTGCCACAGACCTAGAGAATAATAAGTGTAGCACTCGTATTGAAGTGTGATTAGCACGGTTAAAACAGTTATGGACGGACTTTTCTGACTCCCAGTGACATGCAGGGAGAGAATTGGAAGTGCCTGCTGAGTAAAAGAAAAGGCAATATTGATTTAACAAAGTAGACAGGTGTCAAATTAGCTTTAAAGTAATTAATTTTAAAGAAAACCCGATCATCAGTTAGCTCACTACATCATACACCTTAAACAGGGAAAAAGGGAACAGTAGTTGGAGCTGAACTATTTCCCCATGTAGCACTAAGCAAAGTGCTTATGTTGTGGAGAGAATCCAGCTTAACTTGGAAACTGTGGTGGACAAAAGCACAGGCTAGGAAGGAAGCAGTGGCTTATGCTCCAGGGACACTTGCCAAACTGGAGAATAGGGAGGAATAAAAATAATAGGGGTAGTGGGGGAAGCATCACTGTTAAAGGACTAACTTGTGGAGAATGAGAGGGTTACAGTAGTAACCAAGCTGAAAACTAGCATAAGGATTAGTGTTTAGAAATTGTTTCAACCTCTGCTGTAAAGCTGTGGTTAAAGTTACAGATGTATTCCTCTTGCTGTTTAGCAGTGCAGTTCTTTCTGGTTTACGTATAGGGAAGCATTGGTAGTGCCAGTGAGACCTTGCTTGGAATGCTGCCATGGTTCTGGTCACTTAAAGATAAATTGATGATGGAAAGGGAGGCCTGTGGAGGATACAGTCTCTTTTCTGTATCTGAGAAAAAAACCTTGGTGTGGGGATTGTAGACACAATGAAAACTACAAAAAAAGTTGTGCTTAGAACAGTTATATCAAGGCCAGTGGCAACCTGACCGAGTTTAACAGAAATGTTGGTACAAGAAAAAGAGGCCAGAAGGACCTCTTTAATAAATAGAAGTTATTCAGTGAGTTCTGTGAAAACATGGAATCATAGAATGGCAGGGTTGGAAGGGACCTCTAGAGATCATCTAGTCCAACTCCCCTGCCAAAGCAAGTTCCCCTTGATCAAGTCACTCAGGAATGTGTCCAGGCAGGTCTTGAAGACCTCCAAGGAAGGAGACTCCACAACCCCTCTGGGCAGCCTGTGCCAGGGCTCCCTCACCTGAACAGTAANTCTGCTTGATGCATCCCAGGATGCCATTGGCCTTCTTGGCCACGAGGGCACATTGGCTGGCTCATGCTTAGTTTATTATCAACCAGCACTCCCAGGTCTCTCTCTGCAGAGCTGCTCTCCAGCAGTTTGACTCCCAGCCTGTACTGGTGTATGGGGTTGTTCCTCCCCAGATGCAGGACTCTGCACTTGCCCTTGTTGAACCTCATGTGGTTCCTCTCTGCCCAACTGTGGGCATCGGTGCCATCACGGAACTTGCTGAGGGTACACTCTGTCCCCTCATCCAGGTCATTGATGAAGATGTCCAACAAGACTGGCCCCAGAACCGATCCCTGAGGAACTCCACTGGCCACAGGCCTCCAACTCAATTCTGTGCCATTGGTCACCACCCTCTGGGTTCTGTCATTCAGCCAGCTCTTGGTCCACCTCACCATCCACTCATCCAAGCCACACTGCCTGAGCTTTCCTATGAGGATGTTGAGGATATGTCAAAAGCCTTGCTGAAGTCAAGGTAGATGACATCCACTGCTCTCCCCTCATCTAGCCAGCTAATTATGCCCTCATAAAAGGCTATCAGGTGGCACATCATGCAAAATGCAGAAGTACTTAAATGTGTTATAGTCCATGCCTTTCTATTCCTTGAGAAGCTGAGACAAACATGGGATTGGGTTAGCGTATCAGTTCTGTCAGGCTTTGTTCCTGCTTCTGTGCAAAGTAACGCTCACTTTCACACTGGTACAAAACGAGGCAACACACCTTCAGCAAATTAATAATGAAAAATCACAACAATGGTCTTGAAGGGGAAAAAAAAAAAACCCAAACCACATGTCAGCCCACTCCCCTCAGGGTCTGCTTGTCAGATATAATAGTCTGACAGCACAACTTGTGAAGTGAGGAGATTGTCTGGGGGTGCTGCATGCTCTTAAAACCAGATGGAAGGAGCTGATCAGAAGGCAACACTGCAGCCTTTTCAGCATTCCTCCTGCCTCAGATCCTGCACAGACATGAGCCCTTCTCACTACAGACCTACAAGGGTCTTTGCTTTAGCTGAGTTTCCTAGTGTCATCTTAAGTGTGTGCTATTATGCAAAAATATACAGTTCTATGTTATGTCACAGCAGCTGTCCCCCAACAGTCTTCTTTTGGAGGCCCACCCAGCTGATCACTGGATAGGGTAGCTGCAAGTATCCTATGGTGTAGGCAGAAAAAGAGTTTTCCTCTCTGGGCTCTCAGATTTGACATTTTATATCTTTTCAGACACCTCTTCTCATATATCACAAAAGACAAGCAGACAGAGAGCTTGGTGGAGAAGCTTTGTCAGCGATTCCGGACTGCCAGGTGGGTTGTAATCCTGACTTGCCTGACAAGCAAGTCCTCTTCTGAGGAATTGTTAGAAGAAATTAGCTTGCTATATGGTGGTCAAAACAGGTTTCATCATATTCTTCATGTGACAAATTGATAAATGCTGACATAACCTGGATTAAGTCCCCTCCTGTTTTATTTTTTCCCTTCCTTCTGTTTTCCTCCTCCAAATACATGAATAAATACATATAAATTAAAGCTTCTCCCTTCCCCCCTTTCTTAGGGAAAAGGATTAGATTTGCATTACAGCTGAGCAAGGAGATATCCCACCTGTGGGTTTTATGCACCTTTGTGGTCCTTCCTCACAGGCTATTCCCTTGCATCTCGGCTATTAAATGGGTGTGTTCAACTGAGAAACTGGTATCTCCTCACCAGTCCTGTCTGGGTTGACCTCAGCTATCTTGCTGATAGGGGCCTGTCCTTGTTCTGCATGTGTGGGCTGCTCGGTACTAACTCTGCCCAGGGCTCAGTTCTCTTATTCAAGGGCTTGTGCCACTGTACACTTACGCCTTGGCTCTGCTCTGCCAGCAAGGTGTATATGCCTTGCTCGTGGTGGTGATTACAGAGTATATAGTACAGGGCCCACCCATGAATCTGGGATATCATTTTCCTTCCTGGATTTTGGATTTGCTTTGGTTGAGTGAGGCTGTTTTTTTCTTGTTGCTCCTTTCCCCCTGCTCCCAAAGCTGTAACTTCACTGACTCAGACATACACTTTGGGTTTTTTTACTCCTTAAGAAGAAAGAGAGTAGGACTTTTTTTTATGCCTCTGTCATGTACTTCCAGTGAGATCTTCATTTTTACTTTCCACTGGATTTGGTTCATCCTGCCTTCCTCCATTCCTGTAGTTTTCCTTCTCCATCATTGTGGCTTTGCCCTTGAGGTTTAAGCTGTGTGTGCTTATCTTGGCCATTTGTACACATCGCCTGGGCACGTGTCCCGCTCAGCTGCCTCAGGGAGTTGCATACTCCCCAGAAATATTTGGATTTTGTTTCCTGAGCTGAAGTGGAGAGTGGCCCTTCTCTCCAAAATTGCCTCCCAGGAATGCTGGTGAGCCCTTCACACCAATTTTGTAAAGACCCATCTTCATGTAAGCGATGTGTAGCCTTTACAAAAACGTCCTGATATTTCTGTGCCATAAAGATGATCAGTTCCATGCACACTGGTGGTAATCCCAGAGCAAAACTCTCACTCCAAGCCAAAACAGGAGCTTACCAGAAAAGATTTTGCAGGCACCATCACCCTCCTTGGCATTTCTGGAGTTCTAAATATAGCAGCATACCAGCTATTGTCCAGACTTTAAATGTGGAAACACCTGGATGCCACAGCTTTGTTCTCTATCTCTATGCTTTTGGACAGAGTATATGCAGGACAGACTTCTGGCCCTCTGCTTTGTACAGTTTAACAACAGGGGCTTCAGCCTGGCTTTTTTTTTTCCCCTCCCATTCCATTCACTGTTAGCTACATTAAGGATGTCAGTTTGCTGCTATGCTTTTTGTTTCAGTAACTTTCACTGCAATTTGAATGTGGTCATCCTCTGACACAGCAGTTATTCGTTCACTTTAGATCTTAATGAAAATGGCCGCCTTTATGTAACTGGCCTGTAGCCTGCCAGGAAAGAGAGAGAACATCAAATACAGCTTCTGCTTCAGACCATCTCCAACATGCAAAAATGAGCAGCCAGGGTTGTTTTTATTATTCAGTTGAAATAAGGCCCTTCAAGAGGAGCCCTTGCCTGACTGAGTGTATTTTTTTCCTCATAGCCAGCAGTAACTCCTGATGCTTTTTTAAACGAGTGACCGTGCGTGTCCTTTTCACACTGCAGCCTTCCTGTTTTTGTGACACACAGTAGGTGTCTTTGGAGTATAGCCATGGTTGTGTATGACATGGCACAGCGCTCTGTAACTGACGTGTACCACAACAACTCGAAGGGCACGTTCTGCAGGGCAGAGGCGTCTGTGGGAAGCGCTTTATCCTCACGTGTTGGGTAGGATGTGCTTATCCTTACACACTCCTTTTTGCAAGGGCTAATGGCAACCTTTGTCTTCCCCAGGACGGAGCGTCAGTATCGGGATCTGTCTCACTGCCTTACTCTGCTTCCCCTCTCAGAAAGGGGCCTTCACAAACTGCAGGACAACTTTGACTGCTTTGCAGACAAACTTCAAGACCAGGCTGTCTACAGCTGCTTCCAAACTGTGCTGCTTCGGTTCCGCAGAGCAGGCGGCAAACCCGAGACTAAAGTAAGGAGGGGGCACAAGTGTCCAGGCCAGGAAAATGATTGGGTTTAACATGCAATGATTGGAAAGCCCTGCAGTTCTCCATTTTAAGCAGGCTGTTCCTCACCCAACAATTTATCAGAGAGCTTGATGGCAATTCTGCTATGGATGTAACATTTCTCTCCCTCCACCTGTTCTTTTTGTGTGTGTTTGTGTTTGTCTTCCTCTTCTTCATTCCCCACTGTGTTAAATCTCTATCAGGCTCTGGCTGAAGAGCTGGAGCAGAAGATGTCTGCCTGCCATAACCGAGGACGGGATTCAGCAGAGACGTGCCAGGAGGTTCAGGGAACTCCAGTGCCAGAGCCAGCTAAGAGGAAACCCAGGGGAAGTACGTTCCTTTTCATGAGATTTTCAGCCTTCCCCCTCATCCTGCAGCCCAGCAGAGACAACTGGGGATGTGTCCTCACCCTTACAGACAGAATGGCTGATACCTTTCTCTTTATTTGTCTGGTTTTTGTCCCACAGCAGGCTCCCACCGCCAGCCCCTGAGCACGGCCAACAGCGATGAGGATTTTGTCACGCCCCGCAACCTCCGACACTACAAGCGCTCCCAAAAGCGGCCTCCAACAAAAAGACCCATCGTCACCTTCTCCAGTGATGAGAACAGCTCTGAGGATGGTAAGGCATCACACGTGTGTGCTCAAAAAGTGAAAGTGGAGAAAGGCTGGAGATTGGGTCACAAAAAGGGATGTTCCTTTGGGTAACGGGCAGGTGTGCAGGGCGTCAGGGCACTCCCCAGCCTGCCTGGAGCTTTTCTCTGTTCAAGGCAGTGGAGTGCTGGCTGTTGACACGTGGGTTTTTTTACTCTCTTTAAGATGTGTTGGCGGAATTAAACGAGGAAGAAACCCCCACCAAAACAACCCCCATCACCAGATCTTCAGCCCGACGACTGCGCTGAGGGAACCATCTGCCTCTGTCTTCAACTAAAAATAAAACTCCCTTTTCTGCACCAGTTGCCCTTCTCTTATCTGAGCTACTGCTCCATCATGGGACGGTGCTTTAAATGAGGATAAAATGGAACTTACACACCAGGCTAAAGCAATTCCATCCCTGTCTTTTGATATCTCCACAAGGAAAGGCAGAAATGAACGTAGCTGCTGCTTTAACTGGTGTTTTGCCTTGGTTTTGCAGATAAAAGCAAGCTGGTCCCATTAAAAAAGAATATTTGGAAGAAAGTCTTTCTAAGAAGAGACAAGCTAAGCACTGCATACAAAATGCTCATTTCCCTTCCCATTTTGTTGTTAAGCACCCTATTCACCTTCTGTTAACACAGAATCAATAATGATTTTGCTGGGTTTAGGCCCCTTTATGTTTGATGCTTTTTAAAGCTCTTGCCCTGCAAAAGCTAGCAGGGCCTTTGAGGAGAGCCTACCTGACTCGTTTCTTGGACAGATTTCCTCAAAGACAAGTTGAAGGAGCGGGGGGGAGGAGAAAGGCTGACTTAGACCAGAGTGAAAGTGCTTCAACACAGAAGAGGCAAAATTAGCAGGAAAAAATTGTAGCTTTTGGTTTTTTTAAAAAAAAAATAAACAACAAAAAAAACCCACCTTAAAAACGTTGTAATTATCTTTCCCTAACTCTGATTTGCTCAACTTACGAACAGTGTACCCCTACCATGCTTTGTCTCATTGTTTGTTGGAACGTATTTGCTGTGAATCCAGACTGGCCCTGAAGCTCTTTGCATCCAGGAATGTCACCTCGGTGTTCAAGTCAGCCCTGGCACTCCTTGGGCTGCCATGTGAACGTGGCGTGCACTAAATCTGAATTTGTGTTAATCACATAAACAACCTTTAACCTCCCGTCTCACAGGCAAATTGGCGGTTGTCCCAGAGCTATTAGCACAGAATTATTTCCTCTTACCTGTCCGTTGCTTAGGAAGCAAGTCTCTAGCGGGGCCGGAATCGGAACGAGCGTCTTCTCAGCAGGTTTCTGTAGATCTTCTGCAGTCTCTGGTCTGACTTCTGCTGCTCCGTTCTCTGGCCTGGCTGCACAAGTAGCAAAACAACCTGCTGCAGCTTATTTTGACACCTATAGTAACAGTAATCTGTTTTTTTAAAAAGGTAGCTTAGCAATTGTGTAGCTTTCCATGGACCTGGAAATACCTTGGGATTTTTTTATGCCTGTACCTGGGCAGCCATAAACATGTTAGATGGCTGTAGAAACAAGTAGCTGAAGCAATGATGGGGTCAGAGATGTATTTACTGGACTGGGACACGTGGACCAAAAGCCACACTCTGGTCCCGTGACATAGGAGAAAGACCTGCCCCCTTGTTGGCAGGTGCCAGTATAGAGGCTCTCCCCAACTGCAGATCACCCAAGTAAGAGCAGGACAACCACATGCAATACAAGACCAAAAAGCTACGGCAATATTGTCCTTCTTTCATCCTCCCTGATAAAATATTCAGTGACGGCTCCAGGAGACAGAAACAGCAGCTCCAGCAGTAGCAGTAACTGCAGCACAATCTTGCGTGCTCCACGCAATCCCCCCAGCACTCCCCATGGGGTTTGTCACTCACACGTGGGAATGAAATGAAAAGATAGCATAAAGGGGGACAGTGATGATTGTCCCACTGTACTTGCTACACGGGTGAGGCTGCACCTAGAGTTCAGTCCTTGGCCACTCACTTCAAGGACATTGAGGTGCTGGAGTGTGTCCAGAGACGGGCAACGAAGCTGACGAAAGGTCTGGAGAACAAGTCTGATGAGGAGTAGCTGGGGATATTTAGCTTAGAGGAGGCTCAGAGGGGATGTGACCACTCTCTATAGCTACCTGAAGGGGAGTTGTAGTGAGACAGAGGTCAATCTCTCCAGTAATGAATAAACAGGACATGATAAGATGGGCTCAAGTTGCACCAAGGGAGGTTTAGACTGTACATTAGGAAGAGCTTTTTTCACCAAGAGGGTTGTTAAGCATTGGAGCGGGCTGCCCAGGGAGGTGGTGGAGTCACCATCCCTGTAGATATTCAGAGGGCACATAGGTGAGGTGCTGAGGGACATGGTTTAGTTTAGTGATGGGCTTGGCAGTGTGAGGTTAGTGGTTGGACTTGGTGATCTAAAAGGTATTCTCCAACCGTTATGATTCTGTGATAGATGGATTTCTACCCAGACTAAGGCTTTGTGAGTCTGTGCAGTAAATCTTGCCTACGTATGAGAGAGTATATTGACAATACTGCAGTGAGGAAGATGTGAATGGGTGGATGGAGGAAGCAAAGTGGCCATGAAACTGTCTAAGCATTGGCTTACCTTCAGCCCATGCTTTTCCCCAACAAGTGGTTAGACTTCTTCCTTGAGAAGAGCAGCACAGCTGCTTTTCTGAGACGGAAAGAGAATTTGGCAGTCAATGACTGGACTGTCCCAGTGGCTCCTTCACTGCTTTGCAGTCTATCTTTTGTGCTTTCCTGGGCGCAGCACTGCCTGGTCAAGTGAGAGTGGAAGGTCAGTAAGCAGAAGCTGCTTTTGGTCCCTGTCTGCAGGCTGTTGAGGTGGATCATCCCCCTTTCCTCACTGGCCTCTCCTGGCACTGGAGGAATGAGCAATCCTGTGTCACGGACAAAGGAAGTCCTGCAGAAAGATGAAGCAAAACCCAAGAAGGCTTGGAACAGCTCCACAGTGACTGCTGCCTTAAGCAGCTGGTCTCTGCCCTTCTGCTCCTTCCAAGCAGCTATTTCAGTGGCTGCCAGGATGACCATGAATAACTACTGAGGGAGTAATTCCCCTTCCTCGCATCTGTAGCAGAGGGATTACTCAGTGCCGAGATCAGTGGTGTTTCTGTTTTCTGACAGACTCCTGACCGTGGTGGGCTCTGAACTCCAACACGTGGCACTAGCAGAAGGATGTCAATATTGGCCTTTCTTCTAGAGCCTGCAGCAACCATCAGCCCTTCCCATCACTGTGGGAGAAGGGGTATTCCTCTGGGGTACTTCATCCAGTCCCTAGACTTCCCACGCTCCAGTTGCCCTGCTTATAAGCAGCTGTTTGTACAAGACCAGTTGCAACTCAGCAGGAGGCCATGTTTCTGGTGGTCTTGCAAGCTCTAGAATTGGTGTCCCAGCATCAGAGGGGGAAGGGTTTTATACAGAGGAAACTTGTTGGCACGAAAGAGGAAAGAAGGACAATAAACTATTTGAGTCTGAGGAAACTGGGGCAGCTAGGGACTCATCTGCCAAAGCCTTTTCGCTTCACTGTCATTGCCAGGACACGTCAGAGCAACTATTCAGTTCTACTGCAGTCCCAGCAAGGATCTGGGACACAGAGCAGCTGCAACTTGATGGCACCTGAGTCATTGAACAGCTGCAATTTACCCATGCTTTTCCTGGATTTGCATTTTTACAAGAATTTGCAAGAGTATTTGCAAATTTCTACAGTCTCTGAAGTTTCCTGTATGGTAAGGGGCAGATGTTGACTCCCTCTCTCTTGCTAGCCCCAGCTTCTGCTGGACCCAAGGAGGGGACTTGAGAACTCAGCCTGCAGGGCTCAATCTGTGTGCAAGATAGGATGGAATTTGGAACAGTTGCAAACGTGCTTCTGGCACTCTTCTTGCAGTATGGGGGCCACCACAGCCATAGAATCATAGAATGGCAGGGTTGGAAGGGACCTTTAGAGATCATCTAGTCCAACTCCCCCTGCAGAAGCGGGTCCACCTAGATCAGGTCACACAGGAACATGTCCAGGTGGGTCTTGAAGACCTCCAAGGAAGGAGACTCCACACCCTCCCTGGGCAGCCTGTGCCAGGGCTCCCTCACCTCAACAGTGACATTGTTTTTCCTTATGTTTAAATGGAACTTCTTGTGTTCCAGATTCATCCCATTATGCCTTGTCCTGATGCTAGACCATTCAAGGCATGCCAGATCAAACCACCACTACGTTTCCTACCAGAAGACTTCCTTTTGCTAAGGAAAGAGCTGACTCCTGGAACCGGTGTGTTCAACTCAAGATGCATCTGCCTGCAGCTATCTTGCCGGGAGCCTGAATGCTCTAGCAGGCTGACTCAGCTGCTTCTGGATGGTCAAATGTGACTAACAAGCACAAAAGAACATCCCCTGAGATGTCTTGCATGTGGGATGAACACGTGCTCGCTTCCCATCCTCCTTCCCCTCTTTCCTACCCTTCTGAACCTTTCATGCTGTACACAGCTCCACGCTGTGCCGCATCCAGCATGCGGAGGGGACAGCTGTGCGCACACGTCCCACACTCCTTTTGTGCACAGGCACTCTCTGCAAAGGCCCACACAAACACAGAATCACAGAATGGTAGGGGTTGGAAGGGACCTCTAGAGATCATCCAGTCCAACTCCCTGCTAAAGCAGGTTCATCTAGATCAGTTCACACAGGACCGTGTCCAGGTGAGTTTTGAAAACCTCCAGAGAAGGACATCACCACCTCCCAGCGCTCTCCAGCAGGCACCTGTGCTTTGTAAGTTAAAAGGCTGGTATGAAAATAATCCTGTTTCCCATGAAACATCTTTGTGGAGGCCTGGGGAGCCCCTCTATATGCTGGCCCAGGTGAGGGGGAGAAAAGGGACTGCCGGAGAGCATCACCAAGGTATTGCTCTGGAGCCAGCACCATGCTGGGGTGGAAGGTATCAGGTGGATGGGTGTCCCCATCTGTGCTAAGTCTCTCCTGTTTCCAGCATCAGTGCTCCAGACTGAAGACCCACACTCACTTTTCACAGATTGGATGCGAAACTGGTTCGCAAAACTTTCTGGGTCCCTGGGCAGGGAAGAAAGGGACTCACAGATCACACAACGCTAGGAAGGAGAGAAGGAAAGACGGGGAAAATAATCTGAACTGTGACTTTTGTTATCTCTGCAAAAGACTTTTTTTTTCCCCAAACTTTCTTCTTTCCTTGAAAAAAACAATAAACAAACAAAAGCAGGCAGCAGAACACTGACCGTCAGGTTTTGACCCAATTGGTTTCTGCAACAGTACTGAAGAAGGGGAAATTTAAGGTGTATTAACTCCCTCAGCCCACCCACTACTGATCCTGTGCTGGGGTACAGTCCCCCCACTCCTCTCCCCTGACAAACTCTCCTGATGAGTTTCTGTCTTCACACCCAGGCTGACTTCTGCACCCTGATCTCCAAACAGTGACCTCATTGCCTTGTTCAGCTGGTGAGAAACTACAGTAAAATGGGAGAGGTAAACAAAGGGGAGGGGGAGAGGAACTAATGGCCAGAAGATTTAGGAGAGAGGAATCTGCTCCTCACCATCCCGCTTCCATTGTGTGTCTGAGCTTGAGAAAGTGCAAGCTGAGCCTCGACAAGCTCTTGTCTGTGCCGGTTCCTCTGGAAACTCAGAGCAGCCCTCCAGATGGTGGCTCAGGACAACCAGCCTGCAAGTTATACGCCCCACAAGTGCTAGACCCACGCTCCTGTCACCACTACAAACCCCACAGGGTTAGTGCTGGAATTCACACACCTTTTGCAGCAAGAGCTCTTCGTTCCCAGGCCAGCCCGTGCTCACCAAGATACAAATGTCAAAACCAAAAGCCTGCACGGTCACAGAGCTGGATTTGTGTCAGCTCCATGCAGCCAGCAGTGTGCCTGCTGCTAGCTGAGCTGCTGTCCACGCTCATGCTGATGAGAGAAAGAGCACTCACGGCCATCTGCCTACGAGGAGTATGTTCAATATCTCTACACGACGCAGCCTTCGAGATCCTCCTTCAGGATGTGTTTCAAAGCATCACCCCGTTCCTGACCCTGACAGATACCTCCAGGTCCTGGCCAGCAGCAGCTCAACTCACATTTGTCTTCCCAGACACTCAGTAAACATCTTTGTGTCTTTTTTTTTTTTTTTTCTTTTAGAGGAAGGGGTCTTGCTGAGCTCACCCTGACATATATCACCCTGGACAAAAGGGCTGAAAGGTTAAGGAGCTCCGGGGGGTGGTTCAGCAGAGAGCTGGGGGCCGGGTGCCTGCCAGAACCAAAGCTATAAAGGCAAAGAGGGGCCAGGGACTGCATCTGACACGGGTGCTGCAGGTCCTGCCTCACCTCCCACAAGCCCTGGGATAAGAAGAAGAAGATGCTGAGGTTCCAGTCGTGGCCTCGCTCGCTTTTCCTCCTCTTAGTTCTGCTCTCTGCCAGCGTTCAGACTATGTCCTTACCGGGACAGAGGCTACAGGTAGGAGGAACTGGGAGAGAGCTGAGGGAGGTTTCAGGAGTGGATGGGCAATCTGGGGAGGTTGTGTTTGAGCGTGGGATGAGTGATGGTCCCAAATTCCAACTAAGAGAGGCTGCTGCTTGTTCTCACTGCTTCCTGCCCTCCTGTCCAACAGCCTCAGTTCTAGGATTACTGTATGCTTATAACCCAGCTCCAAAAGAGCATCAGCATTATGGCATAGCAGGCAGACAAAAGATTTGTAGTGTCTTCTGGTCTGGGGCAGGGGCTTTCAACAGTAAGGAGACTTGTCTTGCCTAACTCTGCCCTGTGTCAGCAGCCACCAGAAATTAGAGTCACGTTCCTCATCACGTTCAGTGCCTTGTTCTGGCGCTTCAGAGAGAAGGCACATCCTGTTAGGCTGGGATTTTCACTCCCAAGCTCAGTTCCACCCCACAGTAGCCCCTCTTTAAGGCCAAGAGCCCCTATCAGGATGCCAGCTGAGTGCATCTTCGCTTGGGAAAATCTTTTATCTTCAGCAACAACAGTAATACTTTTGCCTTTCAAATCTACTCATCTCTTTCTTTCCCCAAACCCTAACCTGAGCTCCAACACCTTGCCTTCAGGTCACCCTGAGAAAGCTACAGGGGAGTAGTTCGGACATGAACTAGAATCACAAGACTGATTCTGCTATGACTCACCACTTTCTCTCTTCGCTGAAGATGCCCATATCCGCCTCATTTAACTCACTACCGAGCAGAGCTGCACAAAGGCATCCTCAGCCATAGCTCAGCACCCACATGAAGGGCAGATGTGGAATGGCTACGGCAGCCTCCACTGCGCCCAACACACATCCCAGCCCTTGACTCCCTACAGCCAGAGACTGCAGCAGTGCCAGGGGTGTATGATTCTCACCTGCACAGATCACCTAGAGGATTCTCAGTAGGTGAGGAGTCTCCCTTCCTCATGTCTGCTCTGCTCCTGCCTACCCCTCATCTTTAGCAGCAGGTTCTTGGGGCAGCTCCATCTTCCCCACCAGCCCTCTGGCAAAAAAAAAAAAGAGAAAAGCCACAGAGCAGCCTGAGCACGCAGATGTGCCCAGCACCAGCAAAAGGAGCAAGGACTGAAGCCTGTTACCCTCTACTGGGGGGCTGTGGTTTGACAAGAGCCGGGCAATGTGTACACAGGCAGAGAGAGGCTCACAGCAGCTGCCTGCCTGCTTTTCGCACAGCAACATCATTTCAGACTGCAGGAGCTGCTGGTCTAGCCCTCCGCTGTGTCTGGATGCAAGGTCACATGCACAGTGCCTATGTGCCGACATCATTTTATGTCCTGCCCAAGCCCTAAGGAAGGTGCGAGCAGCAGGGTACAAGGGGGTACAAAGCTCATCGCCCGGAGCACAGGCAACTCCGCTCTCATTCCCCTCTCCTCTCTGTTTATCCCAGATGCTCCTTTCCCAGTTGCTGCCCCCGGAGCCAGAGTCTGCGCTGGCTGAAGAGGATGCAAAAGAGGGCTCCAGCTTTGGCCCCCAGCTGCTCTCCTCCACCCTCCCCTTCCTCCGGTCTGGGGCCAGAGCTGCTCATCCCTCTCTCTGGCGCAAGACCCTCGCCAGTCGCAAGTGGGCACTGCCTGGAGATTGGGCCTGGAAGGCCGTGCGCAGAGGCTGCTTTGGGCTGAAACTGGACCGGATCGGGACCTTCAGTGGTTTGGGGTGTTAACTTTGGAGAGGGCTCCGAGTGGCGAGGGCCAGCAGTGAGGGCTCGAACAAAGTGAGCAGGGAAGAAGGGGAGACTTAAGAGCACGGGGAGGAGCAGGAGCGAGGGGATGGGGGCAGTGAGACAGGCTGTGGGACCAACCACCTGCCAAGAGGCTGGGACGCGGTAGCGGGGCTGTGCTGGGGGGTCCGTCGGGGTTCGAGGGCAGGCGGGCTGCGTGCTGCTGGGCGACTCCCCGGCCCCGCTGCTCCAAAGCCGCGGGGCACCCGGCAGTCCCGGGGCATCCAGCAGCCCCGGCTGGGGAACCAGCTCGGCGCCACAGAACCCCAAACCCTGAAGCTCCTTTCCCCGAAAGAGCGTGGATGCGGATGCGGCAGGACGGGGAGAAACTGCCCGTCCCCGCGGTTGTCCCTCGGCCGCAGGACCCCTCCGCTCTGCTGGCAGCCCCCTCCCTCCTCTCCGCGCATGAGGACTCGCTCGCTAATTAAACAAAGCTGTGTTAATTCCCGCGGCGGTGCGTCCCGGCGGGCAGCCGTGGCTGGGCGAGGGGCGGGCAGGGGGGCTGGCCGCGGGGAAGGGCCGGGAGATGGCGGCAGAGCCCGTGTCCGCGGGGAAGGGCCGTGCCGTGCCGTGCCGGGCCGGGCCGTGCCGTGCCGTGCCGGGCCGTGCCGTGCCGTGCCGGCGCCGCCATGCCGGGGGAGCCTGGCCGCACGCGCGGCTGCAGCGCGGGGAGGCGCTGCCGGGGCCATGGAGGCGGCGGCGGGCGAGCCGGCGGGATATCGATCGCCATCAGGGGGCGAGAAGGGTCGCGTTGGCTCATCGCAGCCGCACTCTACCCTCCGGTGCAGGGCACTCGGTGGCGTGGTGTTTGCCGAGCAAACACAAGGGCCTCTTGTTTGTGCAGAAGCTGGCCCCGAAAGCGGCCCTGGGCCGGCTGCAGCTGGTGCACCATGAACCCGGCACGGGCACACACCCCTCCAGCCACACCGCTGCACCACGCATGCCATCATCCCCTGGCCTTTAAGAAAAGGTCGTAACCTCGGCCGGCTCTAAACTTAGCCGCCTGCTCCTCAAGCAGCACCGGGAATAGCAGTGGTATAAGGAGAGTTGGGTTACATTTGAGCTGCGTGTCCCCTATCAGCCCCACACCCCGGTACCCGTGTGGCTGCTATCTCCTCCCTTCTCATCCTCGAAGCCCTGCTGGAGTCCTGCCAGAGGGAGCAGCTGGAGGTACAGGCCTGCTCCTACCACCCTCTGCCAGCCCAGACCTGCATCCTCAACGTTCCCGCATCATCCTCTGGAACCCAGTCCCTAAGGGCAGAGGCTTGGCCTAATGTGGGTTTGCCCCGTTGCGCCTGGGCTGTGTGAGTCCCTGCACCGTGCCGAGGGACGGCTCGCTGAGGGAGCCCAGCACGGGGGGAGCTGTGAGCTGGGCAGCGGCAGCAGCCATGCATGCAGCGGCAGCAGCCATGCATGCAGCATTCCTTTCTCATAGGCAGCCGGTGAAGGCGGGCCGAGGCAGCGGATGGACCAGCAGGATTTCCGCCGTCACGTCCCGCGAGTAGCAGCAGTGCCGCAGTGCCTCATTAAGATGGTGCTCACGCCGTGGCTCGTAGCCTGCTGGGGAAGCAGCCAGCCCGGCGGCCCCACGCAGAGCATGCCTGGCTAAACCCACTCTGGGGACACAAACATGAGAGCAAAGGGACCGTGTGTCCCCAGCCTGGGGGTGAGAGCTCCCAGTCAGCACCTGCTGTCTCCCACCAGCGCTGCGGGGAATGGGAGATGCTTGGGCTGCTCGGAGTGTCCGCAGCATCTCTGCAGCCCCTTGGCCCATGCTGGGGAAGGAAGAGGGGTCTCTCCTTTGTTACAGCTGAAAGCAGTGCATGCCATTCCCCGGGCCTCGAGCATGCAAGCCCTCCCCACCGCCTCCCCAAACAGGGTCCCTGCCACCCTCCCCCGCCTTGGGGACACCTCCATGGCCGCAGGGCGAGAACCCGACCTCCTCCGGCACCGGGGCATCTCTGACCACAACCATCACCACCCCCCTTCCCCCACCGCGGCCCAGGGCTGGCTGGGAGAAAAAGGTGCGATCCGCGGGGGTTATAGCGGACCCCCCACTCCCGGCGCGCGGCCTTTGTCGGGGGGGGGGGGCG